>CM032348.1:5269763-5869763 GCA_019022885.1 Schlechtendalia chinensis | reverse complement strand
TTGTTAACTTGGATCAAAAAAAAGTATTTAACTCGGTTAAAAGTTCAAGTTTTGTTACGGGCAATGAAAATAGCACGAGAAATGAGACGGGAACATTCCAAAGTCTTCACCATTTACCATGTAAACGCTTCAACGTTACCGAACAATATAAATAACACTAAACACTCAGTGTTCGATGTTACGCGTCCAAATGCTATTTCATTTATAGTTTGAATAAAGTGCATACGGTGTTGATACGTTACGTCGAAAAAATCAATTAAAAATAACGTGACTTTTAACTCGTTGACGTCGTTTAGTACGATTATTGGATTCATAAAATTAAGTCGAAACGTGTAACCGAAACCGCCGTAATATACTGTTTGAAAACGTACACGTGTATATATATTATTCGAACCGTATGAAGCGTCGCGCGAAACGATAACACTGTACGTATCTTGAAAACATTGGAAATCGTTCGTATCGTTATTGTTTCGTGCGCTTAAAAAACGTGAAAAACGATTACATCGAATAACATCCACGCGTTGTACGCGAAGTATCCGTATACGAGTAAAAATTATCGTCGTAAGTGGTACACGCGCAAAACAAAATTCACAGCGAAAACAAATTGAAATCACCGAAACAACAAACCCCCCCCCCCCCCATACACACACACTATCCCGCGGGAACGGATATGAAAGGGGTTTTTTTTTTTGATCCGGCGCGCCGTCCCTCTTACCACACCGAATATTACAATTTTTGATTAATGGTATTGGCTGGCACGGGACGAACGAATGTACGCGTGTATATACATATATACGTGTGTGTCTGCGTGCGCCTTTGAAATGTAAATTTCGTCTGGCCAAAAGCGGAATAATAATATCTATACCGACGCCTTTATCGTACGCACGTATATAACACGAGCCCCGCGGGAAAGGTGGGCTCAAGTCCGTATATTGTATTACTGGCCGCAACACCGTTAAACTCGTTAACAATGAAACGCCTGACGAACCGATAATTCCGAGTCCGGAATTAGCGCCGCGCGCCCGAGTCCGGAAGTGCAAACACCGGCCCGAGAACGAGCACGCGATCGTTCGTACCGTCGCGCGGTCACGCGGTTCTCGTGGGTTCTTCCTCGTAAAAGAATACGAAAACGTTTTCCGATCAAGGAATCCAACGCGACGTGCGCCGACGGATGACACGTCAATCGTGTACGAGCGGTCGTCTCGTTGCGGGTCTTGAAAAATCGCCAATGGTTCTCGGGTTCGAGACGGCACCGGGTCTCTGGAAACGCGGTAATCGTCGTGCTCATCGCTAACGGACTAAATCATCGGAAAAAAAAAAAGAGAAAAAAAACGAATTTGATTTGCGGCGGAGCGGAAACGCAGAAACTGATAATTTTTCAATTTAAACCCCCAACGAATCCGTACGAACTTCGAATACACGTATAGTGTTATAGATTACCAACCGAATATACCGTGTGAAAAAAAAAACGCGCACGCGCACCCAACGTACATAATACATTTAAAGAAATAAAAGCTTTTGGACATTATTGATGATACCGTTTTGGAGGTCCGGAATTACAATTTTCATTTGCATACGACGATTGTTTTGCGATTCGAAAATACCGTGTCGACTTAAAAAAAAGTAAAAGCGATTTGTGATGTGTTGATTGAAATGACATTGGATGTAGAAATCCGAAAATTCGTACATACCCTTCAGCCTATAGACGTTGAAAAATCAGATTGAAAAAAAAAAAATAAACACACTCACACACCTTTGCGCCGATACCGTAAAAATGTCGAATTTCAAAACCAAATCTTTTTTCACGTGACATGTTCGACACGTGTTTCGCGAGTGTTTCTTTCCCTAACGCTTTAATTACAAAAAAAATCCATTTCCTCGACAATGATTTTTGAACTTTATGCAGACGCACTGATTTACAACGCATAGTCGTTACTCGTCACGGACTGCGCGTATAATTTAAAACCGAGATTTACTACTTTGCACAATAACAAGGGGTTTTACCAAAAAACATAAAAAAATTTAATTAAATAAACAACGGAAATCTCACGACGACACGGCGCCAAACAAACGTGTATTTTATTTTTAAATTGGGGTTTTTTTGTTTATTATTATTATTAACATTGTTTTTATAGATAAAACGAAATGATTGTCTGCGAGACGTATAAAACGCGAGCGAAACAAAATTATAAAGACGAGTTGTTGTTACCAATTGGGTATCGTTTGAGAAATATAACGATATTAACATGTACTGTGTTTAAAATAATTGAAAAATAGTCGAAATATTATCAAAAAAAAATCGAATTTTAAAGGAATTTTGATACTTTCAAGAACACACATTTACTCGTATGAACAGTGCCTCAATTCGAATATTGAAATATATGACGAAATAATCTAAACACGTAGTATTTAAAACTCGTACGATAAAAAATCTCGGGGAAAAAACAGGTAATAAGTTTCGGTTATTTTTATATAGTGCTAAACAAATTGACGCACTACAAATTTATGGTTATGTTAGCCGGTTAACCGGATTTGTTAACGTTACAGTCATTTATAATATTATTATTTCCATTTGTTCACGAGCCCAAAGACGTTTACATTGTTACTAAATACATGGTTGGCCGAAAATCGAAAAAAAAAAATATGTCCGTCGATCACACGGCGCTTCGGATAGGCAATTCTGATACAATAACGTAGCGCGCCACTCGATATTTTTTCTGCTGCATGGAAAAACAACGAATCGTGTATATATATATATATGTTTTTATGAGTTGCTGTTGACTGTGACCCGTTATGATTTATGTCAGCCCGAAGCGTCTTTGAGTAACAATCGTAATTCCCCAAGCCGTGGTGTTGGGATTAGGTAGTAAGTAATAATAGTAGCGGTTGCGGCAGCGGGCGTGGTCTTACGCGAAATCGGTCAGAAAAAAAATGTTGTATCCAGCCCAAAAACATATACGTATGACAAAAAATGTCTGGCGAGATTAAATTAAGAATCGACATCGGTTAAGAAATGGTTTTTATATACAATCAACAAAAAAAAAAAAAATGTTTCGATCGTCTTAAATTCTTCCGGGAAAATCGCCTCTCGACCGCTATAATTACTCTACACTCGCGTCGTCACGAACGCGGTAACGTAAATGCCATTTGATTTTTTTTAACGTAGAGATAAACGTCGACCGGGCGAAATTTTTAATAATTATCACACACGAATTCAAACGACCAAATCACAATGCACGACGAGATGTGCGTTCTTAACGTATTAACAGTGTTGTTATGAGCGTATCAAAACGAGTTACTTGAGTTCGTGTTGCTTTGAAAAACAAAATGAATCGTGCAAATATTCGTATTTCACAGTTGCTAGCGCGTCGAATATGACCGACGAACGGTCGAGAACACGATTCGATTTCGACGGTATTTAAACGAGACGCAATCGTATTTTTGTTTGGCTTTCAATTAATGTTGTTTTGCCGAAAAATCAGCTCTACGTTAATAATCCACAACGAGGTATGCGAACTATCAATTGCGCACACCGGGTTACGGTTCCGAGCCAGTGGAATCTCCAGTAACTATTCACGTATAAATGCGTGACGCATAACTTGCCGGCTTCGGCGTCCGTTTATTTTCCCTCGACCACTGCAAATGATGTCTCCGCGACGTACACGTCCCCCAACCACCCCCGCGATCAACAACCTATCTGCTTACAGTTTTTATTGTCTCCTACAACTAATCATCGCGTTGATTGTTAACCCGTTTTATCGCGTAACCGCGTCTCGTGCATGACGAAACACGCGTATTTCAGTAAATTTCATCGTTAATCCCGCGGGAAACGGGTCGGGCAAGGCATTACATTACACGCCGTCGGCGCATTGCACTTAAAGCCGATTATCTCGTGTACACAATATGTATGTATATATATATACGTACATACCTTATACCGTATATATAATCCCGTCATTATTTCATGCTTCATTAAACGGCATTATCACGAAAGCGAAATCGTATTATTTGACAGACTAACAATAACAACAATAACGATTGGACCTTCGCCTCGTACCCAATACCAGATCGCGCCCAGACGGAGTCCCGTGGCCAGTTTTCGTCGGACCGGAACGTGAAGTTCTCGATTTTTCGACTTTTGAAAAATGAAGCATCATTGGACGGCGATCGAACGTCAAAGGCACAACTATACCGATTTGTATGGATTTTTCACGCTTTCGGTAAAATCACGTTTTGGAATGGTTTAAAAATTCCATTGTGCGAACCGGCCGATTCCGAACACGCCATTAAAATTCAGTGTATATTCAAAAATACGGGCTAAACCGCATTCGTTCCGAAAAAAACTCTAACGCAAGAGAACCTCGTCGTTTTGCACGATGCCGACCAGTCTTAAACAATGTGAACATAACGCGTAACAATCGAATTTATATTTAGAACGTAAGTTATGTGAAATCTATTTCAAGCAAAATGAAGATCAAAAATTAAATTACAAACAGAAAAATGATGTACGTCACGCTAAAGCCCCTCCCCATATTGGAAGAGGGGGTGAGGGGGTGGGGGAGAGGGGGGAAGGGGGAGGAGGACTGGCGTGACGTACGTAAAAAAATCTCGTCGATATAAATCGTTCGACCGCCAACGAAAGTTCATTGACTGTTCATTGACGGCATTGCTATGGCCATCCGGACGCGAGATCCATGCACCCATTCCACCGACTTTCCCAGTCGTTCCCGCGACGCGCGCAGCTTCGCGATGGCTCTGTCATGCGACGTCTTGGCGTTCGATTTTGTCGTGGTTCGTTGCGGCTACCAGTAAATCGCATTCGTCATCCGTTTGCGTTGGCCCGGTCCACAGACGACCGAAGGACAGACATGTGCGCAAATGGAAAAAATTCGATTTTATTATTACGGACACCGTAGGCGAATGCTCGCGAGATGATAGGGAACTCCCGGGGTATATCCCACGTGGTCCCGAAGGAATGCTCCCGAAGGGAATCTCCGGACCGTCAGATTAGGTCAGGTCAGGTCAGGACCGATGAATTGAAGCCGATCGATCTCCGCGAGAAACGATGCCCCGCGTTCCAAGAAGATAAAAAGTTAAACCACCAATAGTCACGTGATTATCACCTTTGGTTTCGTTTGCAGATGTTCAATGAAGGATTGGAGACTATACTCCGGATCCGCGTAAACTGTTCGTCTCGGGACTCTCGTCTAGTTTCCGGCAAACGAACGAACGCACGACTTTCGTGATCTTCTTTCTAAACGTGAGCTCTCCATCACCGGGCTTGGACGCCGAAAACATTTTCCGTAAAGTTTGCATTGTTCTCGATCGGTTACGAATGAATTTCGACGACTAGAAATTTATCGTATGGACGTGTTCGGCGTCGGTATTGAATTGTTGATATCAACAACACTTTCCTAACGCGTCTATTTGTATTATATTTTCGTTGTTTTTTTATCGTATTGGCCAATAAAATAATAATTTATTATGCAAGTCGCATACACGGGATTACTGTACTGATACGGGCGCTGGAACGCAAATAATCAGTTAACCGATAAATATTTAGACAAATAGCCGAAACGCAAAAGCTCCGTATAACTCTATGAACTAACCGTTTCGGGCAATAATCCTAAACATTCCGTAATCGCTACCGAGTGAATCCGTTTTTCGGACGTCTAAATATATACTTTTTGATTTTTTCTTTTTAAATTTTGTTCGTCTGTCTTTGACAAATCGATTATACTACGTACAGTTCACCATTATTCACACGGGCGGATTAGATTATCAAAATATATTCACCTGAAACCCGGACAATGACGATTTCACACGTTTCGACATTTCCGAAAAAGTTATAGAAATAGTCGAACCGCGACACTGGAACGATCAACGAAATCGTCTCATGGATTATTCGAAGAAAAAATTCGGATATCGAATTCGTTTTTTGTTAATACATCAACAAACATTTAAATATTAGCCGGACGAATACTCCGCGTGATCACATCGACTAGTCAGTAGCAGTAAATGAGTTTCTCACGAAAATGGTAAAAACCGTCGGATAATATCGGTAAACAATGTAAATCACGACGAAAGGTAAACGGCGGAAAAAAAACGCAATCCAAAACAAAGTACAAAAAAAAAACGTTTTCACTCCTTTCCGGGAAAAACGTTCCCCGTCCGAATAAAAAAATCGTGTACATATCATTTATATATAACTACGATAATGATTACGTTATTTATATATACACCGGAGCGGCGACGAATGAATATTCATATTTTCGTTATATTATTCGACCGGCCGACCGACCCGACGCTCGTGCGTATCATCGTCGTTGCGGTCGTCGTCAGCGTTGTTGCGTTCGACGATATACACATAAATATTTTTATATCCGTGTGTACATATAAATATCGGACGATTTTTTCGGTTTTTTTTCTTTTTTAATAATATAAATAATTTTTTCGAACGTTTAATTATTATGCTTAAACGCCCCCCCCCCTCTCTCATTCAGATTCCGTATTTGTCATAACTGTATCAAATTTTCGGTTTAAAAACACGGCGAATCGGAAATCCGGCATTGCAGTAGACACGCACAGAAAACCGTAATTAAGTGGGAAACGACGGGACAATCGCCCGCGCGCCTTTCCTTCGTAACCACGCGTTACAAAACGCTGAACGTCTGCCCTTGCCGTTTTCGACGTTCGACTGCGCTTGCCTTAGTGAAAAATGTAAAATTCCCTACGTACTGTCGAACGCGAGTCCTGCCTTCCAATCTAATCTCCTTGTATACGTTTATACACACGAATCCGCCCGACAACAAGTAAACCGAAAATATATACGCGCGTTGAATGTCCAAACTTAAACAATGTTTGATATTTGTCGCGTGTGATATAAATAATTTCGGTTGATCCTCGAGAGGGTACGGACGTTTCGACATGTGTACCTAATCGCGGTCCACGCGTATAATATATAACGCGTTTAAAATCCCAACCCGTCTCGTACTCGCACCGGCCGAATACCGTCCCGACTAACAATAGCACGTCATCGCGTGTCATAATATAATCCCGCGACCGACTATAATGACGCGCGTCGTCCGTTTACCGTTTTTCTACATTGACAAAAAAAAAAAAAATTAAATCTCCAAATGCGTTCAACAAAATAGACAAAATAGACAAAGAAAATTAGACAAAAAAGACAAAATAGACAAATACGATAAAATTCGACAAACATCGGATATCGATGTCTTGAAGTTGAGTGATTTTTATTGCTGTGCCCGCAATAAAAAACGAAAATCGTCGCTCGCGGACGCTGACGTGAGAGCGTTACGCCCATTCCTTAGTGTAATGAATTTATCGCTCGTGGGTAGTAAATAACGACATTATATTAAGTCGAATAACACAAATCGCATCACCAGATCATTACAGAAATGTACATATTATTGCGTTGTCAAATAACAATTAATAATGCGTATGATAAATGTCTAATATTATCTTCTTCGCCTTCGCAGTCATTTCAATTCTCTTCTCAAAACATGCCCTAATCGTCTCGATCTATTCTCTCGCATTTCGTCGATCATTCGAGCCCACTCCCGTGGTATCCGTCGTGTACAACTCGTTTCTTAATTTGCATTATTCTAGTCACCCCGCTCAACAGCGGTAACATTCTCATATCCGTTACAACTCGTCTTTTGAATTATTTTCTTCCTTCATTCAACTTCTTATACAATCTACTTATTATCCTAATTGGAATCCTTTTATTACACGAAACACCTGATGCTTCTCTTCACTTCATACGCTCACACTTAACTCTGTGTTTCCTACGCTCTTCAAAACAACACTCCTTTTGTAATACAGACCCTACACACTCGAACGTCTCGACTTCGTCCACATCCTAATCACCTGTTCATCCCTTTTGGGCTTCTCTTCTTGCTCCCAAACACCAAAATCACACTTTATATTATTCTGTCTTACCAATCCTGAATGTCCGCTTGTCACCATAATAATTATTTAATGTTCGAAAATAATTTAAGCATTAACGTATTCAATACGCACATTGTTTTCATGAAAACTGTATTTTTCTATTTATATTATAATTATTATTATTCAATCGGTTTGGAATTATACGTTATCAACGCGTTTTTTGTTTTTAAATCACGGCGAGAGAAGGTGTGGTGGGATGGAAACATAACTTTTCCAACTACCGCGGAAACTGTTCGAAAGTATACGATATCATGTAGACAGACCGGCGCAACAGACGGACGGAACACTGAGTAATTCTTTACGACGGAGACTGGACATAAATATGTCTGCTCGACGGACGGTTTCCCGGCAAACAGCGTACACACACATTCGCGGTTCACTGGAAATAATCCTCGTGCAAATCTTATAAGCTCCTTGTCGGTTTGGCTATTTCCACTAGTGGCGCGCGCGCATGTTTATTTTGTTTTTGCCTTTTTTTTTTGTTTTGTTATTGTTTCTAGTCTCGTCCGGTCTACTGCCGGCGCACAATGCAACGCGGTGTTGCGAATCCACTCGCGGGGCAGGTAAAACGAAAACGCGCCCGCCACCGCCACAAAAGAAAGGCATGACGACCGGCGTGCGTATACGCATTAAAGTACATATTATGTAGATTTTCGATCAAAACGAATATCGCAGTTTTATACTTAAAACGGTATGTATAAAATAAATATACGCCTATATATATATGTGTGTATTACATATTCAATTACGCGTTTCGAAAAAAACAAACAAACAAACATTTAATTGATTTAATTCTTTTTCAAAACGTGTAAGGTTTTTATCGATTTTACTGTTAGCGTTATGTCCGGTGCTTACGACCCGTTTATATGCTATACGCTGGTCGTATAGTAATTGGAGGACGCGTTTAGTACAGACGCCTTCAAGGTCAATAATGCCTGATAATATTATAGCGTATTAAAATTATAAAACAGTTTTTGTGCGGAATACGCATATTTGGTCGTGCTAACACCTATATTTTTACAAGCGTTTATAGCATTTGTAACATTACATAAATCCGACTTTCACTATAAAACGGCCCTCAATGAATTTTTTTTTTTAAATTGCATTTTATTTTCAATCGTCTGTCAAATGATATATATATGTATGATACATGATATACATATATGGTTATATGGGTGATCGCAAAAAACAAATTTCGCCAAATAAATAAAATAATATTTCCCGTTTTCTTAAACAATTTTCCCAGGAAATAACAGATTTACGATAAATTCGGATAAAACATTTTTTATTAACCATATTAAGGTTTTATGCGTTTTTATGGTTGTTTTTAATGAAATTCGTAAAAACGATAAAACTACTGGGTTCAGCAATTTTTCAACACTCTTGAGGCACGGAAAGGAGGCGAGTCATAATGATCAAATTTAACTTAACATATGTTTAACATAACAAATCGGCGAGGTCTGAAATCAAAAGTCTGAAAATAATAACCACCCTCTCAACCAAATTGTTTATTATAGACATCATGTGATATATGGCTGCTGTGATAATGTTCAAAGATTCTATTACGGTATACAGCATACATTTAATAAGGGAAAGGAACGTACGTTTAGAGTGGGTTTTCATAAAGTTAGAAAATATTACTTCGAAATATCGAAACTTGGAGTAGGTATATAAAAAAACTAGATTTTCAAACATTAAATCAGATATATCTGAAGCCTATTTATAGATATAATCACTATTATAACTGATTAATATGCACGAACTCGCGTATATATCAATTTGATATTTGATTCAAACGAACATATATACGAGTACAATTAATTTTGTTACTGCAAGCGTACAACGATTAATTCTAATCGAGATTGAAATCTCGTCCAGTCCTAATGATTCAGTAAAATCATAAATGACTTGATATTAATTAATTTTTTATTTTGAAAACCCAAAATTATACAGAATATTACTATAAATGTTCTTAAAAGTCACGTTTTTTTTTCTAAGAATACTTTTAGTTACTGCAAAAATCTAAAACTTTGAATTGAAATTGGCAATAATTTGCTAGTGTATAATTATATAAAATAAGTACTAAAAAGTATATTTTCGACTCAAAACAACTTCTTTAGAAAGTTTTACGTACCCGAACTTGTGTTAATAGAATAAAAATTGGCATTATATATATATTTGGTCTAAAATAAGTAAAAACTCCGTCCATATACAATAGTCTCCACCTGAATATGTTCCCTGGCCTCGTTATTTCGATTTCTTTTTCTCTGATAATCGAGCCAAAAGCACAAGTTTTTCGCGAGAAAAGCTGGCGAAAGTTGAAATGGTATACCATAAAATTAAACGCGTGGTCAATTCTATTATTCCGTTCGTACGTTTTATCGAGAAATAAGAACAACGACAATTGGTCATTGCGATCATGCGATGATGTTATGTTTATTTGAACATTTCGGATTGAACAGAAATCGTGTTTTCCATGAAAATGATTTTAATAAAACCCAACGAAATAAATAAATAAAATACATTTCAAGCGTTACGAGAAACATACAATATTGTACGCCGGTATATTTATGTTGTGTGTCTAATATTAGTCCATACTACTCGACAATAGCACTTTTATTGACCTGTCGAGCATATGTTTAAGCACATGTTCTGTGAGTTTAAGTCTTTTATTTAATCGTATACGAACGCGATACTGTTACGTTGAAATGACGTCGCTACCGCACGGTATACGATCACTGGATTGGAACCAACAAATAAATGTGCAAGCGGTAAAACTCACTTCACGTCACGTTGTGATAAATCATTAGACGTTAAATCTCTATAATAATGAAAACTAATGAAATCCAATTTCAAAAGGAAGTGTATAACAGAATAACTGCGACGATTTCCTTTTGTTCGCGACGTGTTGGTTTTAGCAATAAAAATCTATAACAGAAATTACTCAACAAACAATATTATAATGGAGGCCGCCGAATGACAATATGAATAATGAACGAGATAGAATACTCGTTTTTAATTTAGTCAAAGTACTTTAAATTGTTTTAACGAATCGTTATTGTTACACGTCGAGCAACTATTGTACGTGTGTCACCCAGAACAATAGATTGATAATCGTTTTATACGAGTTATTCAATTTCACATCAAATCAACTGGACTACACGTTTGAAACACGTTAACACGTTCTCAACACTTCGACATTTGCATATTGTTATCTACAAGTTTCTCCTCGTACTTATCTACAGTTATCACGTGCGTTTCAATCGTATTGTCTCGACGAAACAATAATACACCTCATACGATAATAATTGTAGATGTTACGAATCCAGTTTTTTGAGATCGAAATTATTCAAATCACACAACGAACCGGACCGGACCGGAACTTCATAAAAAGTGCAAAGGATTTAAATCAATTTAAAACGTCCGAGTACTCGTTTGATCTAAAAGTTGGTCAACCTAAATTAATTAATTATTAAAAATCGTAAAATAAACAATATAAGTATTTAGTGTTTAAAAAAAAATGTTTTTGGGCTATAACAAAAGATTGGGTGCCGGACGACGGATTCGGTGCGGATTTCATTTCCTTCGGCTCGACAGTCGAAAATGGAAAAGTCCGTAACATCACTAATAATAATTCTACATCTACGGCATTAAATCGTTTGAATAGCGAATTCACTATTAAAACACGCGATTCTAGTCGGTAAATTACAGGCGAACAATTACTGTCGGTAATGTATTAATTTTGACGGAAATCAGTACTGCATATCCGAATTCGTCGTGGACAAACGTTAAAACGTACAAGACTAAAAAATACGATTATGTACAGAACACGAAACGATTGTATTATCGTTCGAACGTCACGACTCGCGGGGAAGAGGACGACCAGACAAGAAAAAAGTCGTAAAAAACCGAAAGCAAAACAGAAAAAAAAAAAAAACAAGAAAAAAAACGTGACCGACCTGAAGGCGAGGCGGCCGCTGCGGACCCGCAGAGCAGTCCGACCGTCACGGCGACGAACGTCTTGCACGACCACATTGGCGGCGCGCGGCGACCGTGCGGCTTCATCGCGGTCGCATCACATATACGGCGTCCACGGACCGCGGCGGCGTTTCGACGACGTGAGCGGCGGGGGGGGGGGGGCGAGGCGCGCGCGCGCTCGACTGTTCAGGTGTGAGTGCCCCGGGCGGCGGCACGCGACTGACGGCTCGCGGCCCGCGGGCCTCGTGCCCCCCCCCCGTTCCGGCCGCGGGCCGACGCGCGTGTCGCCCCGCCGGCGGCTAAACCAATTACAGACGGCGAACGCGGTGCGCAAACGTCGCGGGGGCGTGGCCGGCGCGCCGCGTCCTTTTACCGGCGGCCCTCGTCCCCGCGGCGACCGGCCGCTTTTCGAACGCGCGTCTTCGGCACGGAGGACAAATTACGAAAGACGTTACCGTTACGTTATCATATCGATCCGACCACGTCGCGACGCGTTCGCGGTACGGTTTTTTCCGTTCGACGTTCCACGTGTTTTTTGGACAAGACACGTCCGGTTTGGACGGCATTCGTCGACCGACTCGATTTTGGGTTCGCGTAGGGCGATAGGAAAACCAACGGACAATACACCGTCAAAAGGCAAATCAACTATAACACGTCGTGGAAGAAGACATTTTCTAACCCGTCTATAATTTTGTGTTTATTATATTATCGGTAAAAAAATTTTGTATTTTTTGTATTTTTTTTTTTGTACCGTCGACGAGCAGCAAAAAAAGTAATAGGCTGTCAGACCGTTGTGATGAGGCTTTGTCTGTCGAATGAAGACAAAAAAATATGAAAGACAGCTCAATCAATGTTTAGTCAAGATGCATTCATTACACAAGGCGACGTTAAAATTAAAAGCACGTAACGAATAGCATAATGTCACAAGCGTTATATATTGTGTTTGAAAAAAAACCTATGTATATATCAAGTCGATACTGTGATTAATCATGTTTTAATGGGGCTAGTCGAAAACGCGACAATACGAAACGTGTTCAATAACGAAATAATAAATCTTGTGCGTTTACGTTTGAATAGTAAAAAGTCGTTTTTTTTTCGTGGGACTTGAGCATGAGCGCACGACGTCGGGTCTTGTTAAAAACGGTGTCCTAATGATGGGCTACATGGAAAATATGGATATGGTAAAACAGAAATTATAAAATCAAAATGAAGCGCACGCATATATTATAGAGGGCTGCGCGATGCGCTGGGAAAGAACTACGCGGTTCAGAGAAACGTTTCCGACTCGTAGTGTCCCTTTGACTTCGTTCCTACTCGGAAAAAAAATGCAACAAATTATTACAAAACATTTCCGAAACGCGTTTCTTATTTAAATGAATGGGAACACTTGTCGGAAAAGTATTTATGTTCCGAGGGAAACGTTTTTAAAATTTTTTTTGTTTTTTTTATCACTATTAATTCGCTTCGTTCAGAAATATTTTTTCGTGTTTTATATCGTTCGTAAAGCGAACAGTATATTTGTTCTACGACGATGTGTTTTCTCTTTCTACAGAAGTGCTCCGAAAGATTACTTTTCCATATAAATTTTCAGAAAAATGACCGAATCTCGAGGAAATCGATTTTTAATCGTCCGCGTGTAATTCGTGTGTTCGGTATAAATATTCAATATAGACATGTCGTGATTCAGAACATTTCATTGCAAATAGTCTGTAAGTTCAATCTGAACCTTATTGTCACGTTGTAATGTTTTTGATTATTTTCTTTGCGCTCAATACGTTTAACGTTTAGATTAAATTTAATCAGGTTTTAGATTGGTTTTTCGCGGCAAATTCGCGAAATGTCTCGGTTTCGGACGTCGGCGGGACGTGATAAATTCGAATCACGGCGCATTATGAACACGCATCATAACGTATCACGCGTCACACATAATTTCGATATTCGTAACGAACGAGACATTGTAATCCGCGCGAACACGCTCGGAATTCGAGCAAACCGAACTTTTGACTACTCGGAACAGTTCCTGTTGAACGCGTTAAACCGCGCGGTGTACGCACTTCATTCGAATACACTCTCTGGACTGCTCTGCGCCGTTTCGGTCCGATTATTAAATTATTTACCGATTCCATTCGGTGCCGCAGCGCGATGCCTCATGGGTCGTTCCGTTCGTAAAGTAAATAGTCCTGTTATTAACAGTACGCATTATAACGATACCACATTACACACGGTATTAAACATGCGGTATTAGAGAAATTTTGAGACATACAAAATATCGTTTGTTCCTATTTATTTCACAGACAACGTATTATTGAATTGAACGGGTCATATTTAAGTTGCGCGAGTTTTCGACAACGGCGCTAATATGCTAATAAATGTACCAGTATAAGTTCGCCTCTTCCAGCTCGCGCATAACGTACGTATTCGGCTTAATTTCATATTAAACTGATTTCAAGGTTTAATAATTATTCTTTAAGTCATTAAGTTAAACGAAGAGAAAATTTATTTGTATTTATTCTGTTAGCCTCGAAAGTCAAAAACTAACTTAAAATTAAATGCCGGAATGTTCTGATCGATAATAACACCGAATAGCGCGAAACCCCGTTAAAGACTTCAAAATGTAGAATACAATGAAATAAAAATGAAAATATACATCTAGAAATTTCATAATTCGTCTGACTTTTTTTAAGTTTATTGCGTCTTAGAAAAATGTTGACTACAGTATAACAAAAATATCGTATTGGGATGATATTGGATTTGATTTAAACATGACATTGCGTATAAAGTTGACTTTATGTATTTCTCATTCTATAATTACACAATCGTATGTCACTTCGAGAATTGCGTTATTCGTGTTTCTGTACTTTGATCGAAATAGTGAATTTATCTACATTTGGAATTATTCAAATAGATTTTTTTTTTCAAAAGCAATCGATAGCACATTTTAACGAGAATATCTCGTACATTTATTTCCAATATTTTTTTTCTATTTTTGTGCAGCAAAACGTGTTTTGGCGAAAATAGAATGTTTTGATTAAACGAAAATAATCGGAATACATTTAAATGTTAAAAATCATGATAGAAAATCAAAAATAAATGAAACCCTTTTATCGTTTTGTAAATTATTGGGAATTTTCGTGAAATAATTATTTTGAAATAGTCTAAAAACGGAAAATGTGTTTACTGAAAAGTCATAAATTTGTTGACATATTATATCCATCGTCAACATCCAAAACGACGGACATTTATAGAAACTACCTTCCCGTTGACGCTTATAGTACATGTGCAAACCGATAGATGTATCGGAATTGCCTATCCAGAGCGCCGCGCTGTTATCGAAAACAATAATATAAACGAATGAAGTTTTTTTTGGGTGGGGGGACTATGTACAAATTTTAAAATAATACTTTTTATTTGAACAGCTTTTATATAGTATCATACGTGTTTTATACATTTTTTTCCGCGTCGTTTTTTATTATAATTCTAGATTTCATAAACTGCTAATTTTTCAGTTGAAATTTGATTTTACCGAACGATATTAGCGGAAAACTAAAAATAATTAACAAACGCGCGCTTTTATTCAATGATTGGAATAAATCTTACGAAGTGAAACAGCGCAAAAGAAATTTCCAAATTTGTATTTTTGTTATAAATAAATTACTATCAGTTTAGATGTATTTTCTATATACACAGCGTATACATAAACATCGAATTTCGATAGTAATTCGAAAAAATAACCCGTAATATACAAAGGTTACGAAGAAACGAGAGTTCGAGAAATTTCAAAGAATTTGCTACAACGAAGAAAATGTGTTCGCGGAGACCGACGATCGAAGGACAGATCTCAAACTTTTTTGCACACTGGTCGAAATTCGCTTGAACGTTATCTAAATCCCATAAATAATGCGTACTTGAACGTATGGCAACAATATCGTCGAATCCTTATCGCAATAAAATAAAAACAAAACAAAACGTCTCGCCGTGTAATATATAATGAAATTCAAAAGTTTTCGTTTTTCAATTGAAGTTAATTAGATATTTTTATTGTTGCGCGTCTCGGAAAAGTTTCGCAGAGTAATTTTCGCTCTTTTGTCGTCCTTACAGTAACTATTACACTCACTTTTCTAAGTTGCTGTGACTGTTTATTATATATATTATATTTTCACGGGTATTATTCGAATAAAAGTATATATTATTTTCATTGAGTGTAAACTGACTTCACGGACATATCGAAAACATTTAATGACGTGGCTGTATGTAAACTGTAACTTACGGTACTCCTATTTTATACGACAATATTAAAAATAATCGACGATTTTCCTTTTTTAAAAATTAAATCTATTATGTAATACTGTTTATTTAGTTTTTGAACGTTACATTTTTTTTAAAATAATCTTTTTAAACACGAAATATTTAAATTTTATTCGAAATCAGTGATATCATATCATATAATTATATAGTCGTTCATTGAATGAGAAATGTTTTGAAAATTTTTAATAATATCGATTTATCGATCAGTTGTTCACGTCAACTATAAATATTATAAGTGTAATCTGTTAGATAATATATTTGACGATGATTATTATTCAGAATTAATGAACGACAATATAAATATCCAAAAAAAAATTGATCACAGTTACAAACGTTATCAATATTTCATCACGGTTCACATAATAATGAGTGCTTGTCGATGTAAGATACAAAATTAAAATACGAATTTACAAGGCGCTCACGCTCCCTCGTTTATCTGCTTCAACGAAAATTATACTCCGAAATCGTAATTTGCATTTTTGTCTCGAATTTTCTAAATATATCGATGACCTATAATGTGATATTATCTCAACGATAAGTCTAACAGGATGAGACGTTACAATAATTACTAGCGATGTTACAAAATCAAATTTTTTAGGTCGAACCGAACTTCATAAAAAATTCAAAGGATTTAAATTAATTTAAAACATCCAAGTACTCGTTTGGTTTAAAAGTTGGTTGACTGAAATAATTAATCATTAAAACCATAACATAAATAACATGGGTATTTCGAATTAAAAATCAAATTATTACGAACTATTTTGTGTTTTCGAATATTTCCGATCTGTAGCGTTTCTAATCGCGCCATATTGTTCAACAACGATGAACGTCAATTATTCGGACGTGTTATCCGCAGCAGCGTTGTCGACAGACAGGCGGCAAACCAAAAAATCAACGTGAATATTATTTTAATTTATGTACGACGATATAGCGAGTGTTTGTCGCGACGAAGGAAAATCTGGGCGCGTGGTGATGAAAAGAAATCGGCAGTTTTTGGTATACATTAAGATGAATTATCGCGCGACTGAGCCTGGAAATCGTTGATCCCAGATGTGCCCGGTTGATCCGACGCAACGACGTGAACGTGACGTCATTACGGAAATGAACGCGGCCGGAATGGAACATTTTGGATAGGATTGTTCTTATATTCGTGTATAGATTATGAATGTTACGACGAGAGGAACAAAATGCGTTTGACGTTTTTCGAGGCAGACATTTTTATACGTATAAAGAGTGGTTCAAAAAGTGCGCAATTTTCGAAAATGCAATAAATTAGCCAAAATCAAAATTGAATTCAAACTTTTGGTTTTATTGAACCGCAGTTTGTTTACTAGAATTTTTCTAAACATTTTCCTACTCATGTAATATCTTACTATCACAATCACGTTGATTTTTAATTTACGGCAATACACGGAAAACATACGCCGGCCATACGTAAAATACTAATAGATTCATATATAAATGTATGCGACACATGCAAGTTAAAATATTTTGTTGAAATTTACTCGCGTACCGATAACAGTTTCCACTTTGACGATTCCTCCCGTCGTTTAACCGCGAACTAATAATTATATAATGTCGTATGTAAAAACGCTGAACTCGATAACGGCGATAAAAATGTAGGTGTATAATTTATCAACGTGTATTATACGTGTATATTCTAATGCGTTATTGAGACGTAATCAAGTGGAAACTTCGCAGCGTACGTAAATCAAATCAAGTGTTATGCGTATATTTCAGGAGATGTTTTTTTTTACGACAAAAAAAACTTCTTCGGATATCGTATATCCATACACTATGAACATAGAAACCCTCGTAGTCCGTTCTGATACTGTCACGATGTTTTAAAATTTTATTTTTGACGTTTCCGTGGACATTTATTGATTGACGTACGCCGTGACGTTCCGCGGATACAATCGAGCCTAGGCGGACATTCGTATACGTTAACATACCAACTCGAATAAACGGAGTGATTATTTTCAACAACCTATTAAGAAACCCGCAAGATTAACACGCTCCGAGAATGTAAATTTCCTTGCATTTTACCGTATAAATTACAATTTTAAACATTGCACTTGTTTTCAGTCGGACTGGCAATTCGAAAGAAATGTAAATTCTGTTAAGACACAATTCCCCGAGTGAAATTTTGGGATCGTACCGATTTGTGACGTTGACGGAATCACTCAGGCCTCGAGAACTCGGGAAAATTAAAATCAACACGTTATTTTGCTCGCTTCGTCCGTCTCCGTGAGAAACACGTTTTTATATGGACTTACGCCGTTGTTACTTTCGGTCGACTGATTACGTCGAATAGCTCTTACGGAATTTATAGTCGTATAATGTGTATACAGGCGAATCGACACGACAACAATTAATTATTTTTTTCTTTAAATTTTAACTACCCTCGTTTTGCTGAAAATGTCGAAACATAAACTGCGACTGAATAAAAATGTAAAGAAAATCGAATAATCGCTTAAATCAAAATGACTGGAACAAATCGAATATGTTTATGAAATACGAAAAAATAAAAATACGGATGAACTCTATAAGGAAACAAAAGTTTGTAGAATCCTACAAAAGCATGAGGACAAATTAGGCTGGGCATGTTTGAAGATCAAAAGGACTAATCGGACAAATAACAGATTGGAAACCAAACACTAAGAGACTCAGATGACGTCCTAAACAAAGATGGGCATACAGAATACAGGAAGATTTAAAGTTACTGGGCGTAAGGAACACAGATGAAACTGCAAAAGGCAGGGAAGAACGGAGACAACAATATGTTGTTGCGGCAATGGATCTGTAATCAACCTAAAAAAAAAATCGAATATGTTTTGAGCTTCAGTTTGTTGAAAAATAACAAAACCGATGTCGACCGACCGATAATGAACGAAATAAAATTATGTTCGGCAAAGTAGACGTGTTCCCGTGGGAATGATTGAAAACCGATTATTTTAGGCGTGTAGTTCTCGTTTGTTTCGTCGAGATTTTTACGGTCGCGCGTACGAGACACAGCGAAATACCGCGCACAACGACGTACTGGGTTTTCGCGAACCGTGACGGGAACGCGGTTTCGCGCGGTCGGACGCCGCCCGCCGCGGTATATCACGGCGGTGCTTGAAGTCGATTAGTCATTGCGGACGTCGAGAGCACCGGTAATGAAAAACGCAACCCCGTCGGATCGGCGCTAATTCGCCGCGGGCGACGGGCTATTTGTCAGTGTGCCGTCGGATTGTCGAATCAATCTCGGCCGGCCAGGTAACTCCCGGGCCGACCCGTAAGAAACGAACGGCAGAGAGGCAAAAAGAGAGAGAGAGAGAGAGAGAGAGAGAGAAAAAAATCGAAAACGATATTGATTCGCTAGACGGAGATTGGCGTGTACGCGAGCGCGACCGGAATGACAAGTGCGTGGTGCGCGCGTCGCCCTTCTGCCGGTCCGACGACGACGACGACGACGCGACAGTCGGGTCGTTTTCCGGGCGAAAGTTCGGAGAGTTCGGCCCGGTGGGAGGTGGATGGCGCCGGCGGAATACCAAAAACGGACGGCCGGAGCAAGACGTCACCGCGTTCGCCGATCCGGTCGCGTGTTCACGTAACAGACGGCCGCACGGATTCCGTGGACTGCTTACTAAATCAATCGCGTACGTAATATATACCGCACATACCGCGTGTCGTCGTCGTCGTCGTCGTCGTCGTAGTCGTCCCGCCTAATCAACGGTAATCCGGTTAACCGCGCTCCGGACCCGACGCGACGGTCGCCGGGTGGGTATGGATGAAGGGAGCCTCCTCTCCCGCCGCGGTAATTATTGGACCCGGCGCGTGTTATCCGACGACGACGACGGCCGCTAACTTCGTTACTCGGGGCGCGCACGGCCGACTATCGCGTGTGTTTGTTTTGCGCGATCGCCAAAAGTAGCCCCGGACGAGCGGATGCGTGGCGTGTACGTTTCATCGCGGACGATTTTCATATTTTACGAGCGTCATGTTATTGACGTTGCGTGCCCGTGCCGGTTTCGTCGCGCGAACATCGCTACCGACTTGCTGATGCACCGTCGTGGTCGACTTCGATCGTCGTGCAAACGTTGAATCGATCGACAGACCGGAATGGCTGAGAAATCACGGCGACCGGGAAATCTCGCAGAGGAAAATCGCGATCGGCACGCACGTATAGCACGTAAAATAATTAAAATCGCGTTCACGCGGCGTCGTACGAGTCAGATATTTTCGACGCGAACCGCACGATAGTTCGCCGGCAAATATCGCGGGACGACCGGAAGCCGATTGGGTTTTCCATGGGCTGCACGCGGGTAGGCAGCCCGAACATGCCGTTAACCTATGCCATCCAGATGGGGCCATTCTCGTTTTTCGGGATCCCGCGTTCATTCGTTCAACCGCCTTCGCGACCGAAATGGATCCGTTGTGTGCGACCGGATCTCGTCGGCCGGGGACACGCGTTTTGTCCGCCTGAGCTCACGTTTCCCGTACGACATTGTAGCGTTTTACACGCGTCGGTGTAAAAAACGTGTAACGATATTATGATATTTTTTCATGTGAAACTTTTTTATGAAGGGTGCAAAAAAAAAGAAGATTTTTGCGCATCACACTCGACCCGTCACGACACTTTTTCTCAAGATTAGTTGCGCGTGTGCGTTGTCTCGTTTTGGTCGCGGCCAATAGCGTGCGAACAGACCGTAACACGCACGAATTTTTATTTTTTTTTTAATCGCCCACTAAAAATGTACGCGCTAAAAATATATCGAAAATTGCTTATTGTTGTGAATTCCGTTTAGAAATAAGATGAATTCAATATATTTTAATCGATTAAAAACATTATTTATTAACTTTGATTTATGTGTTGAAATTTCATTAAGGTAATGAAAGAGACTTGTTTTCAAAAATTTGTGAGTATACGTGTTTTACATGAAAATATGATATGGGACGTGATGTTAAATTTCGTAACGCGCGCGTTCGTATTAAATAATATCATCGTCAGACTGAATTAGGTGGTTTGTCAAAGTTTTCGCCGACAGACTTCGCGAGCTCGGCCCGAAAATACGCGACACAATTACTTCAAAATCTGCACAAGCATCTTATTGTTTTTTTCTACAAGCCAAGTTTTCGGTGAAAAAAGTTCGAACATAAATTAAAACTTTCGGAAAGACGAATTAATAGTAATGACAAAAAAAAATATCTAATCAAAAGCATCTAAATCAATAAATTCTTTTAGAATAAAACTATTAATTTCCCAAAGTCCCAAATTATAAATCATCGGCCGAATTATTTATACCGTTTTATTTTTCGTATTATTCGTACACGAATGCGTAGCGCGCACGTTATATAAATCATGAACGTATAACAATATAATGACCGCCGCACTCGTTGCGAGTGAGAACAGTTTGTAAACAAAATATGAATACAATGTTATCGTGTCGAGTCTTGTTGGTATTATAAACTAAAATACATATTTTTTTAGTCGATAAAACAATATCACCGAAATTCAACAGATTATATATTATTATGTATATGTTATACGTCAACACGGACGAAATGAACAAACGTCGTTAATTGATGTTAGACTTTAAATATGTTTTCAAAAGAATACGGATTTTTTTTTTTTTAATAACTTGCGCGCCTCTATAATTTTTTTTTTAAATAACAATACGTATAAAACATTTCCAATGTACGTTTCAATTTACACGGAACATCCGTGTCTATTATCCGAAATTCAAAAGGTCGACGAATTATATTCGGTCGGATATCACGTAAAAAAAAAAATCTAACGCGTCTTATTTGGCGTGCAATTTGAAAATCTCAATGCATATTTTATTTCACCTGTACACATTCCCTGCGACCAACTAGCCTACGAACTATACTGTTCGTAGCATTGACATGACGTCCGTTTGTGCGGACGAAAAAAAAACCGCCCGTTTTTTAATCAACTATAACCGTCACGAATATCGTAGAAACATAAATTTTTTTTTTTTATGCTTCGATTTGAATAGACAATATACATTCGGGAAGTCGTCGTATCTCGGCATTTCAGTCAGATCGACGGCGGTCGATAAATAATGTTCAGAAATAAATATCGAAAGAAAATCCCGACATTCGAGTTTGTATTACACCGTACGTTCACTAGGTTTCCGTTCGATCGTCAAGCCCGCCGCCGAGCTACCTAACCCGTCCCAGTGATAAGGGTTTACGATCGGTCCCGGTCCGCTGCTATTCCTTCGATCAAGTTGCCGGCGGTCATTTGAATTGGGCAGATGGGTGCGGTGGACGATTCGCGCCGGTCTAGTGATTTAGCTCTCGTCGGCGCCGTTGCGAAAAATATTAATCGCCAACACGTTACGAGTTGGCACGATCGGACGGGAGGAAAATACCTAACCTCCGTGCACATGAAACGCGTTCTTATTGCGGGGTTTTTTTTTTTTTGTATCATCTCCAGGCTTGTGTGGACAGTTACGTGCGGTGATATTTCGATCGTATTTTTTCCACGCCTCGTCCACGGAATCGCGACGATAACGGGTTTCGTTCGCCAACGGCGTTGACGAGTTATTATCGCCGTGACTTTTGCGCGACCCGAGCGATTTTATTTATTTTTTTGGCACGGATAAAGCGCGTGACGTACGTTCGTGCCAGCCGTCCGCCGCCGCCCTCGGTATTACACAACGGCGGTAATTATTGTTGTTCCATTGCCAAACGGAAACGTGTTGGAATTTATGTAGCACGCGCGAACGCCGTTGCCGCCGGGGAAACAATTGAAAAACCGCGTCGACACGCACACGCCCAGCATACACACACACACACACACACACGGAGAAACTTTAAGTCGGCGTGCTCTACGCGCACTACGCGGACACAAGAGATTGGACTTGAAGTCGAGTGCTGCGACGAGATCGGACCGTGAACAGACGCGGTTGTTTCGAGTACCGACGAACGACGCGAATCGATAAAAACAATCGGTGACCGGAGGTAGTCGTGCACCTTACGTGCTAAAGTTCGGTTCGAATGTTTCCGACTACGAAAGTCGAACAGTTCGAAACGCCGCCAGCAATAATGTACGGTCGTTACCGGGAACGTCAATAACGTAACGCCCGAAACGTAATCCGGCTATTAATCCTGGCGTCGTTTTCAATCGCCCGACTGCCGTTTCTCGTCTCGCGACGGTCATCGTGCCGTGCGATCCGACAACATCATCCGCGTCTCGTGCCTCCCGTTTCCGTCGCGCGGTTTCCTGTTACGCGGCCGCCCCGAAGAAATTCCGCGCGATCCGATTACGCGCGCACGACACTCGCCCACTCGCCGCGGTCGACCCGACGGGTTTTTGGACGGTCGCGCGAAAAGGGTCTCGTTCGCGCCGCGCCAAATGACGTCGGGAAATTAGATTGGAAACCACGACGGGACGTACGGGTCCGGGAATCGTCCCTGTCCGCGAGCACGTGGTCGCGGATCGATGCGGCGCCCGCCGACACCAACCATCGCGTTCGCGTGATAAATCTCAATTGACGTTCACCGTACGCCGGTCGACGGCGTACGTTCAACTTGTGCCGTGAACACCGACGTTGCAGGCGAGAACACGTTCCGAATCTTTGTCGAAACAGAATTTTTTTTACGGACAAAACGAAAATCACTATCGTCACCGCGGCGCGTGTTCACTGGGGCTTATGACGCGCCGATGGATATCACGTCGTTTCCCTCTCGTCATTACGACGACCGAAACACGGCCGTGTCCATGTTCGTCGACGCCGAACGTTTTCGCGACCACAATTACGGACGAAGCGACGTTCACGTCGAAAACCGTTTGGAAACCCTCTCCCCGGGACGTAGAATCCAAACGTTGTTGTTCCCTGTCGAAAATCGCTCGCGTCCTACGTCGGTTTCCGCCGCGAAACTGTCTTCCCGGATGTGAACGCGCTTGTTGTCCGCGTCGCCGAAATCGTCTATGACATCTCGTAACGACCGTGAACGGACCGAGACGCTTTCGGTCCGTGTTGAAACGTTTATTGTAATCTCCACGTCACGCCATGACGTTATTGTGATTTATATATATATACATAAATGAATAAATAAAAGGTAGCTCGCAAGCGGGTGCGGTCGGGTGTCGGCTCCAGTGAATTATACTCGTGGACAGAGATTTTATGCGGACAATCATTCGAAAAAACGATTCTGAGCGACGCCAGTTGTTTATTATGATTAATGAACGCGGTGTAAATGTTGTTGAAAACTCGTTTTACACGTCGAGCCGTTAAATATGAAAATTGTCCACGTCCGAAACGAATATGTCGACAATTTTATTTGCAATTTTCGAATGAAATATTCGACAACTCGCAATTATCGAATAGTTTTTTTTCACGCCTCGGGAAACCACTGGGGAAAAAAAAATGTGTCAAAAATTGTACCAAATGGTAGGCACAATTCGTCAGCGGAAAGTAACGAGTGGAAAAATCAATCTGAAAAAAATCATCCACGCAAAAAAGTGTTCACAGACAAAACCAAAATAAAACGCATCGTTTCGCTTTGTTCAAAATCTATAAAAGATACTTTTATGTATATACGTTTTCTTTTTGTTAGTTTCTGTTATAACATACTATATCGTTGAAATATTTTCAATATTAATAATATTGTAACGAACACAATAGGATTTACGAAATTAAAAAAAAAAATGCCTAAGTTTTTAATCGCCTTCGATATGAAGTACAACAATGCGCATAAGGATAAATAATTTATACAATAGACATTTAATTAAACCCGTGAAAAATTACAAACAAAATGACCGATTTGTGCACGTGTTTCTTGTACGCGAGAAAAGTCAAGTAATATACGTTACTGTATCCGAACGGAGTTGAGAATTATCACAGCACTATATTTCAAGACATATTTTTCCGTAGACCCGCACAATAATAATAATAATCATTGAAGTAATTACGATAGTACATAAAACGTGTACGTCGTTTAGACATGATTGCACTGCGTGTTTTTGTGTCAATTTCTCAAAATAAGAACCGGCGTTCAAAAAAAAGAAAAGAAAAAGAAAAGAAAAAATAACTGAATATTCTAAATGATTATGCAATAATTTATATTAAAATTTGTAATCACAATAATAAATTTAAAAATTAATTTTTAAGTTTAAATGACAAGAAAACTGATGTTAATAAAGCCATAGGTCATCCGAACAAATCGGTTAATCCGAACGACCCCTTTCCCCGATCCCGTTCGGATTAACGAGACCCTACTGTACATACATTATAAATTTAATTTGTTTAACTTACGCGGTAATCGCGAAAATATATGTATTTTTTGGCGACGAAAATATTGAAACGCAACGTGTTATATTATATTATGTTCTGTTATAAACTTTTATATATTCAAAGCAATGAATAATTGTGAAACGTATACAAAAACCGTTTGACCGCGTAGATATCGATTGAATTCCCGTCAAAATTTTTGATTTCCTACTGTCGTGACTTAATCGAGCGTAAACTAATAATAATTGTCCGTATAACACACATCGATTTAGTCACAATGGGCGAATTTTAAAATTAATATATCATAACGATTTTTCCACGTTGTTATAAAATGGTTTCGACACGTTTTGTTATGCGCGAAGTGTATCTATTATAGTCGGATATCGATTTTCTTTCACGGCGTATAACATTGTCTCCGTAAAACAATATGTAAAAATTACACGACCGTTTCCGCAATAGATAATTATTACGTACATTTTTATTATTATCAATAGCTTTTTAGCGGCGATTTCATGACATTTTCAATGAACGTATTCGAAAAGCATATACGTTTTTAGGAAATCACATAATATAGAATTTATATTTTTATTGATCGATAGTAAATATATATATATAGTTTTCGAATTAATTTTGTAATTTGTATACTTTTCAACGTTCTTCGAATCCATTGTGTAACCTTGACAAGTATACTTATCGGTTTTTCTAGTAGAACCGGTGGTTAGTGTTTCTATTTTGAAAGTGTACGTATACAACGTGTATACGACGTGCAGTATTAAACGAACGGAATATTCCGTAGACACCGAAAACATTCGGTATGAACGTTGAATTCGTGTTGGGTTAAAGATATTTTTTATTTCAATTGACGCAAATCCTACCGCTGGCGGTATAGTCGCGGCCGGGAACAACAACAACAATAATAATAATAATAATGATGATAATAATACAATAGTCATAAAACGCGACCAGGTATTTAAACACGGCGAGTGCTTAACGCGCGTTCGAAATAAATACAAAACTTTGTGGAAATAAACGACCGCGATTCGGCGGTATCGTTTCGCAGTTTCTCGTTTATAGTTTATACTCAATATATATGTATGTATATATATTACAATACAGTATAAACGCGATATTAATTGAAACGCTGTTCGCGCGTGGACGCGTGTGACGACGTGGGCGGAGGGGGGGGGGGGGAGGTGAAAAAAAACACAAACAATATGTAGATAATTCGACGACGGTATAAGTTCTCTGAAGTTTATACGAACGCACAATAAACGTACATAATATAACGTTTACGCCGTCCCGTATTTACGAGTGTATATTGTGCCGCGTCGGGAACGTACGGCGTAGGGGTACGTTCCGGTCGATCGTAAAAAACGGAGCGGTGGGACGACAATTTTACGCTTGGCGATTAGGCTAGGTCGGATAAGACTCGACGCGATAACACGCATAGTTATACACACTGTCGGACGAGTCGTTTTCCGAGACGGTTTATCGTATGCACTCGCCGTCTCGGCGAATCCGGGTTTTATCGGACCATCCACTCAGACCTGATGAACGCACGTGCACGGCGATTGAAAACCGTGGTCCAGACCGTACCCCCCTCCACCATTGAGTGTTTCTAAAGTGGAAAATTATTGTCCAATCATATTTTACAGTAAAAAAATATTTATTCGTTTTGGTGATATAATAATACCAGTGAACACGTTTGGTATGTTTATAGACCCCGTGAATGTTGTCGCACAACACCAGTTTGGCCGGTCCACGTTCGGTAGTTTACTTAATAACGGAATAACAGTTCGAAATAACGGACGAACGAATCCAGTGAAACGCGGGCAAACCCGCGACCGAACGTTTGTTGACCGACGTGGATGTGGATGGATTCAAAGGCGCGAAAATTCACAAAATAAAACGTGAAACGAACGTGCGTGGCCGTTGAATTAAATGTCTCGCTGACTTGTATCGAAACTCGCGCTCTTGGCGTCCCGTCGAGAAAAATCAGAACGGGGTCCCTCCCGTCAATCCAAGCACCGCGTACGCCGAACACTAGAAATACATACAGTCGGGTCACCCCCCCCCCCCCTCCCCCGACCAAAAAAAACAACTATTTTCATGTTTTTTAAACACAGAATGTCTAATGGAAATTATTCGCGAGGGGACGAGTTCGAAACGAAAATCCTCCCGGTCGCTCGTCGTTAAATTGGATTTATTTGAAGATTTCGTTTTACACGCGTGTCGGACCCGAAAGACGGTGGCGAGCGCGCAACGGGTCCTTTTGTGCGCGGGCAAATTGGCTAATGGAACGTACGGCTTTTCGACGGCAGTTTGCGGCGACGACGAATCGTCCCCGAGTGGGTCATGTGTGTGCGCGCGCGCGCGTGTGTATATGTTTATAGTCGAAGGGGAGCGAGAAAAAGGCGACGACGACTTTAAAAAATAAAAAATACACAGCGCGCGCGCACGCACGTAAGCATAACGCAATAATAATAATAATAATAATAATATTTCACTGCCAAATGGGCGCTCGTCAAAAGCGTGTAAATAAATGTGTTGACGTCGGCAGACGGACGTGTCATCGCGTTGTGTCTACACGCGCACGGAGATACGTCCATATACACTCCGCGAAAATATAATCACGCCGATGATTACATAATCACAAGTTTTTCTAAATGTGAGTTGGTGATTCAATAGACAAATCGTATTAAAAAAAACCCACACACACACACACACACACACATTTGGAATGAAATTTGTATAAATGTACAAAACATAGAATATCACGAAAAGGAAAAATCTCAATAAAATAGAAATTTGTTCTCCGATACGATGCAATGTTATAAACGTTTCGTCGTCAATCGAAATAAGTATATTCGTTGTCTAACATAAATCGGCGAACTGTATATCGTGTCATCGTATTTAATTGCTTATTACTTGACCCATATTATTGTCCACATACACTTTGTCCGCGAAAAAGATCGTTTTTGTTTAACTTTTTAACTCGAGTGGTTAATTCGTTGTGTCATCACACAGCAATCAACTCGATTGATTCAAATGGTGCACATCGTACGAACTTTTTACGGTTAATTATCATAGTTATTATAAGTGTTATAAAACAGTGTTTAAAACATAAACACCGCGGAAATACCATCGTACTCCAAAATATATCGTATTAAACCAACAAAATGTATATAAGAAATTTTTTTTCCGTCGACCGGATTCGAACGTTAAACCGTACGCTCGTTTTTCGACAACTCGTGCGTGTTAATATATAAAGTGGCGTATTTATTGAAAAAATTTCCAGTGGACCGTGTGTATATACGTAAATAACGTATAGAATAAACACGCAGTGTAGCAACGGAACCGAACCGATATTTCGACGTCATACCGAACGATCGTTATTTTTCAGTCGGCGTTATCAATAAATAAAATATATGCCAAACGGTTGTGAATGACGCGTCGTCGTCGCCCGCCGCGTGATAACGCGTGAACGGTGGGATCATCGGCACTCGGGAAACGTCTCTGGTACTAGGCGGTTGGATTGGATTGGGGGGGGAGGGGTTCGAGAAATATTATGGGCTCTTACCATATGGTCGCGTCCTCGGTACATTTTCGTGATAAACGGCGTGGGTACCGGGGCACGTCGAAAAGCTGCCGTCCGTCGAACGTAATTCGAGCGCGGAAAACACGTAGTAATCTACCGATAACGTGGAGAGTTCACACGAACTCAAAAGAGAACTGGCATAAACCCGAGTGTGTGGGCGATTTGTAGGCCGTCGTTTCTTTTTCAAAAACGAAAAATTCAAAAAAAAAAAAAATAGTACGTTCGGAAAAATAGAAATGGTGTCCGGCAAACGGTTCAGGGGTCGTAACGCGCGCGCGGGTGTACACGTGTACATTCGTGTAACGGCGAGATGAGAAATACGCGTACACACATATATATGTGCGTGTGCTCGCGCGTATACGATAATTATGCTGCGGTTTCCCGAGGGACGCGGTTTTCTGTGCGACGGGTCCGTTACGTGCGGCGGGCCGAAAAGAAGAGGGCGAAAATAACCTTCGCCGCAGATCATCATGAATAATGTAACGTCAAACGCGGTTCCCACCCCACGCGGTCGCACACACTGGTTACACGCGAATCTAATTTCGAACGCCAGTCGTCCGGGCCGGTGCGCGTGTAATCGTATGCCGTCGACAACAAAAACGGATACCGCGTGCGTTCGAATTTCCAATCGTTGCCGGATCGGGGCCGCTCCGTGTGCTACCATTCGACGGCACACGCGTGGGCACACTTTGGAAAATAAGTAACGAAAAAAACTTAAAAAAAATCACGTTGAAATTCACAAATTCTCGTCATTTTACGTCATACGACGAATTTAACGTGCTTAATTATATTGCCTACCAGAACGGTAACGATTGGTTAATTTATTTCGGACGTGGGTTTCGCGGTATAATGAGTACCGTGGATAGTTGGCCGAACTACTCTAACCAGTTTTTTTTCCCCCGTTTTGTTCTTGTCTCTCGTCGTTGCGAAACCGCCGGGCCACTGCCACTATTACTTTTCCGAATTCTATTGAAAGCGTACGCACGTGTTTTCCGGGGAGGCGACCGCGTTTTACGGTATCCATCGCGTACACTTCTGGTATTCGGACGTATCTCAATTTTAGTGGCCCTTCGAAACGGACAATAAGTTTTCAGACCGGGTTAGCACAATTTGTATACGAGTATTGAACAACGTTTTTCAACGACGATATATCGCCGCGGTCCGGAAAACACTGAAATCGCGCGCGCGTTATTAACGTAAGATGAAGCGTTTTTCGCTCGAAAACGGGGTCTCGTAACGCGCGCGACCGGTTTTGTCTATTGGACGTTTGAACGTTTCGCGACATAAGTGATCTCGGCTGTCTGGTCTCCGGCAACGATCGTTGTATTCGAAAAACCACGATTCCCGGCTCTCCGACCGTTTCCGTTATTTAAACCGTTTGCCGAAACGACCAATGTAACAAACAACCGAAACAAGCGAGATTTTAGTATGGACAGAAACGTTGAACGCCCGCCACGATCGACCAACGGTGAACACGACCGAAGTTAGAGGAAAAAAATGGTTAATAAACGAAAATGGATGGATAAATATAGGGACCGTACGGGCGCAGGACGCTTATCAAAACCCGGTCATCACCGCTAGTCGGTCGTCCGTCGAAATGGGTTACTCGGTTTGCCGATCCCGAGGCGTACGCAGTTCCGTAAGCCGAGAAAAGCGACGAACACACGAAAAGCGGTTAACGCGGACTGTCGTGGCCGTGGCACTTTCGTTCGCGTAATTCGGCGCGGCGCGTGTACGCGACAATTCCTAGATGCGACAAAACCGGTGGGTCCCATCGAGTCCGTCGGTCCGGTCGAGCACGCTGTTGGCCACGACGGGAAACATAACGCGCACGCGCAACTAATCTCAAGAAAACTGGTGGGCGACGGTACCCACTACGCGGCCCTTTAACAAATTTTGTACGACCCGCATTAAAATTAAATTGTACATTCTAAAATCCAAAATTCTATAAACAGCGGACAAAATTAAATATTTATTTTGTAATTGTAATTATTATTGTTATTATATGTATATATTATAAAATATTATTTCGTTTTATTATTTTCCACTAAATTTAGTGAACAGTTGTAAATTTTTATATTTGTAATCGTTATCATTAAAAATGTTTGCGGCCCATAAGTAATTTTCAAAAATTACACTTGGCCCTTTCTAAAATCCTAGTGAGGACCGCTGGTCTTTTTTTTTGTGCTCTCTATAAATATGTCTCACTTCAACAAGGTAACAAGGCTACCGCGTAGTTGTTGTTCCGTTACGTACGTCCCGAAATATGCGAGACGAAAAACTCTCCGCGTACGAGAACACGGAACGAAATCCGTTCCGATTTGGATTCCGTTCTCTTGACGGATCGCAAGAACGCGCGCGGGTAGACACGTCCCGGCAACGTCACAACGTCGGATCAACGTGAGCATTTGGATTGAGTAACACGGCCGAGAACTAATCGTGGTCGAAATGTGTTCGTCACGGGCTTCCGACGACAAGCGTGGTGCGTGTGGTGCGTATTTTTTCTTTCATTTTGTTACGCACTTCTACGGAGTTTCGGGCGGCCGGAAACCTTTTTCCCGCCGGCCGCGAGACGAGCGCGAGTATACATTATTGAAGTTGGAAAACTGCAGAAGTCCGCGGCGCGAGAAAGTAAGGGAAGGGGGGAAAAGTTTGGACCGCGGGTGGAAAAAAAAACCAGCGATGATAAAGGGACGAGGAGAGAGAGAAAAAAAAAAAACCCCCCGGCACGACACTATATTGAACACTTGCAGAATACGTTATTAGTTGGGGGACGTAGTATTTATAAAACTGCCAACACGTTCTCCGCGTCGAGTTCTCGCCGTAACTTTGTCCGCCGTTTCTTCTCTCGTATTTATTATTATCGTTCGGTTTTATTTTGTCGCCGTCCAACTCACGACGGACGACCGCCCCCCCGTCCCCCCGTCCCCCATGCACAGAAGAATAATACGATCGTTTCGACTCGGCCGGTTTCATACCGACGACCGGTGGACACGATCGTCGGAATGCTTACGTCGACGTAAATAAACCGGTGTAGCGTCGACGACGGATTTTTCGGGTAAACGTCGCGTGAGTGCGTATTTTCGTAATTGTATTTTTTCGTCACGCGTTCCGTGTGTTCGTTTTCCACCGACTTCCACGGGCACAAAACAATAACAGTCGAAAACCGCCAGACTTCGGACCGTCGTTGTCGCGAACGCGGAATTCGAATCGAACGTCGTCTACCGGGGAAGTATACCTTTAATATCGGATAGGACTAATATTTTTGTGGAGCACGGTCGTAAATGTTGGCGTTGGTAACAGACCGTCCGCGTGAACATCTAGCGTGACGTGGAAACATCCGTAGCGGATCGATCGATATTCGCTGGAGATTTTTCGCCTGAAAAACAAAAATATCAGACTTTCAAAAACGTTCGGCGAGCGTGTGCAAAACCGTTCTTATCATTTCCATGCGGTTTTCCACGCTGTGCCCGCATTTATCAATACGAAAAACTGTTGTTAAGCATTTCGGTAAACGGCGATGGGGAGCGCAGTGCCCATCTGGAAATGCGTTTCCGGCTACGTTGTGATAGATACGTCGCGAACGATTGTTCAAAAACGATTGTTCCCGCGCACCTGGTTGCAAAACGACGCACGTATTTCGAACGTTATCCGTGCCGTGAACCGTATTCGATCCGCGAACCTCGGGACACCCTAGGAGTCCCGTTTGGAACCTGGACGCAGCGACGTGCGTGCAACCCAGACTCGTTTCAAAGACAAATACACATCGTTGTGCAGAAACCGTCGCGGGTCGCCGGTCCGGAATACGGAATGAAAGCCGACTCGCGCGCAATCTGAACGGCACACTCTGAATCCGCGCGAACAAAAGCGAAACGCGATGATTAACGGCGACGTTGATTGCGTTGTGAATGGAGGCTTCACGTCTCGCGATCGAACACGCCGAAAGTCGAACGGACGCGAATTAATAAATTAATAATACGGTTAATTATCTGTTGACGCGCGCGATACTGGAATCGGGCCGAGACGGCTTTGTGTGCGAGACCAGCTCGTGCCCGCGCTTTCCGTAGTTGCCCACTCGACGGCACGCACGTTATTATTGATGCACAATGAAAACGCTTTACACTACGTCCGCGGTCGGCCTGACCGGTTCTCTTCCGTTATCTCTCGCGCAATCATAACCGTTGTTTTTACATCTCGTACGAGCAGGCGCACAAAAAAACATGCGCGTGTTAATGGTTAGTTTCGTTACGTTTCATATTTAATTTCTGTTTATTGAATGTAAAGGACGGCGTTGCGTTACGGACGTCGGGCTGGAAACGCTCAATCGTAGGTCCATGTTTTCTATGCGGTTTCCAAACGTGTGTTCAATACGGACGGAAGTGCGGGGACGGCTTTTTAAACTGCGGCCAATGGATTTGCGAGCATTAAACAACATGTTTCAAATGTCGATTATTGCGCACGTACGGGTATGAACCGATGACGTCGCGGACCACCGCCGTTCTATCGGAAAACGTTTTTCGAAAACATTTAAAATGGTTCTTATCGATATTATGATTCGAATGGTTTTCATATCATATTATGTGCATCTCATATCGTATTTTCGTCATATTTTCTAAGCAATGCGTAGTTTTGTCGATATAACAATATAAGACTGCACATCTGTTACGGATGTTTTTTTTTTTTTTTAAATCCAAACTTCCGTTATAAAACGAACTTCTTGTTTACTAGTCAAGGCCAATCCGGACACACGTATATGTATGATCAGTTTATTAGTTATAGATAGGACGTAAACATGTTTTTAATTATGATTGTAGTTACAAAGTGTTCGAATATTGTTATGAAATGTATTGCGACAAAGTAAAAAACAAAAAACAAAAAGCGTACGCTACGTGACGGACTGCAAGGCGAGTGCGAAGTAATTATTTTATTATGACGTAAACGCGTGAAAAGCTGACAACTGCCATATTAATGCTTTTGTCGTTTGGACGTTTGTTCAAATCAAATTACTTTATTTTATATCTGTCGGAATGCCGAAATAGACTAATGTAATTAAAATAATTTTTAGCGCATTAAAATCCGAGACCCATAGAATCACGAGCGCGACATTGTGTGTGTATGTGAGTGTTTTTTTTTAAGTTTTCGGAAACGGTCGGAATCGACACGATCGACAGCAACGATCGTACGTGTTCTTGACTTGCGTCCGTTGCCGGATTTCGGGACTGAACAATGGATGGTGGCCCAAAACTCGACGAAGCGACGTCATCGATAGTTGTCGAGACGGCTTTCGAGACGATCGCAAGTGAACGACGCCAATTAAAAAACGTATAAAGACGTAAAACAAGCGTTGAAAGTGTTGATTATTGTTTTCCGTGTGTCGAAACAGGTGTTCCCGTTCGTCCGGTGATCGTGATGATGAATCGGCGGTAGTTAATCTGGTTCAAAACGCGTGGAAAACAGATTTCGCCCAGTCCGACGGTGTGACTTTTTGTCGCATTGTATTCACCCCAGACGATTATTATAATAGCCGTGCATTTATAAATTACATTTTATATTACGACGCGAGAGAAATTTACTTTTTTTTCTTTCTTTTTAAACCGCGTACAACAATATAATTTCGTTTTTTTTTGTTTTACTTCGATTCGGCTATAAGTAAAAAAAAAAAATTTATTAACATTGAATTTAACATTGACATTGCACGTGCACGTATATATTACGATTACTAGTCATGACGATACTTCGTTATAGGCGCACATCAATAGCGACGAGGTGGCAAGTGAATAAGTGTTATGAACTACCAAAAAGAATAAATATTATTTTGCGATAAGCCCAGTGCTTGGATTGGAAAAAAGAGAGACGGAATAGGGTGAAACAAATGTGCGTCCCTGAAGGATGAAATGTCTTATTGACCTGTCGGAGGGTTACGGGCGTGCTTGGCGTCCCGTTAAGAGAAATCGAAAAACGTTTACCGATGACCCGTCGGGTACAATATCGAACGGTCGAGCGTATGTTTTCAATTTCGGCGCGATAAACAAGAGTCCACTGACCACGGTATCATATTCGTGTGGTTCGGATAACCGCGGTAACACGGTAACGGTTGTACGCGGTAGCGGTTATGACCGCGACAACGATAGTAATACTGATGGACGGACGTCGTCGATTGGAAACGTATTTGCGTTTTGTCGACTCGTGCGTTGCTAAGTCGTCTACGGTTTTATCGACGAAAATTAATAACACGCCGTCGTCGTCGTCGTCGCCGTTGTTAATAGCGATTAGCGCACGGTTTGCTTGTGAGCACAGACGGACGTGAACATGTTGATTGTAGGTACGGTGGAACTGCAACACCTGAACGAAACGAACACGAAGGGACGTCCGCTCAGATCGTACTTGATGACCAAAAAGGCGAACGGCACGTACTACGTGTCCTTGAAGAATTCGATGTTCCCGAACTCGATCGAGTACCGCGTGGCCGACATAGAGACCATGCACAACAAGTTCACGGCCGACGGAAAACTGGGACTGCGGTTTAAGAACCCGATGCACCTGGTGCTGATACAGGCGGACGACAAGAAGTCGCTTCAGATGTTCGCGCGTCAAATCCACGACATCATCGATGGGAAGAACGTGGCGATCGTCGCGCGTCACATGCCCAAGACCGTGCCCAGCAAAAGAGCGGTCACGAATCATTTCAGTCCGTTCAACACCGAATATGAGGTTGTTAGTAACTATTTCGACACTCGCGTATTGAACATGATCAATTTGAGCAAGCTCGTGTTGGATAATTGCACATTGTCCTCGTTGCCCGAGCAGATTGGCAATTTGCCCATCAATCATTTCAGCTTGAACAACGTCATAGTGCCAAATACAGGATCGCCCGGCGATCGGGACATGTTCTGGAATTGGATGTGCATGGATACTATTTGCAGCACGTTGAAAACGTTGAAAATGGATAATATCGGTTTGAATATGCTGCCGTTCGAACTGATGTACCTAAACCAATTACAGACCTTGTCCTTGGCCAATAATAATCTGGTAATTTTTATTCTCCAATAGCTCAATGTTTTACTTAACCAACCTTTTCGTTATTTTTTTTTTATGTTCTTTCAATATCGTTATTTTACACCAATGTTAGTTACAATTCGAAAGTTTTTTCTTGCTTACAGTAGTTTTATCGGTCTCACCTTCTTTCCATTGTTCAGATAAAAAGAGTATTATAATTTTTTTTTTTATTTTCGTATCACTACTCTTCGAAAAACAACACACTCGTACTGTTAAAAATGTTAAATTGATTTTCGTACACACCATTTTTGGTACTTGATGATAAAATGTTTTCAAAACTGCACTATTGATAAAAAAGTACAAATTCAATTTAATTAATTGTGAAAAGTCATAGAAATAATCAATTTTATTTTGATAAAAATATTTAATTTTTTTTTTTTAGAAATATCTTCCTCAACACATCGGCAAATTGAAGAAATTGAAGAACTTTAATGTGTCCGGGAACAAGCTCAGCTATTTCCCCATCGTTCTAGTTCATAGAAACTTTCATCAACTTGACATTTCGAACAATAACTTCTTGACGGTTAACAATTTTGTGCGTGAATGCGACCACATGTATATGTATGTGGAATCTTGTGACCGCGAACGTTCATTGCCAGAGGAGAATGTACAATCACTACGTAATTTGTCGTTCTACTCGTTATTCAGTAACAACGTGAAGTATAGAAGACAAGATATTCCACGTACGCTATGGCATTTGTATGATGTAATTTTCAATTGTGGACAATGTAAAAGGTTACTACTGCCTTCCAAGGTTTTCTTAGTACACATTTTGTCCACCCCTATGGCCACGGTATCTTTGATCAAGAGTCACAATAATGACCGCATATTGTATCAAAAGATAGTGTGTCATTGTAAGGTACCTTATACAAAACATGGCTGATTATGTATTTATATGTTAACGTTGATCTCAACAAATCCATGTACTATGTGTGCACGGTTTCCATTTGAGTACATTACATTAACTATTTTTTTTTTTTTTTAACTATTATTTTTATTACTTTATTTTTGTATCAATTATTTTAATTTTCTAACAAAACAAAATATTACTATTCCCTTGTCGTTCCGTATATTAATTTACTGTATTGATATTTTTTGTTTAAATTACTTTTCTATGTGACATATTAAAATAAACTCATTGTCATTAAAATTTGAAAGGCAAATGTGATTTTATATTCGTTACTACTGTAAAGAAATACTGACGTTATAATGTGGTTAAAATCAGACGACGATCTAATGTGTAGAGCGGGTTAGAACTTAAAAATTCCAAAAATATTTTGTGACTGTATAAAATAAGGAATCTTTCTATTAGATTGTCCTTCAATAATACAGTGTGGTGAATTAATTAATGACTAAAATATGTTTGAGAACTTGTGACTGTTTTATACTATACACTATAAACCCAAAGTCACAAAATTAATAATACACTTTAACTGAATATACTATACGTATTTCGACAACTATGTTGTCATCCTCAGCGTGAACGTAGTTGTCGAAATACTTATACCCGGTTAAAGCGTATATTTATTTTTGTGATTTTGGATTTATAGTGTTTAGAATAATTAAACGTATTGATTTTCTCATACCCGTGTATAATAATACAATTCAATTTTAAATCTTATTTCATATTTTGTATATTTTCTTATTTCAATCATGTAGTCTTGTAGGATCATATGGATTATAGACTCAATTGGAGAAAACCCAAATATAGTTTATAATTAAATCACGAACACATATTATAAATATGTACGTTTTAAATTTTAGAAAATAATTAAACTGAAAAAAATGTCAATACTGACAATACATGTTTTATTTTAAATATACCATATAATATATCATTGTTACTGCCAGGATTCCTGATAACGTGATGACTATAGTTTACGTTTGTGGTTCGATGGGCACTGAACGTCAGCTCGACGTGCCCGTGGCAATTATTTCATATATTAAATTAAAAATTAAAAAATGCATTGATGTTTTTCCAAAAGTACACCGACCGTTATCGAAACGTTCGAACGTGTGGTTGGCATCGGTAATTCGAGAGGGACACATCGATAGATAACCTTATCGATATGTTCACGGAAAAACCGCCGTCCCCGTTCTCGTCACGACGCGACCGCGTTCAACATGAAAACGCGATTCCGTTTCGGCACGCGAGCGGGTCGGCCGAATTGAAATCGCGCGACGGTTCGTCTTCCCGACGAAATAATGTTTGTGAACAAACGAAACGATCGTTTTGGGAATCGGACTCGTTTGTGCCGCGGTAACCGCTTGTTGTTGCGCCCCGCCGGTTACCGTGGTCCGGTGTGGTCGCCGTCGTGTTATCGCGAACGTGAACACTGCCGTCGTGAACCCGTATCGTTTTTTCGCGACTCTGCGGGCGAAATGCTCACGCGCCGTTGAAAAGGCGATCTGTACACGGGCTCTCGTAGGAACAGAACGTCGTCTGCTTTGCGCTCGCCGCCATTATGGTAAGTCGTGTACGGTTTCCGACGTGTTTTTTATTTTTTACTGACGTTTTATTCCGTTCGTTAGGATCCGCTCGTCGACGACACCATACCTTCGGAGAGGAGATCACCGCCGGTTCTGGAAAATTACCGTAAGCGAACATTTCAATACGTACTCGCCCGATGATTGTCCGCAAATTATGAAATGGTGTTAAAAATAATCGTAATGAGCGCCGTTGTTTACTCGCCTTGTTCGTGGTTCAAAACGTACGTTTTTAAGTACTCGCCAAAAAATCAACGTTCGCCGAGAAACGATTAAGTGTGTATGCGTAACGCGTTTTTCAAACTAAAGTAATCGGTAGCAAATCTAATCCATAAACATTTAGTTTAAAGTGTTATTGTTATTCCTCGTTATGATCTATCATCTTCATATTCTTATTAATTCACTGTAACTGTTTAGATAATTCAATTAAATATATATATAACTTTTTGAAAACGTTTGATTTCAGGCATCCGTACGTGACGTTTTTCCATTTGTTCTTCAGGGTGTCCGCCGTCGTGATATATTTTTTTGGAGGATTATTTACTCAGAGCTTCATCACGTTATTTGTTCTCATCATTTTGTTACTGTCCATGGACTTCTGGACTGTGAAAAATATAACAGGTCAGTTACTGACGAGTGGATCGTCGTATAAAATACTTAAAATGTTATTGTTAAAAAAAAAAACAAATTGACCTACTTGTTTAACAAATCTTGTGATTTAATTCGTATAGGTCGTATCATGGTCGGCCTGAGATGGTGGAATTATGTAGACGACGATGGCGTTTCGCATTGGGTATACGAATCTCGAAAGGTGAGATATTGTCGGTTCCCTCTGCTTTTATACTGCTTTTTTTCTTCACACATTTTGTCTTTTATATTGTTTTTTGCCTAATATAAAACTACACAAACAGACTAAATGAGAGATTTGCTTATAAGAAAATTATATTCTTTAATGTCGTGTTGTACACGGTCAGTGAATATTATGAGTTCCCTATTTTCACAGGGATCTGTTCAGCATCGAGTGAATTCAAGCGAATATAGGATCTTCTGGGCTGGATTGTGGTCAGTCACTGCCATGTGGACGTTGTTCTTTATCATATCATTCTTTAGCATAAACTTTAAATGGCTGGTGAGTATACAAATTTCGCGTTTATTTGTTCGCAATTTCAATCGAATGTTTTATCCAATTTTATTTTATAGTTATTGGTCAGCATAGCGTTAACATTGAACATTGCTAATTTACACGGTTACATTAAATGCAAAAGTGGAAACCAAGAGAATTTAGGCATTTCTACAATGGCGAGCAGTTTTATTTTTCAAAACATTGGAAAAGTAAGCATATTTTCAAACGCAATATGATAATTTTTTTTTACTTTCTGTAACTCGTAACTTATATAAAAAAAATGTCTATGAAAAATTATTATGAACATTGAAATTCCTAATAAAATAATGCTATTGTTAATAAAGAGATTAATTACGCATAATTCAATCAACAGCAATCTAAAAAATTCTATTTTTTTTTTTTAATAAATCTAATTTAAATAATATAATGTGACATATCGATTAATTGGTCATACTTTCCGTATCTCATGATATATCCCCACACCGTTCGTATTTCTTTTTCCTTTGAGATTTGTCAATTTAAATTGTGTGGTTACTATTTCATCTATTTCTTTGTCTTTTGTCAAATTTTTCCACGACATCTGTACACGTTAAATTATACAGTTAGAACCAGTAGTAATAAACACACTTATACAGGGTGATCCAATTAAAACGCTACCCAAAATAACAAAATCGTATTTATTTGCACAAACAGGAATTACAAATAATCAAAATTGTACAAAATGGTAGGAAAACGTTGACAAATGGTTCGACTTCACAGTAGGTGTTCGAAGTGAGCGCCCTATGCGACGTGTAGCCCTGTAGCGACGCGCGCGTGTTTCGCGTCAAGAACACTACCGGTTTCTTCGAATTTCTTGTTCAACCGCGATATCGCACTTTTTGACGGTGGCGGATCCTCGGGAAACGTGGCCACAAATTTATTTTGCACGGTTCGATACGATTGAGATCTCATGTAAGCTTTAAGAATGAAAACTCGCTGTTCGCGATTAAAAACCATGGTGACAGTTACGACACAGCACAGCACAGGAAACTCGTTCTTCGCTTCTACGCGGGGAACTGTTGTGTGTGTTATTATCCTCGGCCTTTGCCCTACCGAGTCCACGCTTTTTTGCCGACGGCGGCGTTTTATTTTTGCACTGCTCAGAGCCTAAACTTCGGGTTGCGTTTTAATTGGATCACCCGTTGCAACAATTTTTATATATTTTTTTTCTTTGTTCAATGTAATACTTATTGGATTTTTTGTATATTTAAGTATACATATATATATATACTTTTTTCATTTAATATTAATGATGTTATTTATTTAATTTGCAGGTAAGAGAAACGATGTCAAGTCTGAATAATCCACCAAGTGGTCCACCGAATATGAAACCAACCGGCATTGTCTAGCAGCAAACAAGGAATGAATTGTTATTTTAAATTGTTTAACCGTTTGTGCGTGGGGTGAAAAAATATTATAAAGGCTAAAAATATTTATTACGTGCAATCGCACACATACCAAATGTAACTTTATTCTAGTAATTTGTAATAAAATGTATATACATATATGATATTGTATTGTTATTATACGTATGATGTGTTTATAAAACGCACGTTTTTTGTTTTAAACCAAAGGCAGTTTTTTTATTTTGTTCTTATTTTAAAACACCTGCACAAAAAAAACATAATGTTTACCATACGTCTATAATTGTGACGATTGTATTGTAATAATATTTATAGTATGTAATATATGTATATTAACACGTTCACGGACACCTCACTTTTTCATATTATTCGTGTACCTACTTTGGAAGATCGCTTTTGTATTCCTGCTATAGTAGTATTGACCTGGTACATACTTTTATGTACCGTGTCATAACTGTTGTAGCAGGCACAATTTATAATTAATTCAAAACTGTATAATAATAATTTAACTCGTGGTATATTTCTAAAAATCAATACAGAAATTTCAGAATGTAAATTAAAATAAGTTTTTATATCTTGATTTCAACTTAATACAAATTAATTTAAAACATATATATCACAAATTAATAAAACAAATATTATTTCTTACTGATTATCGCTGTACTGTTCTTCAAAACATTCCCCAGGACAAAGAGTTTTACCACGGAGTTTACCCTGAAATGATGTCTGTTTTGTCACATATCATGTTAGGAATAATATTATTGCGTGATATTATTACGTATCCAATTATATGAGTATACATAATAGGTCGATTTTATCTGTAGTTTCGTTTAGTGCCATTGAAAATAGTAACTGACCGTGAACGTGTTAATATTATACATATATATTTTTTGGGGAAAAAACCAAACGTATTTCACATGTTAAAAGTAAAAGAGTAATTAGACTAGTTTATTACAAACGTTTGAATTGTGTAAAAATTTCACTGCGATCATAGTTGTCGGTGTAAAATATTACTCGGAGAAGTGAATATTCTTCCGAAATGTGCCAAGATGCATTATATGTCATATATCATAATTACATTATCTGTTGTAGATCACATTATTTGTGTACGTCGGACGACTGGTTTTCAAGTCCGAGCAGAGTCATATCGTCTCTACGACGAGTTAAATACTGAAAATCGTTCGGTTTACAAAAAATGTTTCCAATGTTATTGGAAACGGAATGAATTTGGTCGTTTCTTTTACAGTTTCATTCCGTTCGTAAAAACTACACAATTACAATTTGGTTGTACACAAAAATAAACATTTGAATCGGTTACAGAGTGTAAAGTCAGAGAGTTTTACGTTGTAGTCTTCAAACGTTTCCCAATTTGCGTTTAAAACCGAACGCTGTTTCTAGCGGCGATAATTAGCGATACGATTCTATCAACGAATGTTGTTAAACAAATAACATAATAAATAATTGCTTAACTTGACCGCGTTAGGAACGTTTTTACGTTAAAAAAGAGAGAAAGATAGGCCAAAAAACAAATAAAAAAAACGTCAAAAAATCTCGTGGTCCAGGTGAGGCTCGAACTCACAACCCCGGCATAGCTCACGAACAACTGTCTTATAAGTACCGTGCGCTAACCGATTGCGCCACTGGACCTGTTCGCCATGTTTCGATTTCGAGCCATTTAAGCGGTCGTGTAGTTTTCCTGTCGTACCAGTTTTTCCACGTATTGTTTTCGTTCTGTTCTTTGTTCGCGTGCGACGACGTAAAATATATCCAAAACAGTATATACATGTGTGCAGCGACGGAGTGGGATTTGGTCCGGAAAAATATTATGAAGGCGGTCCATTCCAAAAAAAAAAAGATAATAATTATCAACTTAGTGAGGCAACAGCTGTAAGACGGATAACAACAACAAAAAAATAAACATAACCTCCGTTTGTCGAAACCGCGTTTTAATTGTATATAGCCGTGTCACGCTCTCGACGTGATTCGTTTACGTTTGTAAACAAAATGGTTTCGAATTGTGTACGATTCTGACGATTTTTAGATTTCTGCGGACCAGTGGTGGATTGAGGGCCATGGTCCCTCCCCAAATTCCTAAAAAAATTCACTATATTCATTTATATGTAGTATGTTTTTAGTTTTATCATTTAATTTTCTTTAGTCGTCGATCTTAATTATTATTAGAAAAATAGCAAAACATAGCAAAAAATTAAATGCCAGAGCCGCCACTGCTACGGACTAAACGTACACCGCGGTCAGCATGCGTGAACAACCCGTTTTAAAACGTATGACTTGCATTTGGTGTCGGGTGCGTGTTTACGCGGTACAAGATAAATAGGTAATTTTTTTACAAATTTTTTTATTCACGCGATAAAAAAAAAGTATACATGATAACATTCTCGCGAGCGTAATAATTAAAAAAAACTCGATAAAAGCGCATACCAGTACGAATTAAAATCAATTGCCGGACGCAACGGCAAGCACGCGGCGCTCGTATACTACCGCGTTTCGATTACACGAGTCGAAAAAATAAAAAGGCTGGTAAAAAACCTAGTGTAACGAAGATGGGAGTGGTGGAGTGGAGGCAGAAAAACGACATCGCACGACGTCATTGTTTTGAAATTAATTATTCAAAACGTCAGCGAACTGCAATGCGTCTATACACGAGCGGCTACAATAACGAACGGAACGGACGGAGAACGTAATATACACCGCCTTATATATATATATACAAGTATATAAGTATATACAAGTATAACTGTAGTGTCTAAATATTAAAAACACGTACTTTGTTTGAAGTTCGTACGCTCGGAAATGTTATTCGTATTTTACGATCCGTACAGTCCGACGCGTCGAGCGAGTGTGGCGCGTTCGTAAAATTTAAATTTTTTCCAGTTTAATACCTATTTATATGTATGCCACAACGTATTTATTCAAACGGTAAAACGATATATTTAATTTTTAAACGTGAAACGTACCGAATTTTTTCCCGCGTAAATAAACTATTATTTATTATATAAATATACAAAACAAGAAACACCGTGAAAATAATGATACAACTCAAAAACGATTAGAACAACGTTCGAACATTCGTTGTCGTCCGTTCAAGTCTGCTACGTTCTACATTCAGCCGTTTAAAGTAATCGGACGATTTATATTCAGCCGCGTTAATTCGGACATTATTTTATTATGATAAGTCGTACTAAAACGCGACGCGGTACGTGCGACGAACAAAATGTTTGCACTGAACGTTCTCTCACTCCTTTCCGAGACCTTTTTATCGATTTCGTCGAATGCTTTTCCCTCAAAATCTCCGTCGAAACGCAAATAACGGGTCAACTCTCCAGCGGCGTGGTACAAAAAGTTTTCGATGGATTGAATATACACACGAGACGTACACACGAGACGTGGAAATAATTTCCCGGATATTTTTTGAAACGCGGACAAATCTTCGTTGACAAATCAAAACAATAACGTTTCGCGCGTCGGCTGCGGACGGTTCTGATATTACTGTTTCGGCACACGCCATTTTCTACCAACCCGAAAACACATCGGAAATACAGCACGTCGATTACGATTTCGTTGTGATACGTATTCCGCTTGAATATTCGATCAGGGCCGCCGCGATTCTCAGCCAGTGTTCTGCGGACTGTGTGCGAAATTTCGCGGTCTTGGATATACTATTGACTTTGTATTGTATTGTATTGTAGGCAACGAAATCGCGGACCTTCTCGCCACTTCTTGTGCTTGTTTTAATAACTTTTCCAATCAAAACGTCATACTCTGACTTTTCACCAGTCCTCGAGGCCTATGCCTTTAGGTCATGGAATCGTAAATGGGTAAACGTACCTCCATATTTTGCTGCTTCTTTTCGCATTGTTTGCCCTTCCATCCTAGCCTTTCCCTGGTTCCACAAAATCCCCATTTCTCGCAAAACTATTGTTTCCTTCTCTCGTCTACGTTTTGGCCACAATGTTTACGTCTTTAAAAAAAAAAAAAACAAATGTGGTCCGGGGTAGTCTTGCCGGTACGGAATTACACGAAACCAATCGGAATTTTAAATATACGTCCGTGAGTAAAAACGCGAATACGATTTGAGACTTACGGTACATTCGAGTGCCACCGGCCCGTGCCAATTACACATATACATATGTTCGATATACAACGTGGTCGACGATGTTTTGGACCACGCGTAGTGAATCGATCACCGGACCGAGTGAGTCGACGACACGACGTTGAAATTCGAAATGTACACCAACGAACGCGTGCGTTTGCCTTGGCATCGTCCACGGGAAACGGTCCAAAAATTACGGCTGTTGACGGCGGGTATATTACATATATTTGGATAATATTAATTATTATCGAACAATAACCTAATCTTCGCGAGACACCGCGCACTACGGTTATCGAACACGAGTGCTCACCGATTGATGATGGACCCGACGCGTGGGTTCAGCGGTCGCGTAATGGAACACTTTCCATTCATTTTCAACCCGATGATGTCGCGTCGTGAGATACGTGTTTGCCGGACCCAATATTTTGGCTTCTAGATGGACTGTATTTCGGCGAATCAAACGAACTGAAACCACGACGGTCATGTTCGCGCCGCGACAATCACGGACTACTGTTTAAACGAATCCAACGATAACAATCGGGGCACAAAGACGTGCCGGCCGGCAGAGGAGAAAAACACTTATCACAAATATTATTCTTCGACAAGACGGTTTTAAGCTTATAAAAAAATAAATAAATTAAACCAAATAATACCGTGATATTGGTGCGCACGGTGGGTATCAGACGGCGTTGGCAGCACGACGATGGCGCGGCGAACGAACGTAGACAAAGGCAAACCGAGCCGTACGACGTGGTACGGTGTGCCGGTCGGCACTGGTCGGGTAACGACAGTTTATCATGTCGCGTCAACGCGGAACAGTAATGCCCAAAAGGAAAAGGGCGCCGCCGATATCGGCGATTACGTGTGAACAACACGTATGTGAAAAATTCGTGCGCGTTACGAGTACGCGCGTATGAATTGAAACCTCTTCCCAGAGTCATTCAAGTACTGGAATTAAGGTAAAACGAGTACTAGCTTTGTATGGGAATAAAAAAAAATGGAAGTTACTAAATGTTTTGTGTTCCGCTGGGTAAATAACTGTAGGAACCGTACGAGCCGAGGGCGTCTGTCAATAAAATGCTTACTTACCGCCAGATACTTTGAAATGGGTTACTCGGTTTGCCGATCCCCGAGGCGTACGTAGTGTTGTAAATCGAGCAAAGCAACGAACACACGAAAAGCGGTTAACACGGATTCGTATGGCCGTGGCACTTTTGCGTACATTATTCGGCCCGGCGCGTGCGGATGCCTAGATGCCGTGGAATCGGTGGAGACGGTCCGCTCGCACGCTATTGGCTGCGACAGGAACATTACGCGCGTGCGCAACTAATCTCATGAAAAAGTGTCGTGACGGGCCGACCGTTACGCGCGAAAATCTTTTTTTTTTTCGTACCGTCTATAAAGAAGTCTCACGTTCGAAATTCAATGAAATCGACACGATTCGAATTCGTTTCAAACGCGAACCGAGTCACGAGAAATAATTTTTTTTTTTTTTAAACTGACTTTGGTTTACCGCGGCCCGTTATCTGCAGGTCTCTGCGCTCGTCGATTTTGCGCGGCGCGTGCCAGAACTAGACGCGATGCGATACGGCGGCACACACGCAGCCGTAGCTTTTCTATAAATAAACAGTTTTGAAAATTGCACGAGTCGTTTCGCGTACGACGGTCACGTACTCGCGTACGTCATTCGTACACGAACGACGTGGACGCGGAGAACACACTCGCACGGGCGGACGTGTCCGATTAAAACGCGTTGTACGGACGCGATCAATCTCCGCGTACAAAATGTATCTTTTAGCGCGCGCGTCGTTTCCGATCGTACTCTCGTATATTATTACACGAGAGCGCCGCGAGAACCGACATGCTCGCGTGGTTTATCGAGAAGATTTTTATAAATATTGTACTCACGCGATCGAGTTCCCAGCTGACGTTACGACGTTACGCACACTCGTTTTACATAGCCGTCGACAACTATTACATAGTCCGTCGAATTCATATTAAGTCGAGTTTATACGAAAAGTTAGTATATCGGCCGGCCTACATTGTCCTTTTGAAAATCGAGAAAAAAAATCACTTGACACGGTCAATAGTTAAAATTTTCGTTAAACAAATAACGCGAAAAATATTCGATAAAGTTTCTGAAAACGTACAGCTTTTAATACAAATATTGAAATACCTTTTAACGTAGAAATATAAATTATTGTGACACCGGTCTCTCGTGACCAAACACAATAGTTTTCAGGATTTTAATTCAATCGAAACCAACGTGTTACCTGACCGTTGTGTCTATTGTTTACGCAAAGTGTGAGGTCTGTGAAGTATTTTCTTATACGAATAGAAACACATCCCGACATCACTAGAAGTCGCAGTAGTTGCGTTGAGTTAAAAATCGGACTAGAACTAGTATGATCGATATGTATGCTCGAACAGTGCAGTCCAGTCATTTATAAGTCTATATTAAGTATTAGAAAATATTTTGCGAATGGTTTGAAACCGAGCGAATTTCGGACGAATGTAATGATTAAAAAGCAAATTCTATTGTTTAAATAATTTACTTGAGTCCACAATATTATATATATATAATTGTTGTATAAAAAAGGTATTCGTCAAATGCTCGAACGTATGACGTCATATTCGAAAAGCGGAAGGCGGCAGAGGTGCGGAAATTCGTCCAAAGTGTCAGTGCCCTCAAAAATTTGGATCTAATTGCGCCTATAAATATAATAAGTTAAAAACGTGCACAAAATTCAGTACATTATGTTATATATTTGTTAGAATTTCAATTTATTTTACAATACCGATATAAATATGTATAATAATAATATGTTAGTGGACAGTGCCGGCCCAAGGTATTTTGACGCCCCGGGCAATTTTTTGAAAGGCGCCCTTAAACAAATTCTCTATAATAATTATGATTATAAAATCGTATAATCTATAGAAAAAATTAAATAACAAAATATTCTGTCATGGATAATTTAGTCATTTAGATATATTATTGTCAATTTGAATAAATGTTACACTATAATTTTTAAAATATTCGTATATTAAAAGCGCACCTATAAAAGTAGCGCCCCAGGCAACCGCCCGGTTCGGACGTATCTTGGGCCAGGACTGGACACGCCATTCATATCTGTATTTATTTTTCGTTTGAAAACCTGCAAACCGTTAAATTTATTGCACGATAAAAACAAATAAACGGTTTAAAATGAAAGACAATCTGAGGAAATCACTCAACAGTTACCAGTCTACTATTAGCCTAAATATTTAATTGAAAATATGAATTCTGACGAGTAATAAATGATGAATTTTCGATGTTGTGTAAAATACGTGATCATTCGAATTATACATTTTTAAAAATACAGAAAACACGATCGGAATACTTTTGGCGCGACTAAAACGGTTCGGTTCTAAAGTTCCCACGAAGTTTTCTGTTCGTCGACCGATTGCTTTCGATTTCGATCGTTGACGGGAGTTCAGTAGATCGTAGTCGGTTTTTGAAAATGAGTTAATTTTGTCGTCTTGACCGTTATACTAACAGAATATAGACGTAGAAATACGGACGTTCGATCGGGCAACATCGTGTTGTACGAAATTGTATTACGTTGTAACATAACAATTGCTTTGTCCTCGTCTTTTGTCTGCTGCGCGTGGGATATGACGGGCGAATGTCGAAAACTTTATTCGAATTCGACGATATTTAATTGAGACGAAAACGTATTTATACCGTTCTTTTTTGGTTTTCATTTAATATCGTATCGCCGAAAAATCAGCCCTTTGGTAAATATCCAAAACCAGGTACGCGAACGATCAACTGCGCAACGGGTTATGTACCAAGCTAGCGGAATTTCCGGGCACTAGTTATATATAACTTTGTAACTGGTCATTTTCCGGTTTCCGCGAGATCAACAACAGCGGTTTAATATTCGAGAAACAACGGACGGCCTTCCTTTATTTTTCTTCGAGGACTACGAATGATATCTCCATGACGTACACGTCAATGCCATAAGTATACCGATTTGTTTGGATTCTTCAAACTTTCGGTAAAATCACGTTTTGGAATGATTTGAACTAAAAAATTCCATTGTGTGAGCGTCCAATTCCGAAAACGTTATTAAAGTTCAGTGTGTTCAAGAATACGGGATAAACTGCATTCGTTCCGAAAAAAAGACGAAAGTGCATACGTTATTCAAATATATTTATGTAAGAATTCTATGATCTGTGGGATACAAAAGTATAGTCATATGACTGACAAGCATCTATGTAGAATTTTCTAGAAATAAAACAGTTGGCAATATCAGCATTTCGCATCGGTAAATTTGTTAAAAATTCTCAAAATTGTATTTTTTGTAGTAGATCTATTAAAATTATCGTTTCCACGCACGACGGACTTCGCCGGGTAGAATACGTCATCAGATGTGAACAGTTTACGTAGCAGCTCCGTTTACGTTTGTTAACAAGTCAGGTATGTAGATTTTTTACGTTCCGTATTAATTTACTACACTCGGTATTTTAGTAATTGTCCGACGACGAGTCTACGAGAGTATTCAGTTTGCCCATCGTACCATCCCAAATTTGATGTACTTGTTATGCATACAGAATTCTAAACTAATAATCCTAGTATTTCCTGTGGACGTCGACGGTTACTCATGTTTCGGCGGATTTGGCGATTCTGTGTTGTCATACCACCGTTGGGTTGTTGTACACCTGGCGGCGGTGGACGCGAGAAAATTTGTCGAAGTAGAAAATTTTACGCGTTAAAATAAAAATCTTGTCGATTGTCGTCGACGTGTTCTTGCCGCGAACATGTACTTTTATGCAAACTGACGACTGTTTGAATCGGACTTTTTGTCGTTAATACACGTCGACGTCTACTAGTGTTTCGACGGAGTTTGCGATTCAGCGTATTTGAATCCCCGCCTAGTAGTTGTACAGCTGACGGCGATGAACGCATGGAAATATGTCGAAATACAAAATTGTAGCTATCTTATATATTTAATGTCAATCAATAACATATGGTTTTTTTTTTAATGGCGATTAAAATTGTTGTATATACGCAGACGAAATTGCGTATGATTTTTTTATAATAATTCTATGATCTGTGGGATATTATATTATAATACTATGATATGTGGGATACAAAAAGTATTGTCATATGTCTGTCGAGCATCTATGCAGAATGTATTGAGTTGAAACATTTAACAATATCAGTATTTTGCAACGAAAAATTTATTTCATTTTTCTAAACTTTGTAACTTTTGTAGTAGATGTACGAATGGAATCGTTTCTCGACACAGTGGATTTCGTGAGATAGACAGCGATCGGATATGAGCAGATTGGCGACCCATTTTCGTTAATTCACCAGTCAGGTATGTGGTATTCTTTACGGTCCATGATCATTTTGTAGTAAAACAAAAAAAATATAAAAAGGGGATTAAAAGATTAAATGGTGAATAGAAATAACAATAATATCATGCAAGTATAAAATAAATTTATTACCTTTCTTGTCGTCTCGAAGATTTGCCTGTCACGGATTTCAACTCTTGTGAACAATTTTTTTTTTTTTATTGATTAAGGTAATAACTTTGTAAATCAAACAGAATAAGAAATGAAAGGTTGGGACGCCGCCTTTGCCTTGATGCAAAGTCAGCGCCAAGAAATAAAGAACAACTCAAAAGGTGATTTCCACGTTGAAAGAAATTAGAGTCACCTAATTTCGGAAATCCGATCTGTTGAGTCGTTCTTGATAAGTATGCGTATACTCTCAGGTAGACAGAGACGGTCTGTCTGTCAGGTGGACTGTGACGATCTGAGTGCCCTCTGAAAGCTGGAGGGTGTATTTATCGTTATTTTTTGAAGGACATATACTAAGATTTCGGTCTCACAAGGTTATCGCTTATTTATTATTCCATTTTCTGCGAATTTTGCGCAGTCTAAAATTTGTTCGTAATGTCACAAATCTGTGAACTTTGTGTCCACCTGATTAAATATGTGTGATTCATTTCGTTCTTTCTTATTTTCTCTTCTTCTTTTTTTTTATATATTTACTATTTCTGTTATCGAGTATAATATTCTTTTGTTTGTTAATTTAATTGTATTATATTAAAAATCATATTGAAGTCTGATAGCGAATTCTTCTTATGGGACTAAAATGTTTTATGTGTATTATACTTATATATAAAATACGCATTAAATTATAGGTGATTATAAAATGACTATTATTGTTATTCCTATAGGGGATTTATGATCGGTGTTCCGAGAAAATTTTACTCTAATATATTTATTAAAATATAAACTAAAAAAAGTGTTCATAATAAAAACCAATACAGAAATAGTTGTTAAATGTTATAAATTCATTTCCAAATAATTTTTGTTATGATACGAGCGTATGTTATTACATGTATTTGTTAAAGTATAATCTATAAAAGTTTACTTTTTATTTCATGGTTTCAGTTATGATATGAGTGCATATCATTAGAATTTACAAGACTACATATTTTAGTTATTTACTGACGACCCGTTTATGAGCGTTCGTTTAGCTCCTTGTAACATTCCAGGGTCAATGTGCTTTTTATTCATATAATATTTTATTCAAATATTTTCTAATTTGTCATATACACATCCAAAATTATTAGTGTTTCGCCGCATTTGCTTATTTTCCGTAGTCACACCAAAGCTGAATTGTTGTGCTGCAGGCATCGGCGAACGTGAGAAAATGTGTCGAAATACGAAAGCTTACGCGCGTAAAAAAAAATTATATATAAATATATATATATCTTGTCGAAATTCGTTTTGTTTGTTTGTCAAGAACATGTTTTTTTAAGAAAACTAAAGACCGTTTTGTCGCATCCCTGCTTAGTTGTTGTACAGTCCGAGGCGGTGGACGCATGCAAATTTGCCGAATAACGATACGATATCGATATTATCGAATACGATATCGTAGCATGCATAAAAAAAAAAATTTGGTGACTTTTCGTCGACGTGTGTTTGTCTTGCGTTTGTTAGTTTTTAATAAAAATTAACTATTGTACGAATTGGACTTGACTGCCCTTAAAACACGTCGATGGGAACTAGTGCTTCGCCAGAAATTGGCGAATCGGCATTGTCACATCCCTGCTTGGTGGTTGTACAGCCCAAAGCGGTGGACGCATGCAAATTTGCCGAATAACGATGTCGTAGCATGCATAAAAAAAAAAAATCTGGTGACTTTTCGTCGACGTGTGTTTTCTTGCGTTTGTTAGTTTTTAATGAAAATTAACGACCGTACGAATCGGACTTGATTGTCTTTACTACACGTCGACGGGTACTAGTGTTTCGCCGGATTTGGCGAATCGTTATTGTCGAATCCATGACTGGATGTTGTACAACTCGTGGAGGTTGATAATTCCAATTATTTCGAAAGGCGTTATTTATGTGCTCTTATACAGTACAACAACTAAGAAGGTATGCGACAAAATGGTCTTTAGTTTTCCTAAAAAAACATGATCGCGACAAACAAACTTCGATGAATTTCGACAAATATATATTATATATATATTTAAATATTATTTTTTTTTTACGCGCGTAATATTTCGTATTTCGACACATTTCCTCACGTTTGCGGCTGCCTGTAGCACAACAACCCAAATTTGGTGTGACTACGCAAAATCATCAAATGCGGCGAAACACCAATAATCATGGATGTGTATATGACATATTAGAAAATATTTAAAGTAAATATTATATGAATAAAAAGCACATTGGGCCTGGTACGTTACGAGGTGCCAAACGAACGCTCATAAACGGGTCGTCAGATAATTACTAAAATATCTAGTCTTGTAAATTGTAATGATATGCACTCATATCACAACTGAGACTATGTAATAGAATATAAACTTTTATAGATTATACTTTAACAAATGCATGTAATAACATACGTTCATAACAAAAATTACTTCAAAATGAATGTGTAATATTTAACAACTACTTCTGTATTAGTTTTTATTATGAACACTTTTTTAGTTTATATTTTAATAAATATATTAGAGCTCAATTTTCTCGGAACACCGATCACAAATCCCCTATAGGAATAACAATAATAGTAATTTTATAATCACATATAATTTAATGCGTATTTTATATATTAGTATAATACACATAAGACAATTCAGTCCTATAAGAAAAATTCGCTATCAGACTTCAATATGATTTTAAATATAATACAATTAAATTAACAAACAAAAGAATATTATACTCGATAACAGAAATAGTAAATATATTAGAAAAAAGAAGAAGAGAAAATAAGAAAGAACGAAATGAATCACACATATTTAATCAGGGGAACACAAAGGTCGCAGATTTGTGACACTACGAACAAATTTTAGACTGCGCAAAATTCGCAGAAAATAAAAAAATAAATTATCGATAACCTTATGGGCCCGAAATCTTAGTATATGTCCTTCAAAATATATCGATATATACACCCTCCAGCTTTCAGAGGGCACTCAGATCGTCACAGTCCACCTGACAGACAGACCGTCTCTGTCTACCTGAGAGTATAGGCATACTTATCAAGAACGACTCAACAAATCGGTTTTCCGAAATTAGGCGACTCTGATTTCTTACAACGTGGAAATCATCGTTTTTTGAGTTGTTTTTATTTCTTGGCGCTGACTTTGCATCAAGTCAAAGTTAGCGTACCAACATTTCATTTTCATATTCTGTTTGATTTACAAGTTATTACCTTAATTAATAAAAATATTGTCCGCAAAAGTTGAAATCCGTAACAGGCAAATCTTCAAGACGACAAAAAAGGTAATTAACTTATTATATACTTGCATGAAATTATTGTGATTATTTCTTATTGAACAGGCAAGACGGTTCTCGAATTCACACCCCTTGACTCGTGTTATTTAATCATTTAATTCCTTTTTTATATTTTTTTGTATTACTACATATATAATGACAAGAAACAATATATAGGTTCTTTAACATTGTGTTAAATATTTAGTATTATGTAAATTGATATGTTTGACAAGCATGTATGTGATTTTATTGTTTCGAGTAAAAACGATTGAAGGCATCGGCATGTTTCAATGTGTAACTTTGCTAAGAACTTCTCAACGATGTTCCTCGTGAAGAAGATCTACAAAACATATGGGTTCTACGCGCAATAGTTTTCGTCAAAAAGAATACGATAGGATGTGAGCAGTTTCGTTTCTTATCGATTGTTCACGAGTCAGGTATTATTTGGTTTCTTTTTACAGTCGGTGTTAATTTACTAAATTTGATATTTAGGTTTTTGCCTGACAACGCGTCTAAGAGCTAGTTCGGTTTACCATTTGTACCGTCCCAGGATCGATGTAATTTTGTTACATTTTATATAGTAGTTTGTGGACACTTACATCGACTTTGTATTTTATAATATGTACTGATAATTTTAGTATTCTCAGAGCACGTCGTCAGTTATTCTAGTTTCGTCGGAATTCGTGAAGCAGAGTTGTCGCACAATAGTCGGTATGCTGTACAGTTCGCCGTGGTGGTCGCTGCAAAATTTGGTTGGAAGACCATATCGACGCGCACATTAAGTCAAGCTTCAAAATATTGTATTTTTTTATTTTTATTATTTGCATATGAAATTATTGTATTTATGTAATCGAAGGTGCATATGATATTTTCATATATTTTTATAATAATTGTATGATCCGTGGGATACAGATGGTATTGTCCTATATCTGACAAGCATCTATGTAATTTGATTGTCTTTAGTTAAACATTTTTCAATATCATCATTTTTGTACAGGTAAATTTGTTAACAACGTCTCAACGTTGTAACTCGATTAGTAGATCTACGATAAGTATCTTTTCACCTCGCGATGGACTTCACCGGGTAGACTTCGCTCGGATGTGAGCAATATTTACAACACGTAACGATTATTCACTACTCAGGGAAGTGGTTTAATTTACGGTTGATACTGTTTTACCACATACGGTATCTTGGTAATCGTCAGGCGACATGCCTACGAGCGTGATCGCTTTTCGCTATATAAGTCAACGATTACTTGTGTTTCGGCGGAATTCTCGATTCAAATTTGTCCTACCACCACCGTGTCGTTGTTTTTTTTGCCGCGCTAAATAAATGTCACAATGGCGTATCCAGGATATTTTAAGGGGGAGAATAAATTTAAAATCAATAAAATGTTACCATAACATACATGAACACACACACAAACACACACACCTAACGATTACTTGTGTTTCGGCGGAATTCTCGATTCAAATTTGTCCTACCACCACCGTGTCGTTGTTTTTTTTGCCGCGCTAAATAAATGTCACAATGGCGTATCCAGGTTATTTAAAGGGGGAGAATAAATTTAAAATCAATAAAATGTTACCATAACATACATGAACACACACACACACACACAAACACACACACCTAACGATTACTTGTGTTTCGGCGGAATTCTCGATTCAAATTTGTCCTACCACCACCGTGTCGTTGTTTTTTTTGCCGCGCTAAATAAATGTCACAATGGCGTATCCAGGATATTTTAAGGGGGAGAATAAATTTAAAATCAATAAAATGTTACCATAACATACATGAACACACACACAAACACACACACCTAACGATTACTTGTGTTTCGGCGGAATTCTCGATTCAAATTTGTCCTACCACCGGTGTCGTTGTTTTTTTTGCCGCGCTAAATAAATGTCACAATGGCGTATCCAGGTTATTTAAAGGGGAGAATAAAAATCATAAAATACCATAACATACATGAACACACACACACACACACAAACACACACACCTAACGATTACTTGTGTTTCGGCGGAATTCTCGATTCAAATTTGTCCTACCACCACCGTGTCGTTGTTTTTTTTGCCGCGCTAAATAAATGTCACAATGGCGTATCCAGGTTATTTAAAGGGGGAGAATAAATTTAAAATCAATAAAATGTTACCATAACATACATGCACACACACACACACACACCTATATACACACACACACATTCACATACACACAAACAACACACACACACACACACAAACACACACCTATGACAACAATGACGGTTTGTCGTCTTCGTGATTATGTCAATATAGATCCGGGACAGCAACGGTTCCGTGGTTTTACACCCGCTCGTATTTCGGTGAACCAACGACAACATATGAATTAAAATCGACCTAACCGTGTTGGAGTTTTCGCGCCGGTTTCGTTTCACTGAGCCGTACCACGATCATCGACCGGGTGAAAAATCGTGCGGCACGTTGTCTTCACACGCCGATTCAATCAGAATGTCCGGTCGTCCATCGCGGACGGTTTTTACCGCGTAAACCCATCGACTGAGTCGAGCACACGGCACCACGGGCGGTCGCGATCGAAAATCTCGTGACCGCCCACGGTCTGGACCGTGCGTCGACCGTAATGGGTTACCAGTTTCGACCTGACCGTGACCGGACCGGTGTGTCGTGTATAACCTAACCGGTTGATATTTCTGCATACGAGTATATCGAGACGACCGATTTCGCCGCACGCGCAACTCGTCAAGTCGATGCCGGAGAACGTACTTTCCTGGGGATTTGCATTGCTCGTTGCTTACCTCGCGAGCAGTGGTGTATTTTTTTTATCTTTTTCTTTTTTTCCCGGTCGGGGAGGTTTAAATAGAACATAACAAATAAAATTGTTGTTCTGCGTTCCGCGTAATCACTATACAGACGGACGTCGTTCACGTGTCAACACGGGGACAATGCCGTTATTTTAAATTCAATCTAAACGGGCGTCACTAGAGTCGCGATTTCGAACGTGTTGTGTTTTTCACAAAAAATCGAATCTCCCGATTCCCGAAATAGAATCGCACCAACGCGGTCGCCGGACGAGTAAACGTCGGCTCTCGGATTTTTTCTATTTTTTTCGTTTGTTTTGACGCTGTTTGGCATCGCCAATTGTTTTTTACAGTCGTGAAAAACGAAAATAAAATACAAGTTCGTTAACCAGAGTTTCCGTTGGCCGTCGATTTGATTTTTTTCGACACGGATTTGTTCGCCATTCGTGGCGTTCGTAAAACGTACACGAACGAACGATCGGATATGGTTCGATCTGAACGCGGTCCACCCACGACGGCCTCGGTCTAACATTTCTAACTCGCCCGGCGTTCTTCACAGCGTACGAATTGCCAGATACGTTGTTCGTCACATCGTGTCGCGGAACGTTTGCCGCGAGATCTGGAAACGACGTCGCCGCGTTGGCCAAGAAAGGTAAGGCGACCCGACAACGTGACGAAATGTTATAAACGAAAAAAAAAATATATATATATATGTATTATATAATATAATATAATATTCAAAGTACCATTTAATATTATGATCATACGAGTAGTAAAGTATCTCCATCGCAATAATATTATCATTGTTTTTCACAAAAACTTAAACGTCCAATATTATTACAAATCAATCGTATTACATAGTAATTATTATAAATATTGTTGACATAAAATGAGTATATATATATATATATATATATCAATATTATAAAAAAAAAATCAAACATTTACCATACCTAATGTATAAATGTAAATGATACAGCTCGCACGCGCGTACAAAGCGTCAAAACCGAAGAGGAACACGACAGGCTGTTAAATAACGTTTTGGAAAATCGAAAAAATAAAATACATCAAATATGCAACACAGTATGTCCGAGTGTCGTAAGTCTGGTCGATCGGAAACGTTCGTCTGTTTTAAGTGTGTGCACTTTAGCAGGCGACAAACGAAAATGAAAACGAAAACACGACACTGCGCAGTCTGTACACGAACGACTAAACGAATTGAATACAACAAAAATAATAACCGTCGTCAAGTTCGTCAATGAGATAGTTTCCCTCTTTTGCGTATGAAAATACATGTCGATAGACCACAAACAATAATTCAATTGACTCAATATACAATTTCCTTCATCACAGTTCGTCGAGTTCGCCACTTCAATCTTTATCAGAGAAATCATACGAAATTTTCTAAATCTATTTATTTGACTAGATGTATACCAAAAAAAAAAAATTAAATAAATGTTTAAATTGAATAAAAAGTCACACGAGTGAGGTGATATAACTGTAGAACGTTCGGAAGATCCTAACGTCTTGTCTGTTTGGACGGTAGTGTTAATTTTAAAAAAATGTATGTACACCCCGAAGATGGTCAAAACGACCTACAGAATAATGAACTATATAATAATCATACATTTAAGAAAATAATAATAATAATAAATTAAAATACATTTTAAATATTATTTACTCTATATAGATTACAACTACGCTATGTGTATTGTGTATAACTTAAACGATAACTAGTGACAATGAATATTATGTATATGCAAAAAAAAGAACACTACTAAACTGATATGTCTACCACTTAAACGAGAGAAAATTGTTTTATATAAACTAGACTAGGGGGATGGGGGAGAGGAGGGCTAATCAAAATAGAAGGGAGTACAATCGAGTAATATATATTTTATAATAATGATCGTGCATTTCGTTCTGCAAATTCCAAAAAAAAAAAAAAAAACACGCCGTAAATATTTAAATAGCCGAACAAGTTATATAATAAAATAATATACATTTACAATCACAACGATTTTTCAGTAATATTAAAACAAAAAATTCATTAGTTCAATATTATTAGGATACGCGATAATCGTCTCAAGTAAGTAAAAAGTATGCAGTATATAAATATTATATTGCAATAGACGCGATGTGCACAGCAAATTATCTACCCTGTTAAAACTTAAATTTTATACTCTCAAGTCATTTGACGATTTGAAACAAAAAAAATAAATAAAAATATATACATATACAATAATAGTTCATATGTTTAATGTATACGTACAAATATAAATACGAAAAAGAACCATTGAACTCGTGTAACTTTTAATAGAAACTTCAAATAAAAATTATTCTTATAATTATAAAGAAAATAAATCTCCAAAGAAAAATTAATCTTTCTTGCCGACCAAAATGCATATATAATATTTTATTTACACTTATGTGTGTGCGTGTATGTATGTGTGTGTATGTGTGTGTGTACGTATACTTCATTTGAAATGATACGACAAAAAAATCTTAACAGTCTTCTATATCGCTGGGTGCATCGAGAGCTGTGTGCAACGTGACGGCAACACCTCTGTTCACGCTGACTGCTGGATAAAAGACACCGTACAGACCATGAAAAGCCACATGACCCTAGAAAAATTAAAACGCATCAATTTAGAAGTCCAATTAGTGAACAAGAATTGTCTCCGAAATCCCAGTTAACAGAACAGTACTAATATTCATAATACACTCTAATAGTATTTTCAAATAGGTAAACGGTATACATTTTAAAAGGTAAAAAGTGCTTAAGTAAAAGGGACAAACGACGGGAGGGGGAAAATATATATTAATAACTGAATAGAAAAAATAAAATAAAATACGAAATACTCGAATTAAATTTCATAACATAACATTTCATTAGTATATAAATACAAATTGACAAGAAAACAATTATTCAGTTACAATATTAACAATATTGTTAACTTATGAATGTTATTTTGTTTCGAAAATATTATAAGTTCAACATTAATATTTTGTAATGGGTTATCTTTTTATACTTTTGAGTCTTGTTTATTATTACACTTTTAGTGTTTTTACATAGAAATCGATGAATAAGATTGTTTTTTAATGTAATGTCGATTATGAATTTATCATTTGTCGGAGACAAATCTGAGTGAAAAACAAGCAGAAAGTCAACAACATTCTATTGCATCTAGTTGTAAGACAGTTGGTGTGCAAATAGAAAGAGCACAGAAAAAAATATTTTGCTCCGAAATCTCATACTTGTGGTTCGTCATTGACGAAGAACGACAATTGGTGTTTGTTCAAGTCCAAGAGCACGCCAACAGTGGATCCCACTTGGATACCGCCCTCGCACCACTGTTCGTGGCTGCGACATAACCATGACCTTTGTTTGTCAATGTACATACTCCAGCCAGATTCGTCATTGCCTGAAAGAGAATTTATAATGGTAAGAAAGATAAAAATAAAATTGACACATGGTGAATTTAACAGAAATATTCTAATACCACGAATTGCTACAGCGATAAAAAACTTATTTTCCCACTCATTTCTCATTCAAACAAAAAAAAAAGGCAAACAATTACATTCATATTGCGATGTTGGTAATATTATAAATCTGTATGAGCCGAAATCTGTTTTTTTTTTTTTTATTCTTTATTTTTCAATCGCATTCAAACCAACTTTAATTATTTTCAAAACAACAAGTCCGCCACATATATATATACGAAGGATATACTGTTTGCGGATCAAGACGACGTATACGCCAAGTGACGATCCGTACCGAGCATTTCCTCTTTGGACACGTCTAATCGGGCAACGCCGAAACTGGGATCGGTGTCGGCGTCAAAGCGGTCGATGGTGAACTCCCAGTAATGCACGCCCCTGGAGAACCCGACTTTACGAAAAATGTGATTTGACGAAAACAAATGTACAGTCGCGCAACTATGTTATTAACTTGAATCTAAATATATATATATGTATTGAAAATGGATAATTATCTTTATAATATATAAAAATAATATTACTCGTTTATTTATATTTATAATTGTTTGTATGCATATGCTATATCAAAACTTTTGTGAATTCTTTCACACTTTTTTTAGTTAATTTTTTTTGAAGTCGGTTTTATTTTGATCCAATAATTTTTTTTATGTGATACATAATCAAGTTATTTATTTTATCAAGTTGCTTGTTTGTATTAATTACGTTAGTTTAAAGCCTCCTAAAAACTTACCCACCTGGGACTTCAGAGTCTCAGTCCGCCCCTGCGTACGAGTACGTAAACTAAATGGTGCATTTTTTTATTTATTATTATTATTACTATTATTACTATTATTGTTATTAATATTATTATTATTATTATAATTCTTCTTCTTCTTCTTCCTCTTCCTCTTCCTCCTCCTCTTTCTCCTCCTCTTCCTCCTCATCCTCCTCCTCCTCCACCTCTTCCTCCTCCTCTTCCTCCTCTTCTTTCTCCTCCTCTTCCTCCTCCTCTTTCTCCTCCTCTTTCTCCTCCTCTTTCTCCTCCTCTTCCTCCTCCTCTTCCTCCTCCTCTTCCTCCTCCTCTTCCTCCTCCTCTTCCTCCTCCTCTTCCTCCTCCTCTTTCTCCTCCTCTTTCTCCTCCTCTTCCTCCTCCTCTTTCTCCTCCTCTTCCTCCTCCTCTTCCTCCTCCTCTTCCTCCTCCTCTTCCTCTTTGTTGTTGTTGTTGTTGTTGTTGTTGTTGTTGTTGTTGTTGTTGTTGTTGTTGTTGTTGTCGGTATTGTTGTTGGTATTGTTGTTGGTATTGTTGTTGGTGTTGTTGTTGGTGTTGTTGTTGGTGTTGTTGTTGGTGTTGTTGTTGGTGTTGTTGTTGGTATTGTTGTTGGTATTGTTGTTGGTGTTGTTGTTGGTGTTGTTGTTGGTATTGTTGTTGGTGTTGTTGTTGGTGTTGTTGATCGTAAATCGCATTGTGTACCATACTTACGTACACTATTATTCTCTACGGTAATATATCATTGGAGAAAAAGTCTAAATTTGAATACCGCAAAAAAAAATATATATATGTAAAATTATTTTAACGTACCCACTAGGTGACAAAAGAAAATGACTATTTTTCCCTATTCAGTCCAAAAGCATATTGAACGATTTTTTTTTATAATCTCGTCGGACACGAGAAGAGGACAATACATCATTAATCTTAATTTTTATTAACACTATATTTATATATAATGAAATAATGTTTTAATTATAATTTAAGTGAATATTGTGTGTAGGTACGCGGAAAAATAGATTCGTTAAAAGACTATATATTATAATAGAAGAAGATACCAACCCTGAAATCCCATCATCCAATTCCAACACGTAACCTTCGATGTACGACGAAGCCGGCGGTTGCCACGCGATTGTCACGCTATTGTTTTCGGCGCTGCACTCTTCGGTGATGATCAGAGCTGCACTCGGAGCTAAAATAATGATAATAATAATAACAATAATCTTTTTTTTAATCAATATATATATATTTTTTTTTTAATCATGGCGTAAGTAAAAAACGACCCGAAAAAACACCGCGTACATTATGGTTATCGTATATATTATGTAAGACAACCCGCGTATCGTACAACTCTATAAAGGCTAATAATACTAAAGCAATACGCAAATATGTACACAATACCATGTCGCATGCACCCAGTTATACAAGACAAAAATGAAAAACACCAAAATTCGGTAAAATCAAAACTAAATGTATTAAGCTCTGTTCCCGGTCGCTTTATAAGATTAATGCAAGCAGTGGCAAAAAAAACAATATAATTTTTGTTTAGTATAGCGTTTTATAAAGAAAAAAAAAACAATGTAGTAGTTGTTAGAATACCCGTATACCAATAAAACACACACATCTACTATAATACGTTGTGCGCGTGTGTGTAAATTTGTTTTTTTTTTATGGAGTAACAATTATCGTGTGGTGCGATACGTGTACTATACGTACTTTTCATTTGTATAAAATTCATGTGTTCGATTGCTTTCAACACGGTATTATCATCGAGGGTCAAATCCAGCTCGTGATACGTGCGAGGGGACGGAAACACGTCTTTGTGCCAGGTCATGTCCGTGTTTGAAACTCTGGCTATCAACATGGATCCGACCTACAGAAAAAAAAAAATAAAAAAAAACATTTTAACTATATACTGTTGTAAACACGACGTTTGTATATTATTATGAGTAGAATACAATACGCGGGTTATCAAGAAACATCACGATAAGGTATCGAGTACACACTGTACATTCGTGTATTTTTATAATAATTGTATGATCCATGGGATACAGATGGTATTGTCCAATATCTGACAAGCATCAATGTAATTTGATTGTCTTTATTTAAACATTTTTCAATATCATCATTTTTGTACAGGTAAATTTGTTAACAACGTCTCAACGTTGTAATTCGATTAGTATACCTACGATAAGTATCTTTTCTCCTCGCGATGGACTTCACCGGGTAGACTACGCTCGGATGTGAGCAATATTTACAACACGTAACGTTTATTCACTAGTCAGGTAAGTGGTTTAATTTACGGTTGATACTGTTTTACAACACACGGTATCTTGGTAATCGTCAGGCGACGTGCCTACAAGCGTGATCGCCTTTCGCTATATACATCAACGATTACTTGTGTTTCGGCGGAATTCTCGATTCAAATTTGTCCCACCACCACCGTATCGTTGTACAATTTGCGGTGGAAGACGCGAGAAGAATCGTTGAAAAACGATATCTTAACGCACTTAAATGAATAAATATTGGTGCTTGTCCTCTACGTGTGTTCGCCGCGCGCAAATTTTTTTTTGCCGCGCTAAATAAATGTCAAAATGGCGTATCCTGGATATTGAAAGGGGAAGAATAAATTTAAAATCAATAAAATGTTACCATAACATACATGCACACACACACACATACACACACACAAACAACACACACACACACACACACACACACACACAAACACACACCTACACACACACACACACAAACACACACACACACACACACAAACACACCTAACGATTACTTGTGTTTCGGCGGAATTCTCGATTCAAATTTGTCCTACCACCACCGTGTCGTTGTTTTTTTGCCGCGCTAAATAAATGTCACAATGGTGTATCCAGGATATTTAAAGGGGGAGAATAAATTTAAAATCAATAAAATGTTACCATAACATACATGAACACACACACACACAAACACACACACACACACACACACACACACACACACACACACACACACACACACACACACAAACACACACAACACACACTCACACACAAACACACCTAACGATTACTTGTGTTTCGGCGGAATTCTCGATTCAAATTTGTCCTACCACCACCGTGTCGTTGTACAGTTTGCGGTGGTGGACGCGAGAAGAATCGTTGAAAAACAATATCTTAACGCACTTAAATGAATAAATATTGGCGCTTGTCCTCTGCGTGTGTTTGCTGCTCGCAAATTTGTTTTGCCGCGCTAAATAAATGTCACAATGGCGTATCCAGGATATTTAAAGGGGGAGAATAAATTTAAAATCAATAAAATGTTACCATAACATACATGAACACACACACACACATACACACACACACACACACACACACACACACACACACACACATACACACACACACATTCTATATAAGACTATTAAGAAGAATAGATAACGCAACGAGTCCGCCTTAAGTGAGACATTTTATGTCTTACGTGTGAAATTTTTTTTTTCAAATTCAAATTTAAATTTTTTCAAAACCTAAACAATGGTTTCCGTGGAAACAAACCATAAGGGTGATTTAGTTTTTTTTTCTGTAACGCTTTTTCGTGACAGTCCCCAGTGGGTATCTTAATTTAGGTAACGCTTTTCGTAGACACTTTTTGGTGGACACTTTTCGTGACGGTTTTTTATTTTAATGTGCCAAAGTAAAGACATAAAATGTCAAAAGATGAGCAACAATTTACACTTATAATTTTTTTTATTTTTATATCGATTGGTAAGGATAAAATGTTTAAAATTGAAAACATTCGTTTTGACAAATTGTTATCAACCAAATCGATAAGAATTAAAAGCATTAATCCGTAGCATATTTTTCAATTGAATAAAATATACTATATTATTACGTTTATATGAACTATGTGGTGGGGGTCATGTCTCCACGGACACGCCATTGATATCTGTATTTTTTTTTCGTTTGAAAACCTGCAAACCGTTAAATTTATTGCACGATAAAAACAAATAAACTGTTTAAAATGAAAGACAATCTAAAGAAATCACTCAACAGTTACCAGTCTACTATTAGCCTAAATATTTAATTGAAAATATGAATTTTGACGAGTAATAAATGATGAACTTTCGATGTTGTGTAAAATACGCGATCATTCGAATTATACATTTTTAAAAATACAGAAAACACGATCGGAATACTTTTGGCGCGACTAAAACGGTTAGGTTCCATATTCCCACGAGGTTTTCTGTTCGTCGACCGATTGCTTTCGATTTCGATCGTTGACGGATATCCAGTAGATCGTAGTCGGTTTTTGAAAATGAGTTAATTTTGTCGTCTTGACCGTTATACTAACAGAATATAGACGTAGAAATACGGACGTCCGATCGGGCAAGATCGTGTTGTACGAAATCGTATTACGTTGTAACATATCAATTGCTTTGTCGTCGTCTTTTTTCTGCTGCGCGTGGGATATGACCGGCGAATGTCGAAAACGTAATTCGAATTCGACAATACTTAAATGAGACGAAAACGTATTTATACCGTTCTTTTTTGGTTTTCATTTAATATCGTATCGCCGAAAAATCAGCCCTTTGGTAAATATCCAAAACCAGGTACGCGAACGATCAACTGCGCAACGGGTTATGTACCAAGCTAGCGGAATTTCCGGGCACTAGTCATATATAACTTTGTAACTAGTCATTTTCCGGCTTCCGCGAGATCAACAACAGCGGTTTACTATTCGAGAAACAACGTACAGCCTTCCTTTATTTTTCTTTGAGGACTACGAATGATATCACCATGATGTACACGTCAATGCCATAAGTATACCGATTTGTTTGGATTCTTAACACTTTCGGTAAAATCACGTTTTGGAATGGTTTGAACTCAAAAATTCCATTGTGTGAGCGTCCAATTCCGAAAACGTTATTAAAGTTCAGTGTGTTCAAGAATACGGGCTAAACTGCATTCGTTCCGAAAAAAAGACGAAAGTGCATAAGTTATTCAAATATATTTATGTAAGAATTCTATGATCTGTGGGATACAAAAGTATAGTCATATGTCTGACAAGCATCTATGTAGAATTTTCAGAAATGGAACAGTTGGCAGTATCAGCATTTCGCATCGGTAAATTTGTTAAAAATTATCAAAATTGTACTTCTTGTAGTAGATCTATGAAAATTATCGTTTCCACGCACGATGGACTTCGCCGAGTAGAATACGATCGGATGTGAACAGTTTACGTAGCAGCTCCGTTTACGTTTGTTACAAGTCAGGTATGTAGATTTTTTACGGTCCGTATTAATTTACTACACTCGGTATTTTAGTAATTGTCCGACGACGAGTCTACGAGCGTATACAGTTTGCCCATCCTACCGTTCTAACCTAAATTTTATGTACTTGTTATGCATACAGAATTCTAAACTATAACTCCTAGTATTTCCAGTGTACGTCGACGGTTATTCATGTTTCGTCGGATTTGGCGATTCTGCGTTGTCATACCACCGTTGGGTTGTTATATACCTAGGGGCGGTGGACACGAGAAAATTTGCTGAAATAGAAAATTTTACGCGTTATAAAAAAAATCTTGTCGATTGTCGTCGACGTGTTCTTACCGCGGACATGTACTTTTATGAAAACTGACGACTGTTTGAATCGGACTTTTTGTCGTTAATGCACGTCGACGTCTACTAGTGTTTCGACGGAGTTTGCGATTCAGCGTATTTGAATACCCGCCTGGTAGTTGTACAGCTGGCGGCGATGAACGCATGGAAATATGTCGAAATACAAAATTGTAGCTATCTTATATATTTAATGTCAATCTATAACATATGGTTTTTTTTTTAATGGCGATTAAAATTGTTGTATATACGTAGACGAAATTGCGTATGATTTTTTTATAATAATTCTATGATCTGTGGGATATTATATTATAATACTATGATATGTGGGATACAAAAAGTATTGTCATATGTCTGTCGAGCATCTATGCAGAATGTATCGAGTTGAAACATTTAACAATATCAGTATTTTGCAACGAAAAATTTATTTCATTTTTCTAAACTTTGTAACTTTTATAGTAGATGTACGAATGGAATCGTTTCTCGACACAGTGGATTTCGTGAGATAGACAGCGATCGGATATGAGCAGATTGGCGACCCATTTTCGTTAATTCACCAGTCAGGTATGTGGTATTCTTTACGGTCCATGATCATTTTGTAGTAAAACAAAAAAAATATAAAAAGGGGATTAAAAGATTAAATGGTGAATAGAAATAACAATAATATCATGCAAGTATAAAATAAATTTATTACCTTTTTTGTCGTCTCGAAGATTTGCCTGTCACGGATTTCAACTCTTGCGGACAATTTTTTTTTTTTTATTGATTAAGGTAATAACTTTGTAAATCAAACAGAATAAGAAATGAAAGGTAGGGACGCCGCCTTTGACTTGATGCAAAGTCAGCACCAAAAAATAAAGAACAACTCAATAGGTGATTTCCACGTTGTAGAAATTAGAGTTACCTAATTTCGGAAAACCGATCTGTTGAGTCGTTCTTGATAAGTATGCGTATACTCTTAGGTAGACAGAGACGGTCTGTCTGTCAGGTGGTCAGAGACGATCTGAGTACCCTCTGAAAGCTGGAGGGTGTATTTATCGTTATTTTTTAAAGGACATATACTGAGATTTCGGTCCCACAAGGTTATCGCTTATTTTTTTTTCCATTTTCTGCAAATTTTGCGCAGTCTAAAATTTGTTCGTAATGTCACAAATCTGTGACCTTTGTGTTCACCTGATTAAGTATGTGTGATCCATTTCGTTCTTTCTTATTTTCTCTTCTTCTTTTTTTTTTATATATTTACTATTTCTGTTATCGAGTATAATATTCTTTTGTTTGTTAATTTAATTGTAATATATTTAAAATCATATTGAAGTCTGATAGCGAATTCTTCTAATAGGATTGAAATGTTTTATGTGTATTATACTAATATATAAAATACGCTTTAAATTATATGTGATTATAAAATTACTATTATTGTTATTCCTATAGGGGATTTATGATCGTCGTTCCGAGAAAATTGAGTTCTAATATATTTATTAAAATATAAACTAAAAAAAGTGTTCATAATAAAAACCAATACAGAAATAGTTGTTAAATATTACAAATTAATCTCCAAATAATTTTTATTATTATATGAGCGTATGTTATTACATGTATTTGTTAAAGTATAATCTATTAAAGTTTATTTTTTATTACATAGTTTCAGTTATGATATGAGTGCATATCATTACAATTTACAAGACTAGACGCGTGCAAATTTGCCGAATAACGATATCGTAGCATGCAAAAAAAAAAAATATGGTGTCTTGCCGTCGACGTGTATTTTCTTGCGTTTGTTAGTTTTTAATAAAAATTAACGATCGCACGAATCGGACTTGACTGTCTTTTCTACACGTCGACGGGTACTAGTGTTTCGCCAGAAATGGCGAATCGACATTGTCGCATACCTGCCTGGTTGTTGTATAGACTGAGGCGATGGACGCGTACAAATTTGCCGAATTAAGATATCGTAGCATGCAAAAAAAAAATCTAGTGTCTTGCTGTCGACGTGTGTTTTCTTGCGTTTGTTAGTTTCTAATAAAAATTAACGATCGTACGAATCGGACTTGACTGTCTTTACTACACGTCGATGGGTACTAGTGTTTCGCCGGATATGGCGAATCGTTATTGTCGCATCCCTGCCTGGTTGTTGTACAGCTCGTGGAGGTTGATAATTCCAAATATTTTGAAATGCGTTATTTATGTGCTCTTATATATGTAATGATATGCACTCATATCATAACTGAGACCATGTTATAGAAAATAAACTTTTATAGATTATACATTAACAAATGCATGTAATATCATACGTTCATATCATAACAAAAATTATTTGGAAATGAATTTGTAATATTTAACAACTACTTCTGTATTAGTTTTTATTATGAACACTTAGTTTAGTTTATATTTTAATAAATATATTAGAGCTCAATTTTCTCGGAACACCGATCACAAATCCCCTATAGGAATAACAATAATAGTTACTTTATAAACACATATAATTTAATGCGTATTTTACATATTTGTATAATACACATAAAACACTTCAGTCCCAAAAGAAGAATTCGCTATTTGACTTCAATATGATTTTTAATATAATTCAATTAAATTAACAAACAAAAGAATATTATACTCGATAACAAAAATAGTTAATATATATAAAAAAAAAGAAGAAGAGAAAAGAAGAAAGAATTAGACGAATCACACATATTTAATTAGGTGAACACAAAGGTCGCAGATTTGTGACACTACGAATAAATTTTAGACTGCGCAAGATTCGCAGAAAATGGAAAAATAAATAAGTGATAACCTTGTGAGACCGAAATCTTAATATATGTCCCTCATAAAATAACGATAAATACACCCTCCAGCTTTCAGAGGGCACTCAGATCGTCACAGTCCACCTGACAGACAGACCGTCTCTGTCTACCTGAGAGTATACGCATACTTTTCAAGAACGACTCAACAGATCGGTTTTCCGAAATTAGGTAACTCTAATTTCTTACAACGTGGAAATCATCGTTTTTTGAGTTGTTTTTATTCCTTGGCGCTGAAGTTGCATCAAGTCAAATACGGCGTACCAACCTTTCATTTTCATATTCTGTTTGATTTACAAGTTATTACCTTAATTAATAAAAAAATTGTCCGCAAGAGTTGAAATCCGTAACAGACAAATCTTCGAGACGATAAGAAAGGTAATAAACTTATTTTATACTTGCATGATATTATTGTTATTACTTCTTATTGAACAGGCAAGACGGTTCTCGAATTTATTTATATATTTATTATTTTTCCTTTCACCATTTAATCTTTTAATTCCTTTTTTATATTTTTTGTATTACTACATATATAATGACAAGAAACAATATATAGATTTTTTTTAACATTGTGTTAAATATTTAGTATTATGTAAATTGATGTTTGACAAGTATGTATGTGATTTTATTGTTTCGAGTAAAAACTATTGAAAGCATCGGCATGTTTCAATGAGTAACTTCACAAGAAGAACTAAGAACTTCACAACGATGTTCCTCGTGAAGAAGATCTACAAAACATATGGGTTCTACGCGCAATAGTTTTCGTCAAAAAGAATACGATAGGATGTGAGCAGTTTCGTTTCTTATCGATTGTTCACGAGTCAGGTATTATTTGGTTTCTTTTTACAGTCGGTGTTAATTTACTAAATTTGATATTTAGGTTTTTGCCTGACAACGCGTCTAAGAGCTAGTTCGGTTTACCATTTGTACCGTCCCAGGATCGATGTAATTTTGTTACATTTTATATAGTAGTTTGTGGACACTTACATCGACTTTGTATTTTATAATATGTACTGATAATTTTAGTATTCTCAGAGCACGTCGTCAGTTATTCTAGTTTCGTCGGAATTCGTGAAGCAGAGTTGTCGCACAATAGTCGGTATGCTGTACAGTTCGCCGTGGTGGTCGCTGCAAAATTTGGTTGGAAGACCATATCGACGCGCACTTTTACATTAATTTAAGCTTCAAAATATTGTATTTTTTTATTTTTATTATTTGCATATGAAATTATTGTATTTATGAAATCGAAGGTGCATATGATATTTTCATATATTTTTATAATAATTGTATGATCCGTGGGATACAGATGGTATTGTCCTATATCTGACAAGCATCTATGTAATTTGATTGTCTTTAGTTAAACATTTTTCAATATCATCATTTTTGTACAGGTAAATTTGTTAACAACGTCTCAACGTTGTAACTCGATTAGTAGATCTACGATAAGTATCTTTTCACCTCGCGATGGACTTCACCGGGTAGACTTCGCTCGGATGTGAGCAATATTTACAACACGTAACGATTATTCACTACTCAGGGAAGTGGTTTAATTTACGGTTGATACTGTTTTACCACATACGGTATCTTGGTAATCGTCAGGCGACATGCCTACGAGCGTGATCGCTTTTCGCTATATAAGTCAACGATTACTTGTGTTTCGGCGGAATTCTCGATTCAAATTTGTCCTACCACCACCGTGTCGTTGTTTTTTTTGCCGCGCTAAATAAATGTCACAATGGCGTATCCAGGATATTTAAAGGGGAGAATAAATTTAAAATCAATAAAATGTTACCATAACATACATGAACACACACACACAAACACACACACCTAACGATTACTTGTGTTTCGGCGGAATTCTCGATTCAAATTTGTCCTACCACCACCGTGTCGTTGTACAGTTTGCGGTGGTGGACGCGAGAAGAATCGTTGAAACACGATATCTTAACACACTTAAATGAATAAATATTGGCGCTTGTCCTCTACGTGTGTTCGTTGCGCGCAAATTTTTTTTGCCGCGCTAATTAAATGTCACAATGGCGTATCCAGGATATTTTAAGGGGGAGAATAAATTTAAAATCAATAAAATGTTATAATAACATACATGAACACACACACACACACACAAACACACACACCTAACGATTACTTGTGTTTCGGCGGAATTCTCGATTCAAATTTGTCCTACCACCACCGTGTCGTTGTACAGTTTGCGGTGGTGGACGCGAGAAGAATCGTTGAAAAACGATATCTTAACACACTTAAATGAATAAATATTGGCGCTTGTCCTCTATGTGTGTTCGCCGCGCGCAAATTTGTTTTGCCGCGCTAAATAAATGTCACATTGGCGTATCCAGGATATTTAAAGGGGGAGAATAAATTTAAAATCAATAAAATGTTACCATAACATACATGAACACACACACACACACACACACACATATTCTATATAAGACTATTAAGAAGAATAGATAACGCAACGAGTCCGCCTTAAGTGAGACATTTTATGTCTTATGTTTGAAATTTTTTTTTTCAAATTCAAATTTAAATTTTTCAAAACCTAAACAATGGTTTCCGTGGAAACAAACCATAAGGGTGATTTAGGTTTTTTTTCTGTAACGCCTGTGACAGTCCCCAATGGGTATCTTAATTTAGGTAACGCTTTTCGTTGACACTTTTTGGTGGACACTTTTTCGTGACGGTTTTTTATTGTAATGCGCTAAAGTAAAGACATAAAATGTCAAAAGATGAGCAACAATTTACATTTATATATTTTTTTATTTTTATATCGATTGGTTAGGATAAATGATTTAAGTATTTAAATATTCGTATATTAAAAGCGCCCCTATAAATGTAGCGCCCCGGGCAACCACCCGGTTCGCCCGTATCTTGTGCCGGCACTGTTAGTGGAGAACGTAATAGTTGTATTATTATTTACATTTTCAAACTTCATAATAATAAATTTATGAAAAAAAAAAAACATCAATAATGTATAACAAATATACACGAATAAAAACAGGTAAAACGAGCTTTTTTTTTTTTAATCGCATAAATGATTGCGAAGTATACACGCGGGAAGCGAACATTTGTTTTTTTGTTTTTAATCGATTTGTGAAAGCAACAGCTAATATAGTGAAACCGAATGTTTCTATCGGGACGACAATAACTGTAATACGCACGCGTCCAACGGTTTTGCTCATTTTAGAATATAAAATTGGACGAATACGTTTAGTCGGACGGTCGTCGTACACCGCAAACGCAACGTGGAGTTTACATTTTTGTTTACATTTGTCGGAGTAGCCACGTTTGTGAACCACGAGTCATCGGCATCTTGATGCGACCACTGATCAAAGTGTTTACGCTGTTAAAAAATGACGACCAATATAGTTAGGTAAAATAAAAATAAATTACCGTTCACGAGAATTTCGATATACGTCCGTGCCAGAATCCGTGCTACGAATTTGTGGTTCACGAGCCAGTGGTCACTCCGACAAGCCGGCCTTAATATTTGATAACGTATTTGTACAAAATATCGTAGAAACAGCGTTCAACTATAATGTGATAAAGGAAAAACACTTTGGCTTTGGGGTATTTTGAAGGTTTTATTTTTTTAAGGTGTTTTCATGTTCAGAGCTGGTTGTGGGACGAAATCGAGCGAATCCGAATGAAAACGAGTCCGGATCTCGTGTCCGCAGACTAAAAACTATAATACGAAAAACGCGCGTAAACGACCGACAATAATTGTTACGCGCATATTATTGTTATCTACGCGACGACGTCAAAGCGTCAGACGATACAACGCTGATAAAGCAGAGCTATAATACGCATTAGTTTCAATTTAAATAATAACAGTATACGTACAAGTGGGTATATTTGGGCTCGGTCTGTTATGATTATTATGTATTGTGCCGACCGCAATCGTTGGTCGAAGAAACGAATAGAGACGCGACCATTGCATATCATATCGGTTGATTGTTTTTTTTATTTTTTAGACGTTTTATATGTCTGTTCGCGTTTTTCATGTTTCAATCGCCGTCCTGTCGACTTTCGAACGGCGACCTTTATGATTTTAACTATAAATGTCTACGGAAACATGCTTTTGCGGGAATACGAAATCCGACGTATGTTTCCCGAGCGATGAGCATTCGAGTTGGAGACGCCGCGGCGAGACAGGCACTGTTGCGGATCGGTCATCCTCTCGGAGACGATTCGTCAGACATTTTGAAGTCGCGCAATCAAACGACACTTCTGATCGACGTAAAATCTACGAAAAAAAGATATTACGGGTATTACCGGTTCCGCGACTCTCACATGACCGATCTTCTACGATCATTCGTAAAAATTACCATTTGAACGAAAAAAACAAACGACGAAACGGAGAACTCGTTTCGAATCGCTGGCTCACGACAGAAAAAAAAACAACCGGTATTCACGCCGTAATTTATAAAATACTCTAAGAACAGCACAATAACTTAACATACCAAAAAGTTATGTAATGCACACGAACAACGTTCATACGTAATAGCACAATTAAATTTATACTCGCGTTTAACGCGATTAGAAAAAAAATAAAAACAACAACAGTTTTAATTAAACGACGGACTATAATTGTAATACTGTTGTACGGTAATAATGAAAACGAATTTCTCGTAGCGTGTTGTGTGTTTTAGAAACTCGTAAACGTACTGCAGACGTACGATTCGCTAAATATTAAACGCGTACGCGTAATTCGACATGTACACATTATTGCCACGGGAACGTATCGGCGGGGCAACATTTTACGGCGAACTCGTATCCGTCGTCGGTTTTACGGCGGGGTTGTTTTTACACGTTTCCCAGGCGAATTAATGTAATTATTCCGTTACGGCGTTTCGCCGATACCAAGACCGCGGTGGCCAAAGAGAACGTTTCTCGACGCGGTTGTCGCAACAAGTCAAATCAAGTCGATTCAAATAAACAACCGTCCACTCGGTTAAATGAAAAATCGCTTTGGGATATTGAGGTAACGCGTTGGGTTACGAGTTTATATATAATTACAAAAAAACAAATAAACAAATAATTCAAGCAATCGGTTAAACAGTCGCGATTAAACTGTAAATGTATGCCGAACTACTGGATTATTGAGTTATACCACACACGGTTCTTATCACGATACCAGAATGACGGGGAAAACGTACCGTTCGATAAACGTGTTTAAGTAATGTGATAAATTTAACTTTTTTACAAGTGCCTTCGTAATTCCAAACTCGTTAAGCTCACGTTACACTGAAATAAAAAGTAACTAGCGACTCGTCAAAAGTTATAATAACTTCCAACATAACCAATCGTCAATGCACAGCCTAGAGATCAGGGATGGGCAACTTTAATGAACTTGAGATCGACTTCTGAGATTTTCTGTATTGTCGCGATCGACATCGACTTTTCGATTTATTAAATGACCGAAAAAAAAAAAATGATACTATTAAATAAAATTGACAACAGCCAATACGGACTGGATTGATAACGAAAACGGGATTTTCATAGATATTTATTGCGGAACAAAAATATAATGAATATTATATAGTTATTCATTAATATTACAAATCGAATGATGCAATTGCAATCAATTTTGTGTTCGAGGATTAATCGGATAAAAAAAAGTTATAAAAAACTATTTTTTTTATGTTTTCGTAAAAAAAGAATAAAGAAAAAACGAAAGTGAGTCGCGATCGACCTGTTGGCCACCTCTGGCCTAGACGAATCTGAACTACGACGGACCCGCAGCGCGCCGTCCGATCTGTCCATCGACAATCATTATTACGATGTTGTCGCGCGAATGGAATTTAGTCTGTGAAACGAACCGATATACATCGTTGTTATTATACGGTACATCGGTTTGAAACGGATTTCATCGTGCGGGCCCACGTAATTTATCGTTTTCGAGAGATATTTTTCAACCTTTCCTCCTCCCCCCCCCAACAGTACAGTATATGTATGTGTCTGGCACCTAAAGCGTTTGAGGATGTGGTCCACGAAAATTGTTCATCAAACGGAAAATTGGAAAAAACAACGTGAACAATAAGTTGATAATACGTTGTTGAATTGTTTTTCATACACTATATTTATTTTAGTCTTGTACTAATGTTTAAGTACCGCGAGTGCCCAATTATTTCATTATATTTTTACGAAAACCTAATGCATCTTCGTTGCGACTACAAATATTTACATTTCAAACTACAAGTTTTTGAAAATAAAAAGTACAAATTACATTAAAAAAAAAAATCGAACGTCAATATACAAATACGGACAATTAAGTCATTTGAACAAAAAACAACAAATCGTTGACTAAAATTAACATTTCATTGCACTGTACACACATTTGTAACCACGTAAAGGCCGGAATAACATATTACTGACTTATAAATAGATATTTTAACATGGCTGATGTATCGTGTACTCGGATTTAAAAAAGTATTTATTATTAGTTTACCGGAAAAAAACGTTTCTGATTACTTATGATGTGAAACACGACAAGAACGCGAGACTCAGCGACCACGGCCAACCAAACACTGCTTCGGCACAGTACGTTATGGGCACGAGTGTTTAATATTACATGTACACCCTCTAGGACATCATAATCTAAGGTCTGATTTTCGGTAGCTGGAGCCTTTTATTCGTTTGTAAAGTCGGTTTCGGAAACATATCACAATATTTCGTTTCGCGCGCACGTAATCATCTACAAACACGTTAACTTCATATTTTACTCGCCGATCAAATGGTTTTCGTTTACGTTGACGAAACGTGAAATTCATGCGCAACGCGGCTATTGCCGTGCACGATGTATGTAATTTTTTTCGTCTATTGAGATGAACGCAATTTTATACATAAGTAATGGAAAAAAAGGAAGAAAAAAATTGACGAGATAAAGTTTTAATTCGCTGTGTTCGAAATAAAAACGGGAGAAAAAAATCCTCTCCGCAGAGAATTGTTTCACCTCGAATGAGTTTTATTTAAACAAGTATGACCATTGTTTCGTAAAATATCTGTAAGCGCATTCAGAATTACCGTGTTTTAATTTGCAATGAGCGTAACTTTATTATGACTTCGAACGAATATTAATTTAACGTGGTTGTTATATAGTCTTTGGAATCGCATTTCGATGCACCGTTGAAATAACACACGCGTGAGTGAAATTTTTATACGTCGGATAATCATTTCGGGATCACTTGCACAACAATTTTTTCATATAAAACAATTACCAAACTAATGCGAGCTCGGGTTTATTGCGTGTGTGCATCGTGTTTGGTGGGATTCTTAGTTATTTCGTCGCGGGCAACGCGTCAAACGTCGTTTCAGTTGTTTTACCCATTTGTTTGACCGGAGGAAAACAGATTTCTAGACGACACGTGCATTTTGGTGGAAATTCATCCGAGTCCGTGTTTCGATAAACTTTTAATGTATTTCAGCGAGTTCGCGACGGTCTTACTCGCCCACGAAGTTTTAAAATTCCATTAAAGCGTGTACAATTTCCGAATGAATGCGATTATTATCTGTGTATACGCGACGACGACGACGACGACGACGACGAAGGAATGGGATTTACGCGTCGCAGATGCTTCGGAACGCGTGTCGGGATTGCGCATTACAGAAATGAAACGAAACTGCTCTCGTTTTATTCCATAGTCAGGTGTCTAATAATAATAACAATAATAATAATTTAAATTATTATTACTGTACTTGGACGTCACTGACTGCTGTAATAATGTCCATTCGAAAGTGAGTTACAAGAGACTTGGAAATATTCCGTTTGCGCGTTTATTATTTTTGGACATAAAAACAACGTTACGCGCGCAGTAGGTGTACGAATTTCGGGGAACGCGACTAAATGAATTATTGATACGTGTACGTGCCCTTTCATTTTATTTACATTTTTTAGTACTAGCGACGCGTTACTCTTACAATATCGCGCTATACTTTTTAATAGTTCAAAAAAACAAAAAAAAACAAAAAAAATTTACATAAAACAAAAAGTAATAATAATAATCGTCGCGCGTTGCGAGGCGTACATCGTAGCCTGGACGACGCGAACGTCGGAATAATTCGCGTGAACAATAACAAACAATTAAATCGAGCGGGTTCGTTGGCGTTCAACAGGTCGGATCGGAACGGCATTCTGTACGATCGTAAAAATACGGAGGCGCGATCGAAAATTACCAAAACTATATTCGCGTTAAAAACAAAACGCATGGTTTGAACGTGTTCACGTTAAATACAAACGGGGATAACGTTCAACCGCGTTGTTCACAAGCCACGGGTTAATATTTTCGTACAGTGACCGAACGACAATTCGTACGGTCTTGTTGGTGTCTGTCGTTTTCGTTGTGTTACAAAAAAAAAAAAAGTGCGTGCACGTTATTTTAAATTTAAAAATGAAAATAAAAATACGCATTTCGTCGTCATTCCGTTGAATTCGAGTTTTCCGAACGGTTCGGGAATCAATAAATCGACTGTCGGACGGGAATGAATCAAACCAGACGGACGGTTCGCATTGAACTCCGCGTACCCGTGCCATTTATTTCCCTACTTTTCATTTATACATTATTATTTATGATGGCCGTACGGTAGGTCCGCCGGCGCAGGAATGTTTTTCTCGTCACGTTCGGACCACGAGTACAAACGTCTAGAACACGTTACGCGAGAAGGTCCGCGAAACTGTCCGAACTATCGATTATTTTTCCCGCGATAACCGTAGATTAACAATTTATAAATTTTGAAATATCAAACTGAAAATTGGGGAAGTTTTTTTATTTTTCTTAACAAATTGATAATACACGACAATATGTTTTTGTAAATAATTTTACCTTCAGCAACCGAATTCAGTTTGGTATAGTATTAAAAAAAAAAAAAAACTATTGTAATACGATAGAACTTAGTTATATTTGGTGTTTAAACTATTAAAATGATAATAGTAAAAAAAAAAAACAAAAACAAATTAACAAATTATGCACACGACACGTACGACGTGAATAAATAGCGTGAACCGGAATGATGTATATGTTTTATGATTATTTCAAGAATGAAATCGTCTTTGTTGGACCGCCGCGTTCTATGACGAGATACTTGGTCAACGTCGAGTTTTTCCGAACACAATACAATATAAACATATATATTCCTTTCGTGGTTACAAATTCCTATATTCGCTCAACATAATATGTGTATAAAGGTGACTAGCGTTATCTAATAATCGTATTCTAATAAAGTTCAGATATAATATCTAAGCGTTTTAGTATAATATTTGTAAGATATTCACAACACTAGTGTTTGTCGAATTTTCCTAACTTAACTTACGTTTCATAATAATTAGTAATAATAATAACAATAATAATAATAATAATAATAATAATAATAGTAATAATACGTATTGAATATTTTTACAACAAAACGAAACGAAAATTCAGCTATGTAATTGTATAATAGTATGTATATGATTTAATAGAATGTTGAGCCGTTCATGATGGTATGTGATGCGAGGACGTCAGGCACGTGACCAGGCCGGACACGGTTATCACGATCTGGGACCGGCTGTATCTGCTGGGTCCCCAATTGCCTGGAAAAAATAAAATAAGCGAATTTTTTAGAAACAACGACGGAACGATCGGCGGAATACGGAATCGAGCCCGTCGGTTTTATTACGAGGCCCGAGAGGTCGTGCCGGGCGAACGCTCCGCGACACAGCGGTCGACGGTACAGTATCGCGATGAAAACAAATAAATAATAACGATAATAATAAAACGTGTGCGTGTGGTAAAAATAAAAACGAATAAACAACAATAACAATAAAACACCGTAAGCCCCGCCGTGTTAATGACGCTGTGGAGAGACGTATCTCGAAACGGATTTACACGCTTTTAACGACGGGGCCACGGGATAATGTATTTATTAAAAACACAACCAGAAACAAAAACGATTAAAACTTTCGGACTGTTTTAATAATTTATAAATCTTACCGTAGGTGAGACCCTTTCGCGCACACAAGTACAATATATTAAAAACAAACTCAAAGCGGATACCGTTCAAACCAAACACACCAAGTCAAACGGTGTACAAGAGATATCGCGTTCAACGTCTCGCAGCGTAACCAGCGTCGTAATGGTTTATTAATGGTGTTCGCAAAGCGATTCGAACACATTTGAACGTGTAGACTGTGCGTACAGCGTGGCACGTACTCAAGAAGAAAAACAGTTCATTCTAAACGTCACGATTGAAAACAAACGTCGTATTTTTGAAAAACCAATTTTGAAAACCGCGGTACGCCCTCGCGCGCAACAGTTTCCGCCCGTTCTATTCACTATTTCGATCGTGAACCCGAAAACGCTGCGACAATCAAAACGAGAACGAACGGGTCTATGACGACGAACGTGTTTGGAAACCGTCACGAGCGTTTCGATTCGTGTACTTTTACGTTTCTAGAAAGCGCGGAAATTGTCGTTGTTTTCACGCGACCACGTGAGAGACGGGTAAACGGATGAGAAAAAAAAACCGCGTACAACGATTAATTAATTCGCGCGTTTCGCCCGTTTTTCCCCCCTGGATCGACCGACTCGATGAAACCTCGTGGTCTGGAACGCGCGTCGATTTATTTTTAGAGAAAAAAAGCGATTGGTATTTTTTTTTTGTCGTCCTAGAGAATATCCGTTCGCACGCTCGTCTCTTGCGCGGAGGCGGAAAAAAAAGCAAATCCGCGTCACGTCCACTGGCGGCGGCGCGCGTTTTGAATAACGTACGACTACTACTTCGGAGTGAACGTTTGTACGCGAACGACAACGGCGGACGTAACGTACGTACATACACTATAAAAATACACGTAACAATACGAAAATAATACAACTGCAAAGTCGCGTGCGCAACAATACGGTACGAGTGTGATAAACGTGTGTGTGTGTGTGTGCGTGTGCGTGCGTGCGTATGAAAACAAACGGCGAGCGATTAACCAAAGGAAACAACAACAAAAAAAAAAAAAAACGAAACGAAAAAAACAAAACTAGCATAACAATAATTTAACGTGTGCAATAAATTTATGTGGAAAAAAAAAATATATATATATATGTAAAAAAAAAAGGTGCTCTATAAAAAGGCGTACGCGCGATTGCCCACCTGAGGCCTCGAGTTTCACAGGAACGGTGGGCCTGACGGGACGCGGCTGATTATTATGCTGCCGGTTGTTATTATTATTGTCCCTGACGGGCTGCTGGCCCGTCGTGTTTCGCGCCACCGGCCCTTTCGGCGGCTTCCAAACTGCAAAACCATCCATAACAACAACGACGACGACGACGACGACAAGGCGATCGCACGGCGGATCGTCGACGACGTGCACGGGGGCCGCGCGTTTCGCACCGAAAGACGGATTCGGTTCTGCGGAGTTTTGGTGGGGCAGGAGTGGGGGGTTGCGTTCGCGTCCTCTACCGAATGATTGCCGCGTCACTTTCGAAAACCGGCCGTAAGGAGATAACGCGGTTCGGAACGGGGCTGTTGTATTTTCACAACACGCGTCTCTATCCCGTCAACATCGGCTGTTGTACCGAACGCGAATGGTCACATACATTACCAACACACATCGGTTTGCGACCGAAACATGTTTTTGACCGTGCGCGGATTAGTTTTCGAATGGTCGTCGGGATTATCGATTTGCGCGATTTGTATTTTTCGTAAAAATAAAAAAAAAAATAACGACGATTATCAAATATAATTGTAATTTTTATATTTACATTGTCATAGGAATAAATACGATAAAAAGTCTAAAAGGAAAAAAAAACTATAGTCAATGTTCGTTTACGGACGAATTCCGTTCAGACGATTGTTTTAAAAATACAATAATAATTATTCGTGAGATGTATAAAGCACGGTGACTGATAGACTTTTTTCAAAATTAATTATACTTGAAAAAAAACAATGCGACGTTCTGTACGTACGAGTATATATGTACGCATATAGTATTCAAATAGGACGGATAGTATGCCGTAAGATATGGTATTAAAAACGTACCTATGCATAAGCTTCATATTTCTTTTGCTAAAGAATTTCGAGAGGTTTTTCAAAGTATCAAATGGAGACGATGTCGTGTCTTTTGAAATACCGTAATATGTATATGTATATATATGTATATATATATGAGAGATTTCAAAGAAGTATTAAAATAAGAACCTCATATAAAAGTATATACGGCGGAATAATAAATATATTTATATATAAAAACGAAATATGCTTTTATGAGAATATGTGAGTTGAAAACGAATAAAAAGCCATTTAACGGAATATCCGTCACGAGTTTTATTTGATATTGTCGGCAGAAGTTCAAACGATTTAAATATGTTTTCAGAATACACTGTGTCTCGAATTATTTCATAATCGAAACGAAACACTCGCCGACTAGTCATCGCGGAGTAAATGAATTATAGTTATTATTTAAACACGATCGGTGAAATACTATGATCGATTTAAGTAGATGGCACGGGCAAATCGCAGTGGAAAACGTATTCGGCTGGACAGTTATTCGTCAATCGGATACAAAATAGATTATGTACGTGTTTCGAATGGACATTTAGTTTGACTATGTAGTATGGTTTTGTCACATTATGTTTGTTAAAAAGTTATTTACAGTAATATCGTTTGACGATTCGTACTATAGTTAAACACGAATAGTTTCGTTGATAACCGATTGATTCCGCTTTTAAATTCGAGTGAAATATATTAACATCGACAAAAAAAAAACTACTATCGATTAAACGTCGCTGTTTTTTTTTTTTTTTTTTTACATTTTACGTTTTAATTGTATTCGTGTAACTTCGTGGGAATTGCTTTGAATTTGATTACTGTATGGTTTTTTACGCCTTAAAATAGATTTTTAATTATTGTTTATAATTCAATATGACAACGAACAGCAATGGACAGGACCGTAAACGTTGGCGTTTCCCTCCCCAAAAATACATAATTGATTTTACACAGAATTATCGTATCGCAGTATTACGTACTACGAAAGGGTAAATTATAATGTTATTCGTAAATTTTTTGATAGACCATTTTTTTTTTCGTCGTGTCTTAAGAATATAAATAACGTCATTAATTTGTCAATACTATATATACACGTATTAAAACACAAAACCAAAAGTCCATTAAAAAGTCCATTAAATCCGCGAGACAGGTTTTTCGTTTTGTTGTTCGCATTGCATTCGAAATTGACGCATAAGAGCAGAACATATTATTGTTGTACATTTTCGAATGCGGAGAAAAAATGAATCAAATAAACGGACGGCATAGCGTGCTAAACGGAAAAGTGTATTGCTTAAATAAAATTCGATAGGGTTTTAAATTGCGTAAAACGTAAAATGTAATATTGGACGGCTGTCTGAGATCGTTTTATTATCATTCATTTTATTAATTTCAATATTGTAAAAAAAAAAAAATGTTCGTAATTTGTAAATAAAAATTTTCGCCGTATGAAATGGGTAGTGGTAAAAACAATTTTCACAATGACGTCGTACAATCACGTATGTACGCGAGACGCGATCGTTACATTCGTTCGGAAAAAAAAAACGAAACGAACGATCGAACGCGACGACGTGGACTTACCGTCTTTGTTCGGTCGGTTGAGTTCCGATGCACTTTTCGGAGCTAAAGAAGGTTTCGGTATTTCTGTAAAAAAAAAAAAAGAAAGAAAAAAAAAGTCACAAAATGAAAAAATAAATAGAAAACAAGGACAACGAGCACATGTATAAAACATGACGACACCGCAATAATGATAATTTTCGCGCGTTTCCTCGCGCGGACCGACAAGGGTCGTGCGATTTATTGCGGAGTCTATTCGATTTCACGTGTGTACGTTTGTATATGTACGCGAGCGAATTGAATCGGAATTTCGGGGACAAAAACGAGCCCGTAGGTACTGACAGTTTATTCAGAGTCTCCGGGCGAGCAAGACTTATTTTCGTGTCGGATAACCTAGTGCGAGTGCAGCCTTTGTCTTTGTTTCTTTGTCCTTTTTTTTTTTTATTCGATGTTTTTTAATCGGTTCGCGGGGTCGTTCGACGTAACGTCAACGTCGGCGGCGCACCAGGAAAATATTACTGGAAATCGTTGTTCTTTTTTATATTGCTCATTGTCGTCGGCACGAGTAAGTGGGTACGCCGGGAACGGGATTTAAACGAACCGTAATTAATTGGCGTGTCATCGACTTTGAAGCGTTCCCCGGAACCAGAACAGAGCAGACGTTTTGTAAATAAATAATAAAAAAAAAACCGATGAAAGACCGTCAACCGGCGGTTAACACGCGGAAAACATTTAATCGTTACGCTCGGCTACTTATAACGTATATTTATATATATATATGTGTATTATATTATACGAGACGAACTTCCAATCTCCGACTGATCGGCCACTTGCTCACGATAAACGCGGTAAAACCGACTCATCTCCTTTCGGCGGGTTGGCTTCGGGTTTTCCGCGCGCCCCACCCGTGGCGTTGTCTCTTTATTCGTTCCTCCGAGCCCTACCGACGGTTTCGAGTGACGAAGCTACACAACTCTGGACGAAGCAAACGCGTTGTAGTCGTATTTATTATCGAACGGGAATTGCTTTGCGCGCTCTGCCGTACGTTCGCCACACGCACCCGTCGTTATTATTATTATTATTATTTTTAATTATTATTTTAATAATAACAACGTGTTTACCGTAAAGTCTGATGGAGCCTTCCGTCTCGCCCAGCGAGTTCTTCGATATGCACTTGTAGTTGCCGAAATCCGACTGGCCCAAATCGCGGATGGTGAGCCGCATGTGTATGCGGTAGCTGTTCTCCGCGTCGGACGTCACGTACTTCTTGTTGGGGAACAGCATCGTTTTCGAGTCGCGGAACGACCAGTAGTTTATCGACTTGGGATACGCCTCCGTCTGGCAGTCGATGGTCACGTCCGTGCCGGACGGCGCCCCGACCAGCTGGTTGGGTACCCATATCATCGGCGAAACTGGAAGCGTAACGCGAAAACAATCGGATGCGTTAACGATTGCGCGCACACGTGATACGCGTTTGGCGTTCGGTCGCGGCGAAAATTTTTCCAGCAGGACGTTATTGTTTATTTATTATTATTTTCGATCGTGGGCCACACTACATCTCGGGAAATGTAGACGATTGTTATTTCATTTTTTTTTTAAACCGCACTCCCCCGTGTCTGATCGTAACTCCAACACGTTCATCGCGTTTGAACTGCGGTGTTAGTTAATATTATGATTTCCAAAAAAGAACGCTTTCTTATGGGAAATGTACCCGGCGTCGAGGTTTAAAATCCCATTAGCGTTCGCCCGAGTAACGAGCGTTCGGAACGGTGAAGTCGAGAGGCACTGTGGTGTGGACGTCGGCAATGTCACACCGTCTCGGAGACGTCGGAACACTCGAATCTCCCGCCCGGTGTTGTAACCTTCCCCGCCGTCTGACGTCCATGGAATACTTAAATTTATCGTTGTAATAAAGTGTACGGGTATCGCCGTTTCCGCCCGTACCACGCGAAAAACGACTACGAACATTTAAGTAATAATTCATACTTATATATTATTCATAAACGGAATATTGGGAAAAAAAAAAAAAGAAAAAAGAAAAAAGAAAGGTAGCTCTACCGGATACCGCGGGCCGGTCGATCGGCCGTTGTTAGAGCTGTATTATTGTTTTGGATTTGAAAGCAACGATAAATCATTTCGCGTTCGGAAAACGATTCTGAACGAAACTCGCCGTTTAATCTTTGTAGTTTTTTTTTTCGAAATTCAAACCCACGAGTAACGGGGTTTTTAATACTGTTCGAGTATTATATGTCTAAGCTTTTGATAAATATTCAGACCACACGTCAAAGACACACGTTGACGATTTTTCCACACGCTTAAGAAAACTACTGAAACGGAAAGACTCGTCGAATCCGCTGGACACGAACAATTTTTCACATCCTTTCTTAAATGTAATATTATTTAGACAAATGTAAACTTTCGATTTTTGAAATAACCAGATTTTTCCCCTCTGGAACTAAAATAATAATAAACGAAAATGCTTTTCCGTTTTTTTTTTCAATATCTGGTCGGAGCAATCGATTTTCTCGTGGTCGCCGTAGTATCCGCACCCATAATTTGTCGATCTCAAACGTCTTTTGTAAATTTTCAATGTCTACTACTTCACCGCGATTTAAATTTACAAACGCTATTTATTCGAGCCGAATATTCGTCGTCGGACGTCGAAACCCGAGATCTGCGAATTCCCATAAAAACGCATTCTTTATGATCACGAAAAATCTGACGAGTCGACATGATTATAACGAACAAAGCGCGACGGTGAAACCATTACGATTATATGTATTAAAAAAACAAAAAAAAAAACAAAAGTATCCGAATTTACCGAGATGCAGATTAGCTCACGATAAGGATAATCATTATGTACATACGAAATACGCGCGCGATTTGTTTTCGTTTTCTTTTTCGTCGGGCGTTTCATTTACTGCGCAGTGTTTGCATTCACTTTGCGAAAGTACACGCGCGTCTCAAATTTAATTTGTATTTACTTTCATGTTATCATTACGACGATCGGCGAACGATATTGTTGCACTTGATCGCCGCGGTAAACCTTTTGTAAGGGGTTTATTATTTATTATTTTTTTTCGTTATATATCGAATTATACGTATAACGTCGATCGATAATCGTCTTGCTCGAACACTTTGTGTCATATCAATAATAACCCTTCGTAAATTAAATGTTTTTATTTGTTTTCTCGACTCGCCGCGGGAATGATAATTCGACGGAAAACCCGAAGGAGCGTTATTATGACGGCAGGGGATCGCCTACGCATCGCTCTCGGGAATAAAAAGCGACGTTTAGTTCGAGCGAATTTTTAGCGGAGAAAAAATATTCTGAATTTTGAAACGATGAATGCTCTTGTTTAAGTGGATTAAACTGATGTTGGTTTTTAGATATTGCAAATCGAAATCGTAAGTCTGCTGCCACGTTTCTCAATATTTCTTTTGTCTCGTCCACTTCATTCGAACGGATATGATCATTTCGATATTCGGTTAACACGGGTGAAAAAATAAATAAAACAAGTAAAAATGTATACGAAGAAAAAAACTAATTTTTTAATAAATCGTTATGATCTATCGATCAGTTTGTCACTGCATTGAATAATATATAATATATCGATTAGAAATTACGATATTATTCTAATACAAGTTGAACAAATTTAAAACGAATATTCTAACCGAATACTCTGTATGTATATTTAGAATTTTTAAACATGAGATGTTTTCAAGTGTTTAAGAGAAATTTTAATAAAACACAACTCAACATATGACATAAAATATTATACATATATTTTATTAGTTATGTTAGTTGATACAACTTTTCAAGTTGTTTTATAATTTGGGATAAAAGATATAATAATAAATCATTTCAATTTTCATACAGGACACAAAAGTTAAATTAAAAAAAAAAAAAACTAGAATAAACAAAAGAACAAAAGGAACATTAAATATATGGGTTTCTTCTTTCATTAAATTATTACTTGTTTTGATGAAGTTTTTAAAAACTGAAATTTCTGTCGTTTCAACATTATAACGAAGCATGTTACGAATACCATCGGATGTTAAAAACAAATATGTATAGATATTTTTTTATTAATTATTTTTGTTGGAAATTATATTTTTTTTTATAAAATACATATAAATCTATGCATTTTCTGGACGAAATATTTTGAACACGTTTCTATTCAGTTTATTAAAAAAGTTATATCTAATGCGATTTGTAAAACGATCGTCGCAAATCGGGTCGGACGGTGTTGGGTTTTAGTATTCCGACTCGGTATACGGAGGAAAATAAATAAAATTGTGAAAGTTCCATCATTACGTCGAACAGCGTAAATACATCACCGTAAATATATAAATAAATATATAAATATATATATATATATGTATGTATATACTTTAAACGCGAGTCGTCTCCGCGCGCAGTTCGATTGGAAATCATTATAAATCGCCGTAATATAAATCAAATGTATTCGCCAATACGAAATCGATCACGTCGTCGACTTTGTGTTCGGTACGACACGATGAACGCTACACGACGTTTCGGTGTTACGTTTCAAAACACGGTCGGATATCGCGAGAGTCACGGAAACTGCCGACGATATCGGCCGACCGGAAAAAGAGGGCCGACGCCGATTCTTCTAGATCTGCTAGACTCATCCTCGGCGTTGACACCGTCCTTGAACCTAGTTGCGCGTTTAGCTTGTTACGTCCAAGTCCGTTGTCCGGATCATTCAATCGACGTCGATTTCTCCTCCTGCTTCATTACACCTGTATTGTATTTTACCGTATTCCGTACACCGGTCGACGCTGTTGAACCGATTTTCGTTTTTTGTTTTTGCGTTCCGAACGTCCACCGTGCGACGTTCGGTCCATTGTTGCCTAACCTAACGCTATCCGGTTATTGAATTCCATACCCGTCGTTTGTAAGAGCCTATGTTCGATTCATTATTATTTACGCGTTTCGCAGCGTATTGCTCTCTGACGTTCGACTTAATCAAAACGTGTTCCAGACAGACGTCGATCGGACTTAAAAAAACATTCGTAAAACGCGTCGTCGCGTCGTAAGTCGCACGACGTCGTCCGTGCAAACTGTGATTGCGTGCACGACGTGCGCGTAAAAAGACAGTTGTTCCCGGACACGTTGCGTCGCGTTTGTTCGCCGTCGTCAGCCTGTGCCGGCGCGGTCTTCCCCGGGAGCGCGTACGTGACGTTTGCCGGAGAACGGGCTCGGAGGACCGTTTTAATTGGATTTTCTTCTCGAACACGCACGCACAGCGTAGGAACACCAGCAGATTCCGCGGCGCGAAAACCGTCCCCGTCCCGAATGCGTACGCGGCGCGACGGTCGCGTTTGAATTTCGCGCCGGCGACCGCGGGCCGGGAATCGCGAGTGCGCGGGGGACGACGGGACGGCGGGCGCAAGACGGACTCGCCGCGTTGAATTTTAACTACTTAAACACTCGCGACGCACTCTCTCGCCGCGCCGCGGAAGCCCGTAAAGTTTCTCTACGCCGCGGCGACGTCTTGTGCGCGCGGCTCGTCTCGGGGGTGTAATCCGGCACTGATCCTGTCGTTTATTAGTTTCGAGTTGGCGAAAGTTAGTTTCGTTCGAAAACGTCCGGGCGTAACACAAAAAAATAAACGAAACGAACACGTTCGCGACGAAAAGAAACGCCGCGAACTCGTTTGTCCCCGGGTTGGGGGAGGAAACTTCGAATTCGACGGCTCGTGTTATTTACGCGTACGAAACAACGTTCGATCGCGTTGGACTGTTTTATTGTCACCGACGGTCTAATAACAGCTAACGAATATGATTAATACGGTCGGAACCGGTAAAAAACACGAAGTCGACAATTTCGCGTGCGAAGTCAATAATGACGACAGAGAGAGGAGAACGACAACAACAACCACGTCGTTCCGACGTAGTCTCGCATCTGAAACGCCGAGTTCGGTAGGCGACCCCGCGCGTCCGCAATATTCACGCATTCCAAAACACGCGCGCGCGCTTATGCATGTTTTTATTCGCGCCGTCGGCAAGACCCGTAAAACTTTACGCGTCGGCCCGACGTTAGAACGTTGAAACGAGTGTGGCGCAGCTGCCTCCGTAGTGCGTAGTACGGGAACGACGCCGGAGGGCACGTCGTTTCGCGTTGTCCAACGTGTCGCGCGAAACTCCGCGCAACGATGGACGTTGCCGCGTACGACGGCGCGAGATGACGACAATTGAGTTTTACGGTCGGAGTCTGCCGGACGGGCGGACGGCGGAGAACGCCGAGCAACACGCGTGCTCCGGAAGACCGGCTGCGGGCGAAACGCACGCGGAGTGACGATAACGTAATCGAACGTGATTTCCTACCGTCGCTCGGCCCGTTTCTCACCGTCCGCGCAGTTCCGTAACTGGTGGAGGCGTCTCCGACGAACGGACGTTTTCCGCGGCACGAGCCAATTAAATCGAAAAATGTCGATCGCCATCGTGGATTCGCACTCTGCGTGTCCACAGCGCACTCTGCCCGTCACTGTTTGCTGTACTCTCGTTCGACGATCTACTTGTTTCGTACGCTCTCTTCCGCGCGCAGAGTGGACGGCGCAACACGATTTCCCATTTATCCCGGTGGCCGTCTCGCGCGAGATCGAAAACGCCGACGGACAATGCGGTCGACACACTCGTTTCGGACGCGGACAGTTTTCGTAGCGTTTCAAGAACACCCGAGTTGTGAGCGTGAACTAATGGACCGTCGTGTTCGTTGATTGTGATGAACCGCGTGCGCGGATCCGTGTTTTCGGTTCGCGTCGAACGTTTTCCGAACGCGCGCGGCTAAACGAACGGACGACGAAAGATCCGGTGGAAAAACGATCCACGCAAACGGGTTTGTCCCGTCCAAAAACCGAACGGTCGGAATAAAACCGCCGGAATCGGGAGCCTAAGACGAGCTTAAGACGCCAACAAACCGACACGCATTTAACACGTTCTCGTTTCGTCTCGGACCGTTTTCGTCCGTTCTACGCGAAAACAAAAAAAAAACCCCCCACGTCGTTACCGAGGTCTGTGTCCGCTGTCCGGCGGCTATTTTACGGGATCTAATATCGGAACGCTGAGGTCGTTTCCCGTTTTTCGTCATCAAAACGCCGACCGTCGTTTCGTCTCGTTTTCGGTCTGTACCATCGGCCAAGTACGTAATAACGGCACCACTCGTCCGAAAAATTCAACTTCGCAGTCCATTTCCCGCGGTCGTTATTAGCGCAGTTTTGTGTTTTCCAAACGCACATAACGTACCCGGGAAGATTGTTCTAATTTCGAGTTTTCAGACATGCATTTGTCGACAACGTTTGTAATATTTATGGGAGAACAATAATAAAAAAAAAAAAAAATACGCATAGGTATTCGTATATTAATATATATATAAATATATATATTCATACACGACGTTTGCAAAATAAGTATACTGTTATAAAAAAAAACAAAAAACCATAACGTTAGATTATCTCCGCCGTGAACGATGATGACAATAATACGTTTCCAGCATAGTTTATATTTTACGGGATGCGTAACGCGTGTATAAGTTTCGTTTTACGTGTTCTGTTCGTGTTATGAATACCTATTGAATAATGCAAGTGTCGGTGTTTTTTCCTTCGTGTGTGTGGTGTGCGTGTTTTTTGGTTTCTCGTAAACACATTTGTCGAGAAACGGTTAACCCGGTATCGTACACGTGCCTCCGGACGACCGGAAAACGCGGCGCTACGATTTCCGGTCGGTCAGCGCGTTTTCCGTTCTCCCGACTAAGATCCTGGACACAACACGATAATCTCTACGTCGTCGTTATCGCGCGAGCGCGTCGACAACAGCGTCGTCGTTTGATTACGTGAGCGTAACGGTATCGCGCTCGTATACGACCAGGTTTGCCCCGAAGCCGCTTCTTGAAACGCGCGGCACGACGTTCGATTAAAACCGCCGTCGTCGACGAACGACAAACGGTACCACTTACATTCGACGTCGAGTATAATACGCTTGCTAACCGACGGCGGCACGCCGTTGCTGGCGATGCACAGGTACGCGCCCATGTCCGCTCTGTTGACTCTCGTCAGGTTCAACGTGTCGCCGAAAAGCTTCTCCGTGGCTGTAAACACACGTAATGAACACGGTGATATCGTCGTTGTTTTGTTTGCATTTTTTTTTACATTTTTTACATTTTTTTCAAAAATTTCTATTCGGTCATGCGCGGCGGAGACCGGTACGTCTCCAAGACGGTAAATTTTCGACGTCTGTTCGATCGGACGACGTCATCCGTTCGCGTTTTCGTTTCTCCCGAACGACGTTTGTTCGCGTTGACAACGGAATCGTTGTCGGCCGACCGAACGCGAACAAAACAACGAAAACGAATGATGTCGACTCACGACGGCTCGCGCAACGGCGACGAAAACCTGGACCGTCCGCGCGTACGGAAATTCGATGGAAACCGAGTGTTCGGACGGGGACACGTCGTCCGTCAATACATGAGCGGCGTGGGCGTAATCACCGAAAGGTCTGTCCCGGACGACGACTTGCTGTATTACGAATGGACGGAACGCACTTCCGCGTCGATTTCGTTCGAGGATACGAACTCGCGCGGATCGTTCGCGACGGACGGCGAAGAACAAGAAGAACGTGAAGAACGGGAAGAACGGGAAGAACGAGAGAAATCGAACGTCGCGGTGTCGGTAAACTGTCCGTGTTATGAGAAAGCGCACGAGAACGACGACGAAAAACTGAGACTGTTTAGGAAAATGTTCGCTTCGTAATAACGAATGTTTTAAGACATTTCGTAAATAACACGCGATTATGAACAACGTCGTCGATATTCGATGAAAAAAAAAATCGCCTTTTTCATAACGACAAATCGTTATACTTGACTGATGGCAATTTTAATTTTTCATGCGTTAACTTTACACGCAAAAGTATTTCCAAAACGAGTTAATTAATATAACGGGTTTAATTAATTTTTTTTTCTACGCTTTTAAACACGAATACGTTCGTATTATAAAAATTGGGTAACATTTGTTGTTTTAGCTCGACAAAAAAATAATAAATTTGTGATTTCCGATTTGCGGCCGTCGTATTCGATATTAAGTGCCGAATAGTGGCGAATGTCGACTACGACGTTTCCTATAACAGAGTTCATCTGTATCATTTGAAAATGTCGTCGAAAAAATGATTAAAAAACGGTGGAATATACGCGTAGCTGCAGGTAAAGGATCCTAAGTTTGTTTTTTTTTTTTTTTTTAAACTGAAATAAACATCTACCGACAAGAAGATACCTCGTTCAACGTGCGGGCCGACCTCACTATAAATATATGCATGCGTACGTCGTATTGTTAACAGCTATTTAAATTTTTTTATGTATATGTCTCGTAAAACCTTTCGTATTTGTTTTGTCTCTAAATCACAAACGAAAATATTATAACTGAACGAAAACGAACGTTACCTGGAAAAAAAACTATTCGCATTTACGAGTATATATATATATATGTATAGACGAGCGGTTGGAAAGGTTTAATGTTGAACGAATATCTCACGTACTCAACGCGATCACGAGGATTTCCGTTTTTAATTGAATTTCATCAGAATGTCGTCGCGTTCCAAAGAACGATAAAATAATAATATTCGCGATTTCCGATCCGCCGACACGCGAACGACTGTACGTTTTCTATACAAACGCGATCGGTCGGTCGAGCGGACGAACCCGAGAGAGACGGCGAGTGTTTCGATTAAAAACTAATATTGGCGTTTTTATGACGTGTAGTGGGTACGTGTGTGTGCGTGTGTGTGGGGGGCGTCCCGCGCATCATGTGAAACGTACAATACGTTTTGTTCGGTCGGAGCGACTGCGATAACGTTTGAACAACGCGCGGCAAAAACGGCTGGACGAGTTGTGCGGATAACGGGAAAACACTCGACGCTCTTCGGGAAAACACGCGTTGTATTGTTTTTGCCGTTCGATCGTCGCAAACTGTAAAACAAAAGCGAAAACAAAAAACACGGAACGCGTACGGTAATTGGTAATACTTTTATTTTCTCGAGGATCGGCCCGAGCCGTTCCCGTCCGTTCCGATTTTTCTTCTTCCCCGTCTTTCGCGAATATATTTACGCGACGTAACGAAACGCGATCACGTCCCGCCGTCGATCAACGACAACGACAACGACAACAACGGATCGACCGTTGAAATCTCAACCTGACGGCGATTGAATCAAATCCAACACCGCTCGCAGGCTCGTAAATACCTTTTTTTTTCCGATCCGTCGCTATGTGACCGCCGTCCTCTCTTTTCCAACTGATTTTCGGCGTCGGCGATCCCTCCGCCTTGCACGTCAACGACAGGTTTTGATTCTCCCGGATGGACACGGACGACGGAGAACTCTCGTCGTCGATGATGTTCGGCGGCACTGAAATTTGCAAATGGCAAAATCAATTTGCCGTTTGTTTTCGTTTTCGCGCGCGGAAAAATCACTAGATACGGGATACTCCGCGAAGGTCCGATAACCGCGACCGTATCCCGCGCGAACCGCGCTATTTTTCTTTTAATCTAGTAAATTTTGCGCGACATTATTGTACTGGCGGAACAACGTCAGAACACAGATCGAAATAAGCCGACAACAATAAAAACGGATCGACGAGGCGATCACTGGTACACTGTCCTAAGCGGGTTTTCATTTGGCGCGCGCGCACCGACAAAGCGTTTTCAACGTTCGCGCACGCGGTTCCGGACGTCGCACTCACCGACCACCTGCAAGTATCCGACTTGACTGATCATCGGGTTCGTGTTCACTTGACACATGTAGTAGCCTCTGTCTTCGGGTTGCGCGCCCTTCACGTGCAACAGCCACGTTTTCTGACTGTCGTGCGTGATGCCGAAACGCGGTATCCGGGCGATGACGTGACGGTGAATGGTCAATATCATCTGCCGGTCGATGTGGATCCACGCCACCTGCGCACACAACGCGGAACCGGATTAAAAACACGCGCCCGTCCGTCGTACGCTTTCCGCGGGAAGTCGCTCGGATCGCGTTCCGAGACCGTGCGCTTAAGCGTCGCGTTATGATTTCCCCGGGGGTTTACGTTCCGGACCGTGCCGGTGAGGTGGTGGTGGAAGGGGGGGGGGTGAGGAGAGGGAGGTGGAGGAAACAGGAGCTCCGTACGACACCCGACACTTCGCTACTCGAACGCCGGGAACGCGTACGCTACTTGAAGAGTTAAATTGAAATTCCTCCGTACCTTCTAACGATAACATTTATCGAGTTAAAACGTTCCGACTTGGATCTCGTCGAACATTTAATTAACCTCGCTGAGACAGTACGGATCAGGTGCATACACGAACGTTCGGTGTAATTTGTAATTTGACGAATAAAATTCCAAAGAACTGTACGCAACACAAGCGTGTTTGATTTCGGACCAAGTCGGCATACCGCCGGATTATAAACGTAAACGGGAACTTATTTTTACAGTTTTTTTCGCCCCCAAACAATTCGACTGGCGATAGAGTGAAATTCGTTACTGTTAATTGTGCCGACCTCAATGAGTGACTGAAAGCACATTACCCACACACATCATATATATTTATGAACGGAAAATAAAAAAAAAGAAATTAAAATTCATTCGGAACATTTTTGATAAATATTCTTTTTTTCGAGAAGGAATTCAGTATCTCGATACTTTGTTTACTATCAACACGTTTATTTAAAATTCCGTTTTGTTCTCCGCATCAATTTTGTTGAAACGTTAACGCGGTCACGACTACGAATAGACACGGCAGTTAGCATCTATCTACAGCATAGTACGTCGACGTGAAATGTTTTTAGGCTGCGGGTAAAAAAAAAAAAAAACAACCCCCCGCGTCGGATTCCGTTTAAATTTGGACGCTGAGGAAAAAGAAGATAAAATAAACGTGTATTAGAAATGATTTATGCTGATAACGATGGACGATTGTTGAGACGAGCGTTCCGTCGGAAAATCACAATTTACGACGCTAAATTTGCAGTGGAACCCACCTCTTCTAAGATACGCGATTCAAATAGTTTGAAAACGGGCAGGTTGGGTTCCCGAAAAATTGTAATAGCTCCATGACACACAAATCACGCGAGGAAGTCACCGTCCAATTTGCCTGGTTCAATTGAACCGCCTTGACCCCTCTTGCCACTGCCACGTCGACTCGCGCGATTTGTTTCAGCGAGATCCTCGCATGTTCTCGACTTGCAGCCCGTTTTTACACCGTACCCGGTTTCCGACTGTTTCGGACGGGATCGACGCGCGATTCGTCACGTCGTAACTCGAGCAAACAGCGGAATCGTTTGGTTTCCGTCGGGCAGAGGAGAGTGCGTCACGTGCCGTAAACGTCTCGCGCAGCGGATTCCGACGTCGCGGCGCAACACGATAACAGTGAAGACGATACGCGGCAATATCCGTCGCGGGAGGTGGACGAGAGAGAGGAGTGCGGCACACGGCGTCGGAAGGCCGCAACGTGTGAAGAAGGCCCGTCAAAACGTTACCGTCCTTGGACCGCGGGAACTTCGGCCGTCATCGCCACGTGTCTTTACGCGCGCGTGTGGTGCAATGCGATAAATGTCGTCCCACGACGTCCGAGTCGATTTGCGTGTCGATTTGAACGAACTCTCGCGCTCACGTGTACACAACGACACGGAAACGATACACTCGTTCGCAAACACGGACGAACGCGTTAATTTGACTCGCAACCGGAAACACGGACTGTTCAGGTCGTGACACGAACACCGTTTCCCGGCGCGTGGCAACCGAAAACGTTATTGGAAGTTAAACACGGGCGACGAGTCGAAAGTCAACGAATTGCCACTCGCGGTTCGAATAATTAACGTTCGCTTATTTTCTCCCGCGTTCCCGTCGACTAAACGCGTAATTTTTTTTTTATTTTCTTTTTTTCTTCGTACCGATTCGTTCGGTCACGAGTTGTCAGTGGTACTCGTCGACAGCGAATACAATCTATCATTCGAGACGAACGTCGTGTTTTCGCCGCGTACCGTTCGCCGGCCGTATTTCTTACGTTTCCGTCGACAAACCGTATCGCTGAATTTTTCCACGATCGTTTTCAAATGCAAACGCGTAGGTCGTATCCCAGGATTTCGAAATAGGGGTGGTGCAATAATTTTATTTTTATAACAATTGTTCAGACTTAAATATTTTAATTCAATAACATTCGCTATGACAAGTTACCGTTAAACAAACTGATAACGAATCAAGACCAACAATCCGTAGCACGTATCTCAAACGAATAAAATAAAACAAATAAATACGTCATTACGTATGATATGGTCGATTCGGTGGGGAGGGGAGCATGGTCCACTGCGTAGGTCTGCGGAACACGACCGAACGCGTTTCCTAATGGTAACATGTTATTGATGGCATTTTTATATATCGTTGCACGATTTCTTTTAAAACACTTCCGGGCGCGGTTCAATTTCGTCTCGAACATTCGAGTAATTACTAGAACGGACACAGGGACAAACGAATTTTGTTAACATTTTTGCCTACCAAAAAAAAAAAAAATTAAAAAATACGAACCCGTGTTAATAGTATCCTATTAGCGTGTCGACACATTCGAATTTACAATTAACTCGATTTCAGACGGTTACAGGACGAAAATAAAAAAAAAACAAAAATCGTCAACGCCCGAACGGTACTTCGCACGTTCGGACGTCATGTCGGCGAAGCGTGAGTTCGTCCGGCCGCACGCCGTCGTCGGAGTTCTCGCGTCCGTCCTTCTCGTGTCCAAAGACGAGACCCTCGTTTTCGCGCGCAAACTTTTGACAAGGAACGAAGCGTCGATTTCGGAGGGTCGCGTGACGGGAGCGGATCGAGAATAACACGCGTTGGGGAAATATTCGTCCGACGGCGGTGGCGGCGGCGGCGGCGGACGGAAAATCGATGACGTTCTCGTCGCGTTCACCAGGCCGTGGCCGCGAACGGAAACGCGGAGAGGCGAACACTTTGGCGCTCAAAGACCCGATCGGCTGTCGTACGAGACCTAACCGCGTATTGTGCGACGCGCGCGCCGCGTTCTACCCTTTCGTCTCGTGTCCGGAATCGTCTCGGATTTCATGCCGGGGAAACGCTATGCGCGTTATCACGTCCGTTCGAAGCAACGCGCGCTAGCCGTGTCACGCGAACGATGTCTCCGAAAAAACCGACGCCCGACGGCCGAGGAAATATTCGGAAAAATTCACGCGCTCGAAACACCGCGTTCGAATCGAAAACACGTGATTTTTCACTTGCACTTTCGTTTCCGAATGTTCTCGTTCGTCTGGTTTTACGCACATCATATTTCGTTCGGCGTTTATCGGTCCATTTTTAAGTGATTATGCAAACCGTGTTAACTAACGTTCAACGTAAATTACAAAAATTACGGTAAAATAACGGTATTTTCAATATCAATCTTTCGGCCGAGATTACGTAAGTGTTCCGTTTCAGATCGTTTTTGTTTTATCGTGATTTTCCTCTAAAAAAAAAAAAAACCATCCGAGTCGGTGTTGTAATCATCGTTCGAAAAATGGGATTTTCCGACGACACGGTACCGTCGAAACCAAAATGTCGTAAAATTTTTACAAGATATTATTTAGCACACGATTAGTAACAATCATAAAGGACACTTGAAATCGATGCGATTTATCCGCTTCGAATTTGAACAATTTCTACATCAGTAATTTACCGAGATACAAAATCGCCACGTGATTTTCTTTTGCAGACGTCTTCGGTAACGTGTACGATTACAAACGCCGAGCGACTGTGCAAAGGCTATTTATATTTACTTATTGATAATGGTAATGATTTATTTCGCACAGTCAGAAATGAAACGTACGTAACACGGCGGAATGTCTTTTAAACGCATATCCGATGGGAAATCCGAGCACGTTACTGAATAATTCTGTGTTAGAACAACAAACGCAAACGAAACGTTTGCGACGCGAAAAGACTGTTTATTTAAATCAGAATAAAATACACCGTTCTACGACCGAGTGTATAGTACGAAAAGAGGCCGTTGTGTGCAATACGCGGTTTGACGTTCGAGGAGATAAAATCGTTTGTATTTTTCTCCTACGGAAATGAGAACGTCGATTTTTGTCATTTTGTCTGACGAAACGGTCCATATTTTCGTTCTGTTCTAGAGAATAGATGGAATTTTTCGGTTATCGTATAAGGGCCGTCGTCAGACGTATAAACACGCTACGTTCATCGCCTTATTCAGAATTTCAAATTATAATCATATTATACGTAGACGATTTAAACACGTATATTATTATTATGTGTATATAAAAAAAATCATTAACGGAACGAGTCGTAATTGAAAAAAAACAAGTCTTGAAAAAGAAATACTTATGAAGGGACTTGGAGAGAGAGAGATAGAGAATGAGAGAAATGTACATATCGATTTTCAAAGTTTCAACGGTTCAATATAATATAGTGTCCAATATCGTGTACTTATTATGTAATATATAGTTTGTTTTCCTCCTTGCGCATCTATACTACAAGATAAAGTTATCCAACACGCGTTATTTTTGTATAAACGTATTAGCGGAAATTACCATTTGTATAAAATATATTATGATATTTACCGAATGAAGTTTATCTGAACGAACGCGCGCTTTGTTCTCCGGTTCCTACATCATTTTAATAGCAACTGTTATCGAACCCGACCATTCGTATTGTTTTCACCTTCTTCTGTTGCTCCGCAATTTATCTGTGGAGGGCGCGGCTACAGGTCGAACGATTAAAAACATCGGCGTGAGGAGCGCACAGGTCGTTGTGGCCGCGGTGGAGTTGGCGGCGGTCACGGTATCGAAGGACACGGTCGAACAAGTTTCGGGTGCAAAAATGACCGTCCAAACGGTTAATTGGTCATGGCTTTGAAAGTCAGAGCTTATAGATAATGGAGTCGTATGTAATTAGAACGCTATGAGCCGAACGCCGCCTGTACGATGTACGCCGCACTCTCAGGCGGGTGCGAGGGTCAGTAGCGGAAACGGACAGTCGAGGCAAAAATTACGTTTTTGTCGAGAACGCGTTCATCGACCACCAAGAACAACACAGTTGTACAAGACTTATTATTACTAATTGCTTTTTTGTCGGACACGAAAATATTCGCAACTTTTATCTTGCACTTTTTCCGAAAAAAAAATTTGATTTCACGTCATTTTTTCGTCCCGTTATTTTAAATTTTACGACGTATATTTATCGACTTTTCCATCTTTTAAAACGCATTTCATACATATCGTATGCATTTTGTTATCATTTTTTTTTTAGTATCCATCTCAAAATTCATTTTACACACGCTGTGGGCTTATTAACAATTCTCGCTTTTTCGAAATATGTATATTCTAACATAGACTGATTAAACGTGTACATTTTAGAGCGGTCTATTCGATTGGATTTTTTTTTTAAAACAGATTAAGTTTACGTTTTTAACTTTTTACGTTTAAATAGGTTTTTTCGAACGTCAAATTAACAATCCCAGTTACGACGAACACAATATTACGATAAATTATGATATCGTTAATCATAAACGCCATTGTAACGTATACGTTGTCTGTGTATTCGATTTCACTCAATTCGAAACAGATTCTAACCGTACAGCAGAAACGATTGTCGAAGACCAATATTTACAGAACACAAAACCCATTGAGGTTTCAAATAACATAACGAGAGACAATAATAAATGCGACGTCACAGCGAAATAGTCGAACGACAACGATTCAATTAGAGATATACTGATATAACATTATTCTTTATAGCTACGGCGTTTCGCGTTATTACTGCAGCGCGCGGGCGTTTGAAGTATGTATAAAATGTATCCGCGCGGTGTAGTTCGAACGGCAAAAACATGCAAAAGGTGCAAATTAAACGCACCTACTGTAAATTCGGTCCCGAACAATAATATTGTGTTTATAACGGAATCAAGAGCGTCTTGAAATTCCTCGCGAAATTCCTTGAAAATACAAATGAAAGGCTCGGCGTGCCAGTGTCAACAAAAACAGCTTTCGTCTACTTAAATACGAAACGCGAGACAAAAAAAAAAAAACGTACATAATATATACATATATGTGTTTATAATTTAGTCGAGCTATGTTAATTTTACTTTCTTGCTTACGATTAATCAACATTTATGTTTAATAACCGAAAAACACTGTTACGCGTACAGGGTGGATGTTTTGTGTGTCACGAGCCAATGTTCTAGACGAATTTCATTCCAGTGGTTTTTCATCCGTTATTGAACCGTTTAAGCAGTATTTATAAATACATTCTCAACATTTTACTACTCGTTCTCAAATAAACGTTAACGCTATGACTTTCAAACGGCATTTTTTTTTCTACGCCGTATCTTATAGAATTGAAATAACCAAACGAAAAGTCGCTTTACTAATGTTCGGTGAACATTTGTTCGTGCGAGTTAAATGTCCAACATCTATTTCGGTACCTTTCCGCTCCGCCGAAAATATATAATGTCTCAAGTCTAAATTACTCGGGAAATGTTCATCAACGTTTGTATATATCTGTGAAAAATATATTCATTAAGAATTTATAATTAATAAAATAAGAAAAACAAAAAATAAGAAAAAACTATAAATGAATGCTCTTTTCAAATGAAAAAATAATTTTATATTTATAATAAGGCCGACGAGTAATACAAAAAAAAAAAAAATATAGAGTTGTCGTAAAAAATGTGTTTATTAACTACCGGTTTCGACTAAAAGTAATTAATTGTAATTAAAAGTTACCAGCTATATTATGGATCAAAAGTTTATACAGTTGTAAGTTATATCAAATAAGGGTAATAATACTAAAATTATGAAGTACTGTAGTGCGCAACGTGCGAAAACTTCCTGAAAGGAAAAAAGTAATAACAACGAAATGGCTCTGTACACATGTAAATTATGTTTCGATGCGTGAGGATTACGTCGAATGATTTTCGCGTGCAGCTTACAAATTTTTTTTTTTTCACAATGGGCGTTTTACTGTTTCCGTGTGTCCACTATGAAATTAATCCGTGTGTTCGAAATCAGATAAATGTTCGATCGTCGTGGAATTCGTTCGCGGATTCGTCAACGAATATCCACCGAAACGAAAATCGATTTCACGAGTTGTTTAAGGTAACACAACGGAATAAATGTAAATAAAAACGATTTAATGTAAAAAAAAAAAAAAACATGCATCAAACGAACGACAAATGTTTATTTTACGTGAACATTTTCCAAAACAAGAGTATATGAGATTTAATTTTGAAACGAGTAATTTGACAACGACGGAATAACGGAAACGTACGAATCCTTTACGGCATAAAGGCGCGCATTACGTTTGAGAATGTTGTCGTTGTCGTGTGAAACGACGTTTCCAAGTGATTTGCAAGAGTTCACGAGAAAAAATTCCATGTGCTATTGCCAACCGTATCCTGTTTTTCGAATTGAGTTACGTAACAACAAACGAATCGACACGGACGCATATTCGTGTGACCCCGACATCATCTCGACCGTCCACTGTTCAAAAGCCATATGCATAATCCGATTAATTAACGTCGGGTAGTCCGACGAATCAATTATCAAGCTGAACGTGTGTCCCACCACCGACGCACGATCGTTTCTTTTATTATTGTTGTGCTGTAAATACAGCTGTGGGCTCGGCCATACAGAGACGCCGGATCGATTAGGACGACCGCTTAATCCGGAGAGTTGTTCAATTGCTCGTCTGGGCATTTTTATCCGGTCCGACTGCGATCGACGCGATATTCGAATTGAATTATAGTAGATGTTGGACGCACGGTCGAACGTGATGTTGTATGCTAAATAATATTTAGGGTGCATCGATCGTGCGCGCGAGACACGGAGATTCTCGACGAAATCAAACTGCATCCGCCGCCAAGCCGCAGTCACTCGTCGTCGTCGTTCGGGAATTTCGACGGTACGGTTCCGCGCGTCCACTCGAAGAGGACGGATTTCGCGCGCACACGTCATATCAGACGACGCGAGTGGTTGACGGTAACGGTGCCACGGGTCCCCGTCGAGGGGACACATGCCGTCAGCCCGTCGTCGCGGATCATCTCCGGTGTAATTCGAACGCATGAATTATATAAATCACGTCGGCGACGAATACGACGAGACGACGACACGTCACAGTACTCGCGTGCGCGCCTACAGGATGGCTCGCGGAGATGATCCGACGCGTCCAATACGGGGTACCGAAATTCGAGTAACCCGTGTTCTCGATTATTATTTCAACCGTGTTTCGTTCCGACATCCCGAGCACGTTGGCCCGTCGGTTTTCTCGTCTGTTTTCGGCTTTTCGCTTTGAAAACTAACCGCTTCGAAAGTCCTTTACATCTTATTCGGAACAGAACAAAAGTTGTTGCAATGATCTCCGTGGGACACTCTGTACATACATATTTATTACACCGTTATACCTAACGTTACTTGCTGGAGCGGTGTTTTTTTATGTTTTTGTTCTAATACGTTAAATCTGTACGACCGTACCATTAATATAAACGAGCATTAATATAAACGAACGGTTTAAAATATCAATGAAGTTAAAACGGAACGACAAAAAAAAAATTTTAAATGACGTTCATCCAACGTGAAAAAAAAACAAAATTATATTTCAAAACGAATACGGGTTAGTATAGATCGATTGTTATTTTATTTCAATCGTAATCGACCGAACACGTTTGCATCAAATTATATATTGTTGGAGAGAGAAAAGGCCAATTTATTGTGCAATAATATCGAATAGCGATATCATTAAATAAACCATACGAAAGACGGAAAGTCAATGCAAAAATAACGTTGTTGTCGTAATAGCGGTCGTTCGTCTCTTACGTAAAAACGAGTCCGCAATCACGTTGTTGTTCGCAATGGTAGTTGTTTACACAACTCGTATATTTTTATATTATACGTTTGTAACATTTAAGTTGGATTTAAATACGCAGCTCTGATCAGCGGTCTGCGTACAAAGATTGTAAGTATCCAATTATTCATTAATAAATTTACGTTGTTAGCAAAATAACGAAATTCGTACGTGTTATCTTATTTATTTAATCACGTAGACAACACTTGACGCCGGGCCCACAAACGAAATATTGTTTGTTCCCGGCTCGAACGTATATTATGCAACACATAAAACTCCGACGAACGCTCAGAACATTGAATGCAATGTAATCATTTGAGATTGATTATTTGTCATTAACGAAAACACTTAGTTAGAAAAAAACTAGAATATTTGATCGAAACTTGAATCGAAATTATTACACTACGACCGAAAACCACGAATAGGTCACTTAAGAATTTCGACTGAAAATTTAGATTTGATTACTTGATCCGTTAAATAATATGTATACGATGTTGATCTGTCGAAACTCGGTGTGTTCGCTCCACAAAAATAATATTATTAGTATGCATAGTGATTTTGTTGTTATCGTTTATGTGGTCCAACGAATATCCGTCAAGATTATCAAACCAATTGTATACCTGTATTTGTTATTCGTTAATAATCGTTTGAGGATTTAGATCATTTCCAAAATGGTATCCCAAGTATTTGACACGAACGTGAACCGTTTGATTTTCAAACGACAGTCCACATATTTTGCCCGCTATCTTGTGGAAATGAAACGAAATCGATTTCGTGACATTCCGATTACTGATAATTATCACTTTCGATCATACGACGTTCGCGTAGTTCAACGGAAACTACCGGTAATGCTCGTTTGCTCGGCAAATATTGGATTTTAAAAATCGTATAAACTCGCATATTCATAATTAAAAACTTGTCGTTTAAGAATCAAAAGTCGACACGGTTATGACAAATTAGATAGAAACAATAAATTTAAATTTATAAGCAAATATAGAACGTATAAAAGAAAAAAAATCATTTATATTTCGCGAGATATAGACTGGATCGCTATTAAAGAAATCGTGTTGTACGTCGGTAAGACGATTACCATTGGATTGTTGTTCGATCGTCCGAGTACAGTTGGAAATGATACGGAATTTATCTCGGCGTGATAATCGCCACAACGATAGTATGCACGATTTGAATAGGAACAAAATAATATATGTTCTGTACGCTCAATGGGACGGACGCGTGAGTCTTTTGAAATGAACTATTCAACTCGAGTTTTTCTCACAAACTCGTTAGCCGACGTCCCATCGACCGAAGTCCGGCGATTCGGTCGATCAGGTGTAAAACAATTGTCGTCGTTGCGACGGCACGCGCCTTAATCATGTAAACCGTGATGATCAAAGTGCGTTTGAGACGCCAAAGAAAAAGTCAAATCGTTTTGGTTCGGCCACCTGTAAACGCAAAGGTATCATACATTTATTTTTAAACATACGCGGTGTTCTCCCGTTCGTGCTTTTAATCGCCGAGGCCAATCGTTTCCAAGAGCTTCCTCTGCAGCAACGAAACCGGGGAAGAACGGATATTAACGCCGTGTCGCCGTTACGCACAGACGCGGTTCTTCAATTTTCATAAGCTCGTCGACGGCTCAGAGCATTTATATTATATATCCCGACCGAGGAATGTCGAGAATTGAATTTGTTATCTGGGCGAACATTTCCGGTTCATCGATCTCCGCGGCGGTTACGGAATACGGTACGACAGACGAACTCGGTTCGGTAAAATTAAATCGTGTTTCGTCGAAACAAAAAAAAAGGGGAAAAAAAAAGAGCATCAAAGGAAATACCGGAAATAAGCGTTTGCGGTATCGACGAAACTCCACTAATATACAGCTGCTTACGGTCGTATCAGACTTTGAGGAAAAAACCCGACCTTTTCGTGTGATGAATTAGACTACAAAGGATGACGCTAAACGAAACCGAAACGTTAAATTTGATGTCCGCCGCCAGTGTCTGACAACCGGCGTCGAGATTCGTTTTCAGCGCACCCCCACACCCATCGCCACATTCGAAAGAAAACCAAACAAAACGCGTTTTTAGCCATTTAACAACGATGTGCCGAACATTATATTTTTTCAAAATCCGGAAATTCAGACAGCACTAGGCCGACGGAATATCATCGGTACGACCGATGTCTGGTGCGACGACGACGCGTGGTGTGGAATGAAATCTTATCTGGCCGGCTGGACGAACGTGTTCGACCATCTTTAAGGTTAAGTTCAAGCCGTTTTCGGCCGACGCAACGTGAAGATCGCAAGCACGCGCACATCTCTCTCCGCAATCATTTTCTTCGCGCTAAAACGTGTCCTATTTACTTTTGAATTCCGTGTCACCGAGTCACGTGTTCCGACACGGCTTTTTACGCTCCGGCGTTTTGTTTCCTTCGTCTTCGGCCAAAAACATTTTTATTTTATTGGTTTGTTTGCGACGCGACGGCAGCCGACGCGGGACGGGGAAACGAAACGACGTCGCCGCGAATTATCGAAACGGCCGGCACGACGTGCCGATCTCGTGCAAAAACGGTCCGCCGCCGAAATCCGTATCGATTCGCCACGTCGCGGGGAACACGGCCGATCGTTGCGAGGTCCCGATCTAACCTGACCTAACTTACCTTACGAAGCACACGTCGTCGCCTCGGCGCCGTTCCCGCCGACGGACAAATATCCGTGTACCGAATCCGTCCCTTCTGTCGGTCGCGCGTTACGCCGAGAGACGACGTGCGACCGTGATGGACGGAACCGTCTGATTCGCCGCGCGGATACCTCGCTAACTCTTGTACGGGGTAAAATTTGGGAGACAATTCCCCCTCTAGCTTCTTTACAAGTTAAAAGAAAATCGTACCAATACGAATAAGAAGATGAAAAAGTTGTTGATGAATTTGGGAAAGATAAAAGATAATTGCAATTTTTCGTTCAATTCGTTATAAGTTATAAACAGTTATAGACTTATAGTAAGTGCAATATGTAAAATGTTAATATAATACCTTTTCAATTTGGTTATGATAATATTATTCTTGAAAATACACTTTACAGATTATTAACAGTGTTTTTGATTTTTAATAAAAATTTAAGACTGTCTCTCCCCCTGAATTTTTACCCGCGGGTGCACTTGACAGGGTGCACGTAATAAGCGAGACGGCCGGCGACCGCGTTCAAAATGACGCGACGACAACGGTTCGCTTATAAATTGTCGTCTTTTTCAGGTGGATAACACGAGCACAAACTCCGTACACATTTTTGTACATAGAAAACATATCATAGATATAAAATGTTATATGTTATTGCCAAGTTACAAAAATATTGATTAATAAAAAAAAAATAAAAATTGTTGGCAAAATTAAAAGTTAATGTGAAGTCAGCGCTGTATAGATTCACTACTCAATGGATTCATATGTCAACATTTTATATCGATAATAACGGCGAGCGCGATATTACTGTATCGGGATTCATATCACGGTGAAGTATTAGGCAAGTCCGTCATTCACGTGTTTGTTTATATACTGCCGGTGAGTGTGTAACAATTAGGGATGGCAATTTTTTCGTGAACATCGACATATCTCTTTCAAATCGCCAAATGCTAACAATATCGAAAGATTAAATAAAAATCAATATCAAAAAAATCAATGTATTTGGAAAAAAACATCGTTAATTTTAAATTTAATTTGAAATATAGAGGGAATGATTGTTTTTTGTCCATAGTTACATCAAGAAGACGTTCAGTGCCTATCAAACCCCAAATATAAACTATAGTCATCAGGAATCCTGCTGGATCAATGATATATTATATATTACATTTAAAACAAAACATAAAATATAATAAATATGTATCAAAGTTGTATGTTTATAATTAGAAAACGAATTATAAGATATTACAATATAAAAAAAAATCAATACGAATATAATTTATAATGTTTCCGTGATATGTACTATTTGCCCGTCAAGCGGTTACAACAATAATCGTTGTTTCGCCGTTTCTTCCATCGGACCCGCCGGATCCATGATAATTTGACGACACGCATGCACACCATTCACGAGATTTGTTCCCTGGATCGGAATACGTGAGAAACGTGTAAACGCGGTCGCTCAGGAGGAGACCGTAATACGTAACATACACACACGACGCTTTTCGAGTGCGCACACGCGTACACATGTATAATGCATCGCGGACGGATATAGAGGAATAAAATTACCGTTTTAATTATGTAGCGTTCTCCGTAAATACGCGCCGCGGTCCTGATGTTTTTCGTATTGTCTAGTGGTGGTTGTACTATACGCGCACGCGTCGATAATAATATGCGATGTTTACGATTGTTCGCGTACGCCGAAGACAATGGCGCCCGGACGGTTTAAAATCACGGCCGTACGGTCGATTACGGTATAGGAACGCGGGCAAAGTCAACGACGGGATCAATCGGATAAAAGTTTTTTGTTTTGATTTCGTTGTTTCGATCTTTAATTAATTAATTGAATCCGTACACTGTTCGGATGCAACGAGCGAAACAAAGAGCGGACCCTCGTCCGACACCGCTCCGTCGAAACGGGAAACTTTATTCGACTAACGGCGGGTCCACTCACGTTTGACGCGGTCAGGTGGATTATACCGGGGAGAGAAAGAGAGAATGGTTTAGAATGATTACGAGCGTTAAGCGCTACGGAAATGGTTATGACGGTACGGGATCTAGCGCGGGGGGATTTTTTTTTTTTAAATTTTGAGATCCTCCGTAACACGGACTTAAAAACCCGCCGATGATTCGAATTCCGATCGCATGCCGTGAACCGTTCGTTGGACGGGTTAATGTTGTAGGATGTGGGAATGAAGTAGACGTCCGACTTTTGTGTAAAGCCTCACGTCGAGGGATTTCTCTTCGTATACGTATCCGGTGACGATTGCGCGCGGACCGAGGTTGTTAGACGACATTGTACGGCGACTGCTATCGGAACGGTCGTTACGGGCCGACTTGTTTGCGTTGGTTTTTTTTCGCAGACTTGGACCGGACCAGGTGTGGAACGATTGTTTTGGAAACATGGTTCAGAGTCGACGGTTGAAACCGGATTTCAGTTTTTTTTTTTAATTTTGTAACTACAAATACTATTTTTTTTGCAAATAAAAATCGTGACCATTCGAAATTACAAGAGTAGTGTTCGTTTAGACACGGAAATAGAAACGAAGACGGAGGATTATATCGTGTTTTTCTCTGATGCTGGAAGTAGTGGTGTTCAGTAAACGCTGTGATTTTAACGATTCACTTGGACTTGGAATGTAAAAAAAAAAACTGACTTGTTCACAGATATTTTAAATACATAATTTAATGAGTGCACACAATAACTTAACCGTTGAACGCACTTTACCCAAATGTTTTCGAAATAAGAAGTTACGTCGTTCAATCGTACCGGTCTGTAGCTCGAAAAGGCGCCGTTATCTAGTAGAGTCGTCGCGACGACTAACGTCGCACCAGACGAGGACTGACGAACGCGTTCGAGCGAGAGGTCGAACAAACGCGGTCTTGTTCGCTCGCCGTTTTTTGGAGCCGCCCGGGACGAACGGCCGGACAAAAAACTCGGGAAAACGTGTTGACGTTCGCCACGTGTCTGCGATCGACGTTTGCCGTTACCTAACGCGGTCGTCGTTCGCCGTGTCGCGCGCCAGTTCACGGTTATTTCTCTTACGCGGGATTTATGTTTCCGAACTTTTCGCGTACTCCGGCGAGCACGACATATATTACTTCGTCTACTTTGTCGCGAATTAAGCCCGGAACTAATACGAGACTATATCGGGCGAATTCACGCAAAAGTACATTACGTTAATTCCTTCCCGACGAAGATTTCGGAAGTTAAAATCATGGGATTCGACGTGTCTCGACACCGCTTTTTTCTCTTCCCTTTAAAAAAAATGAACCACACACAACGGTTTTTCGAAACCGATTCGTTTAATCCGACGCGAAAATGTTTTCGCTTGAGAACGCGGTACGAAAAGAAGCGGTCGACCATCCAGACCGTTCATTTAGAACACGACGCAACAACAACAACAACAACAACAATAATAATGAAGATTTCGCTAGACCAGAGGTATTCAAACTGCGCGTCGCGGCTCCCAGGGGCGTCGCGTAAGTTAGTGAAGGGAGCCGTGGCAAAAAACCGGAAAATAAAATTAATGTAATAACGTAGCGATTATGGAAACGATAATGAAACACACACGACCAGTTGAACGTGTATAAATATAAATATAGTTTGTATATCGTCAAATATCGTCGTTAAATTATCTGTGCGTATGTCATATTTGCCGGCATTAGTCGCGAGCTGTGTTCGTCAGTGATCGTTTTATTGTGTTGGTTAAGTTTGAGTGTTTTTATTTTTTCATTAGATAAATATTAGGACGGATACATTTTCGAACAAACCTAAAGGTAATAATCCGGAATTCGATAGATCGGATACTGAAAGAAAACCAAAGCGTCGTAAACACGATGAAAGTTACATGGATTCTGGTTTCGCGTACACCGTAGTGGGGAACGAAGAACGTCCACCAGTGTGTTGTTTGTTTAAAAGCGATGGCTGTTAAAAACATGCTTCCAAATACAACAAAACGCCGTTTGGAAACGGTACATGGACGTTTACATACGTAATATGACCATTGTTTTTTTGTCGTCGGGAGCCGTCGAAATATTATGAAGACAAGAAGGAGCCGTGGGATGGAAAAGTTTGAATACCTCTGTGCTAGACTTGACGTGCTTCACGACAGGGTAGACGTCGCGCGGACGGTTTTCCAAGGCAGGATGCCGTTATAACTGCGCGACGTTGTTTCCGGTGGTTGTTTTTTTTTTCGTCCGGGTCTCCCTAAGCGCCGGCTAATCCGATCGGGTTAAACTGTTTCCGATAGACGTTCAAGGCGATTACCCCCACATAGAGAGAGAGATAGAGAGAGCGACGATACACACACGCGTACCGCGTTTCGCAGGAATATCGAACAGTGCGCGCCATCGACTTCCTATCAAAATTTCATTACTCGAACGCGCCACCGTTCGCACGACGACGACGCTCGTTACACGCGCGCGCGTCTTCGGCGAATCAAGAGCCGCTTTTACGGGTAACGGCGGCTTCCTCTGCGGGAAATCCGCCGCAATAACGTGTACGGCTGGAAACGGAAACGCCGCGAGACGAACGTTCGCCGCGGCGTTGCACGTGCGCGGGGCCAAGAAAATACAAAAAAAATATACGAAAACAAAAAAAACGGAAAAAAATAACCGATTTCGATCGCGATCGCGCGCGACGTATAAAAACGACGCCTCCGTCTACGACGGCCGTGAACCGAACGGAGTCGCCGTTTTTACACGGTGCCGTTGTTACTCGTGTTTTTGTTCCCGGATTTCCAGACGGTTCGGGGTCGTTCGGTGCCGGCACGTGGTTCGCGTCGCGAAACCCGACGGCCCGACACGGTTCGAAAATCGAAAACTACCGCTTTTTTCGCCCCCTTTTTCGATATGACGCCGAGTTCGACGGAAACGCGAACAGAACCGGTCTGTATATACGCATACTGTAAACGTGACGCCGGTACGTCGAAGAAAGGCGGAATCGATTTATAATTCCAATTAAAAATACGCGATGTTTATTTATAATTAAGTAGGTCTTCCATTTAAATACACAATGTTCTTCTCCGCGGGCTCACCGCCGTTTATATTTCTATCACGAACTTATTTCCAAAGAAAAATACTAACGGAATCCCGTCGTGTTGACTTTATTTCGACCGAAATAATAACAATAAAAATAAATAAATATTCATATATATATGTGTGTGTGTGTGTGTGTGTACACGTACTACGCCGTCGAGTTCGTTGAAACACTGGGACGAAAAAACAATGATTCTACACGTTTTCCGTTTTTTCAAAAACACTGTTTGCTTGGTCATCTAATAAATCACGATGTTCCATGACGCGTGCGAAAATCTGCTTGTTTTTCGAATTTTGAGTTTTTCCACAAATCACGTGTACCGTAGTGCGCCGTATTATAGTAAAAAAAAAAAATGTGATATTTATTTGAGTTGACTCAATCAATTCGATAACTTCGTGCGATGATTTTTTAACCACTTGTTCAATTTAAAATATAGACGGAACGCACGTTCCTTGCTTACGCCGGACGATCTTTCGTGCGTTGTGCACGATTGATATTTTCTTAAAAAAAAGTCATAAAAAAAAAAATTAAATATATCCGATAAATCTCCGGACGCTTCCAACAGACGTTACCGTTACTTTCGCGCCCGGCGATTCCGCCCACTTTCGGCTTGCGGAAAATAATAAAACATTTTCTTTCGTCATTCGCGTGGTGCGAACGAGATATATTGCGACGGCCGGAACGAACGTCAAACACGTGAAGCGTGTGTACACGCGTATGTTTAACAGTAACAGTAACGAACCGTTTGTACGGCGACAATACGTTCACAACAACGATTATACAACGTGTACGGTACGGCCACGGATCATTCAGACCGCGACGGGTGTGCGCGGTCCACGTTCGATAACCGCGAACAGAGAGAACCACTTGGAGACGGTTTCGTACAAGGCGCGACTACTTTGTCCGTCTGGTCAATGTGAATCCCACTGTTCTAATCGTATTAGTTCCGGAGACGGGCGCGCCGCCGTATTCGACGATGTGTCAACGTGATATGATGGCGTTGCGGACGTATCGGAGGATCGAAGTCGGCGGCCAAGCTTTCGTTCTGAAAACGTTTTTAGTGTATTTTGGCAAAAAGAGAAAACAAAAAAATACGAAGAAAACGATTCGGTTCCAACGAGCGCCGGCTCTCGTGTTTATGTTTGTGTCCCAAACGAAATGTTTAGACGAACGGCTGTTTCCGTTGAACAACGCCGTAATTATATTGCGTTCGGCGCGGCATGGACGGACGGAAACGACACGAGAGATTTTAATTACGTTTTCGTAAACGCTATAATCGTATAAAACGTGTTTTGCGTCCATTGGTAAGCGCCGCGGACCGGTCGATTACGTGCTTTGTCGAACACAATATTCGTCACATGACACGTGTCGTTTTTAAAACGGAAAATCTGTCCGCGTTGAAAAGTCGATCCGTCCAACCGATACGGGTTTGATTACTCGGGTGTTATGCGTTTGAATTCGTTTTTATTTTCAAATCGAACCTAAGGAAAACGATACTCTGCCGTGAACACTTCGACTTGCGTCGTAACGTTCGTAAAAAAAAATTTAAAAAAATAGTAATAATCACCTATCGAGATTCAGAAAACATTTAGAAAAATTCGACACGAAATCAATACGTCAAGCCCAACGAATTCACTACAATAAGTTAAATAGTCGCGGAATATTTTCACGCTTCGTTATTGACGATTTTATGTATATCCTTAAAAATCGAATCCGTACAGCGCTGTAGATTGTCGATGCAAATTTCAAAGACCTAACTATTATTTTCCGAATCGCGACCCGAATTACGGAAAACTTTTAACCCGTTTTTAATTTTTGTTTCCCCCCCTACACACACCACAGTAGTTTCGCTTTGCCACGGGTGAAAATACAACCGGTCGAAAAGTTATCCTACTTCGGAGTCAGGTCGATAGGAACTGTTACGTATCTTTGTGCGAAACTCTTTGTTCCCGGAAAGCGATCATAAATTTTATATGCATATCGTCGGAAGATCAATACATCACTCGCGTTTTGTTCAGAATGTAAAATACAGTTTGTTTGCCTTAACGGTTTTATCGTCTGAAATACGATACATTTTATTCTGCGGCGATGCAACGTATATATCGCACAAAAGTTGCGTACTGTCGGGGTGAAAAAAAAACCGATATTTTAGTGTCTATAATAGACTTAAACAGGAAAACGAAAGCACAATATTATGCGATATTCGCGTGGAAATAGATTTGTTTCGGCCGACACGGTAATAATTAATCGGATTCCGTGCGGCGGAAAAAAAAAATGAAAAAAAATGAACATTTTTCCGTGATAATTATTCAAATAAAAACGTCCGAACGCGTTTCACAACCGAAAACGAATAATCGTACGTAATCACATTACGGATTTCAGTGAGTTTTCTGCAAAAACGGACAGAACGTTTCGCGATGGACGTATCGTTGTTTGGAATACTGATGTGGAAATGAAATGAAATATTTCTCGATTCGGTCTATTCGGTCGGTCGGCCGATAACGTAAAATACATTTAACGTTTGCCGAATTTCCGGCCGTCCGTCGATGTAATTTCGTTATCGCCGCGTGCGAAAAGAAAAAAAAAATTCGTTTTGATTGCACGTAGACGCGTCTTTAAGATTATCGACGTAAATTTATTATCACACGACGATTAAACGCCGTCTTCGGTATCAGCCGACCGGAAAATGTAAAACGATTTGTCGAAAAAACGAAAATACAAAACGTACGACGGGTGTTAATTATGGTAATATTCAACCGGTGTGTTTTAAGACGCATTGAACGTACAATGAACGCGGCGTATTATTCACAACGGAATTAAAGCGTTCTTTCGAAATGACCCTTGATAAAAACAGACTCGTACAAAACCACGTCGTTTGTCATTTGAAATATCTTGTCGAAATCGACGAGGTCTGGTTTTTAAAGGTGATCGAACAAAGGAAGCGTTACTTGGAGCGTTACGAAAACAATTTTATTTTTAAACGACACGATGCTTTCCGAGTTACAAACGTGTTTCGTGTGCGAGCACTATTTAAACAACGAATTTGTACTTGAAGTGAAGTTTCCGGGCATTTTTTCCCCTATTTCTAGGAATCGTCGATAACGAATCTGTAACAGTTGATCGAGAAAAAAAAAATTACCCGTGAATTCGTCCGAGAATATAACCACGTTGTTCGACCGTTTCCGGGACGTCGGAATATCCGATGCCCGAAATCAATGACGTCGCGAGCGCGTACGACAACGTGAACGCGTCGTCGAGACGAAAACGCTGCCGGGCGGCGCACACGCGGATCGCGACAACCGGTGGGTTGTTCTAACGAACGAGACGCGGTCTTTAATTAATATTAACGAGCCGGCGACGGCGTCAGAGTAACAAACTAAATAACACTACGTGTTTAGAGTCGGCGGCGAGTACGGGAACGTGGTCGTTACCGGAAGCTCAGTCGCGTACGGAATCGCGTCGTGTTTGGGGAAACGGAGTAGGTCGTAGGGTCGACGATGTGTGTGCGTGTGAGAAAGTGAGGACGGCCGTAATTACTACAACGAGACCGGCTGCTCACTGTTGCTACTGTTACGTGGTACACGACGGCGCGCGGGACGATTCGAAAACGTTCTCGACGGTTCGTATTCATTTCGAGAGATACCCGTGACGGCGGTGATAATACGATTGGGCACGTTCGGTTTTCTAAACGTCGCCGGAAACGTCACGACGTGATCAATCCTTCGATCTGCGGAACGTCGTAAGCGAAATCCGACCGGCGTAGTTAACCGAGGCGGAGGGCGAGGAAAGAAACAATAACCCGCCGATTCGTCGCGAAACCACGTTATTCGATTTGCCGTGCGGAACGCGCGTGAGAACGTGTTTCGAACCTGACCGTGTGTTTTCGCGGCGGATTCGTTTCGGACGGGCGTTGAAAATCCCACCGTTCGAACCGGTACGACGGCAGAACACTGGAGTGTCGAACTGGACGTTTCACGCGCCGGCACGTGTGTGGGGGGGAAAAACAAAAGCGTCTGTCGACTCGATCGTTTCGCGCGTCCGAACCCGCGGACGCGAGTTTCCGAAAAGCCGAAGACTTCGCCCAGACGAACAACAACGGACGTGTTTCGCGACGGCGTGTGTCGGACGTCACGGGACGGGTTTTCGGCACGCGATTGGAAAACGCCTCTCGCGGTCGGATTCTTCGGCAAAAACGAAATTTCCGTTTTTCGGGTTCTTTTCGTTGTTCTCGAAAACGAGCCCAATCGGCTGTGCACGTGTTCACAAACATATTCCGTACGCACGTCATTTGTCTGTCGTTGAATATTTTCACAATAAGCCGGGAGTAAACATGTTAAAAATAATAATAATAATAATAATAATAATCGTGAGCTCTGTTCTCTTGCTGTCCGGGTTCGCAGTAATATATACTGATATGCAAATAAGTCGTGTCGTAGGTAAAAACGAAATGCAACGAAAACGCGTACGAACATTTATTATCGTTTTCTTGTTTTAATTTTTTATTCGCATTAATATAACGTGTACGTCATTCAGTTAAACTACATGATTTTTAATCATTGTTCATGTTTAACTATAACAAACGCGTAATATCATTCTGGTAAAAGCGGGTGAATGACGTTATGTCAATAAATATTAATCAATATTATTATATAATAAATAAATTTATATTGAAAAACAGACGAATTGTAATCATCATGAAACGGCTTTTATTGAAAAAAAAAAAAAACGTTAAGACATACGAACCGTATAGAATTGCAGTCTATCGCGAACATTGCATAAACTTTTACAACGAGACCGGGAAAAACAAAATCAAATACGTTCTCGTATTCGTTTCTCGTGAGCACCGCGGGAGCGTAATGGAAGTTCGTCTGAAGGAAATTATTCCTAAACAATGTATATTATGTGTTTGAAAAACATTATTCTGAACCGTCCGGATCGTCGATGGTATGTTCTCAAATCGTATAATTTCCGGCCGACTAATATATAAATAATAATCGCGTTGTGCAATCCCGTCGATATTGCTTGATGTTTCCCGTAGCGTTTGTTAGAGAACACGAAATATGCACGGGAAAACGTAATCGCCGTTAACGTTAAAATCCAATAATCAATTTCGGTGTGTTTGCATGTTTTCGCACGTTGTTTTACCGGAACAATAATAAAATATCAAGTTGAACGTATACCGTATCGTCCAAACCGCCGCACTTTGAAATATTAACCGTCGAATTTCAGGAAAATAACCTCTGGGAACCACCGTTCCCCGACCTCGCATTATGAATAAAAATCGTTCGGCCCGTTCGGCTTCAGAGACAAAAAAAAAAACAAAAAAAAAAAAGTTACCCTCGCTAAATCAATATTGATGAGTTCAATTTACCCGGAAAATCGCAAATTTTATCGTATGTCTGAAGTGGGCGAACAATAGATAATATCGTTACGGGTTTTAACGCGTTTCGTTTCAAGATTATGTAGTCTATCGACCCTTTTTTAAATATATCGTACAGTTGAAAACTCGCGTCATGTACAAAATAAACGATCAATGCTTAGAAGAACAAACGGGTCGTCAAAGTTAGTTTGTTTTTGTTTCATTACAATTTTCTAATTTTTTCTAATAAGATATTGATGCGAAACGAGAAGAGACACATTACCGCGTTTGAAAAAAATTGACGAATAATCTCGCGGTACGAACACGTCTGCACAATAGTTGATTAAACGACGTTAAAGTAAACTCCAACGTGATAGAACCACACGTTCTCGATCGCAACGCGTGACGTCGCCGATGAAATTTTAACGCCGTTTTCGAAATTGTTCCGAGACGGAAACGCGTACGGTCCCGTATTAAATCTCAGTAGGTTAGTTTACCGGTACGGGTCCCCGCGGACCAATTTGTCGTTGTTCTCGGCGCGATAGACTGCCGTATTTCGTCGGGCGCTTTTAATCAGGGTTTCACGCGGTTCTAACCGGCAGTACGTACGCACATTCGATAAAAGAACAAACTCGACAAGCGAATGGAGCGAACCAAAAGAACGGAAAAAACCTAACTTTTTTTTCCCCCGGTACCAACGCGCGTTTTTCTCCGTACGGGAACCGGTTCAAAACGAAATTCGCGTATAAAAATCCCGATCGATGCGATCCGTTAAAACGATAAGGAAAAATTCGTTTCTGCGCAACGGCCGGAAACCGGTGGAAACCGTTCGTCCGTTCGGTGATTGTCCTATTCGGTATTTTCCAGTCGAAAATACCGTCCGAGCGAAAAACATACGGCCGCGAATGAAGTCGTACGAACACAAGAGTTCCGTGAAAAATATCACTAACGACGGTTCGTTAACGCGCCGAGAGAATGCGAGCGTAGCGTACGAACGTCAAACGGACACGACGAGTCTCACTCGCAGTCGTGTTCCACGCGTTCGATCGTTCGCCGCACAATATTTATAAATCGAAAACCTAACCTAACCTAACCTAACCTACGCGTTTACGTGGATTCAAACGGTAAACGTCGCGTATCAGTGAGTCGTGCGTCCGGGAGAAGACGAAAACGTACCGCCCGGTGACCAGCGACGCGTCCGAACGACGGGCGTTATCGACGGCAACGGGCCGCGTAATTAGACGTGAAGCGGGTGTGCGAGAGACGTTAAGACGGGCGGGATAAGAAAAGTTCGTCCGGGGGTTTTCGTTATCGACGGCGGTCGCCGCGACCCGAGCGCTGTAGGTACGCGGGCGCATGCATTTTTCATACTTGTTTATGTCGGTTGTATTTTCGGCGGGTAACTGCCGCCGCCGCGTTAGCGCCGGCGGCAGGGCGCGACGGGACGTCGTCCCGCGGGGGCACTAAAACCGACGTCGAGCAGCCGGAGACGCGGCCGCAACGGCAACGGGCGACCGGCCGACCGGGAGGGTGGGACGGGGCCGAAATTGCTTGTTTATTTATTCAGCCGCTTCGCCTCCCCCCCCCCCCCCGGGCTGGCTTGTCGGCCCGACTATATTTAATTAAACTAACGCCTCCGGGGTCCGGACTTGTAAAGTTTAGCCGCGCCGCGCGCGCGCGCGCCGGAGGAAGACGACCGAGAGCCTTTTAGCGCCGATAAAATATTAATAAATCTCGATGTATAATCGCCGCGATCGCGTCTGTTCTATACGTCGTTATTGTTGTTGCTATTATTATTATCAACCTAACCTAACCGATTGGCTTGATGGAGTCCTGTACAGGAAACGCCGAGGGACGGACGCGATTGGATTACATTGTTGGCCGGACCTTGGCTTGGATACGGCCGTTTCAACGATAACCAACGAAAATTAACTTTTTTTTAAACGCTTTCACTATATATTTCGGATCTACATTCGTGTGCGCAACAAAAATCATCTATATATATGAAAAGTATTCGAATAAGTGCCAATGTGTAAATAGTTAGTTCTTAATTTATATAAAATATGATCAGAAAAAACGACTGTTCTCTTCGGTTCCTTCTTATATAAATATATATATATATATATTTCATAAAAAGCGTTCTGTGGCAAGAAATACGAGAAATCTAAATAAAAAAAAAATTGGAACATCTAACCAATGATTTGTAATGTTTAAACACATAAATATGAATGTGGTGGCCTTAGGATTTTTTGTTAGCACTAAACATACATTTGGAGGAATCGACACGAAAACACTGTAATTTGGATTTTCTAGGAAAGTAATAAATCGTTTTTTTACGAAATGCTCGGGGAAAATAATTATAGACCAAAGAAATGCATAACTACTATCCTAACGAAATCTGCGCATTTCCTAACGTCTATCGGAATTGTAAATAATTTTAACTCGTCGTTTTTCCATTTTATTTTCTCGCGACGTTTTCTGTTCGTATAGAACTGACTTGACCGTGCACTAAAAATGAAAACAGTATTGTGTACGCGGGTCCGAGATAAACGCGTTTCTGTAAATAATATTTAATAAAAAACCAATCCGAGTGTTACGCGTGACTTTCGAAAGCTCCGAATAAGATACTTGCCCTTGGTATGAAATAAGAACGTTCTCTAAGTCTACTCTCCGAACGTCCTACCGGTTAATCGATGACTGTCACTTGTCAGTCAATATCGTTATGTATTATTTTTTATTTTTTTTCAAGGGTTTCGAATCGGCATGAAAATCTCGTAAGTGTGTTCGGGATGGATTTAGACGTCAGCCCCCCCTCCCCTCCTCACCCCCCTCCAAAATCTCAAACGCCATTTGCGCTCATGGTCGTCACCGAATGTTTTCGGCCCCGCACGCCCGTTCCATCCCCTCGTCGGGAGATTCGTCCGGTCCGATTGTCAGCGCACGCCGTCACGCCGCGACGTAATATCGATTATTCGTAAGCCATTGTGGTGTGTTGTTCCTCTTTCGGGTGTTTTTGGGACGACCGGCCAAGGGATCCGACAAAAACTCGTGTCCGACTGTAACTCCACGCCAAGCATCGTTCGACCGTTTGTCCGCCGTTGCTGTGACGGTTTTCAAACGGGTTTCGGCATTTTCACCGAATTGTGATTGCCGATACGTGCGAAAATGATTGGAACACGTCGTTTTGACGGAAGACGAGCAAAAAATAGGGACTCTGATCATTATCGCACGCGTTCTTTTAGTATTTCTGATTGTAATAATTTACGTAACTGACAAAAGAATCATGTGTTCAAAACCAAATAGTCATGTTTCATAATCGGTCACGAACTGTTGGTATAAATGTTTGAATGATCATGCCAGTCGAATAATGAACGCGGTTAGTTTTTGCTTAAAAAAAAAAATAAAAATCACGTTTTGAGTTACTATGCAACCGTTACGTGTAATGACAGACTCGTTGTGCGTTAGGTTTTTTTTATTATTCGACGACTTTAAGTTCATTACGTACAACACTAGTGAAATTAATCGCGCACGACGTATGGTCGGAACGAAGTCATAATGGTATGTATTAATAACGAATCATGAACGCAAAACAAAAATAACATAATATCAACATTTTTTTTTTTCAATTATCCCTTACCGGTTTATACGTTCAAATGACATGACGTGAATTCACTAATAATTCATGTGTGGAAAAATGTTTCTATTTCGCTGCGCTTAAAATTACGTCGGAACATTTTTAATAACGTGAACGTTTATGCGTATTCAGAATGTTGTTATATTTGTATGTACAAAACACGATACGAGCAATAAAAAAAAAATCACTCCGTGATATTAAAAAAAAAATTTGACTCTTAGATCGTTTAAATTGCTCATATTTCGAATGAATCAGCACGATCGATGCGGCGCGATAAATTCGCCTTGGAGAACGATTGCACCGCAACCGATGAGAAAAACACGAGGAAACCGTAACGTGTTAACGTTACATTTATTTTTAGCCGGAGGTATCCGACCTCGAGTCGTCTGCGCCCGATTAGTGATTCGGCCGCGGACGTGCTTAACGCGGTTTTCGGGTGTCGTCGTGTTTTTATTTTTTATTTTTTATTTACGGGACGCACGAACGCGCGTCGTCGTGGCTTCGAAACAAGTTTTTCGCACCGTTTCGAATCGTCGAAACACAAAGACCACGGCGTTAAAAACGTTACCGACTTTTAACGTTTTTTAGAACACCTACACCCGTTCGTCAGCGATTGTTGATCGCCGTCTGACACCGGTCGGATAAAACTTCGGCTCGGCGTTTCGACGCAGATGTCCGAACGCTTAATTTCGCGTCGGATTATTCGTCTCGTTGGGAGGGAGGGGGTTCGCGTTTTCGTTTTTTTCTTCACCACCACCACCCCCTCCCCCCAGCACCCTACAACCTTCCGTATTTCTGTCGTTGTCGCGTTTTCGGATTACCTGCGGCCGAAACGAAAGATTTATGCGAAAAGATAATCCGCGGCCCGTTAACCTTCACTTAGGATTCGTTTTAATGCGCCCGGCGGTTAAGCTTTCCGGTAATTGGTTTAAACGCGTGTATTTGCCAACCCCGCGGATCATAGCAGTCATACGTGAAACGAAACGGACTTGATGGTGAGGAGATGGGGTGAGGAGAAAAAAAATAGAAACCATACAAAGCGGGTAAGTGGGTACACGCGTGTCGTTCGTTACGAAATCTTTTGTAATTACATTTAATAGGCACTTACGGTGTGCGTGTGTGTGTTTATGTTTTACAACGCGTTTTTTATAATAGTCATTCAACCGTATTATATGCGTTTTAAATTTTTGTGTTTATTTTTAAATTTATTTGGTACGTCGTTTGTACACGTGTTTCTAACAATTATTATCGTTAACAGTTCGAAGAGGGGAATACTGTTTTTTTTTTTTTTTGTTAAGGATCGGCCGAAAAATAAACTACAGCGTTTCAGATTTTTTCCACAACAGGACGTGTGTGTGCGTCAGTGCGTTCAAGCGCGGACCGTCTTAAAAACCGTAGAGTACCGGTCAGGTCAGAGACGCTCGACCGCCGTGTTGCAGTTATAACTCCGAGACGTCCTCGGACGGCGTGACAACGGGAAACATACGCTCGCAAACAAATCCGTCTGTCGTAATTCCTCCACGATGGTGGGGTGGTAGGAGGGAGGGTGGTCAAAAAACCAATATACCATTTACGCCCGCGGCGAAAAGTTCCCGCGGACGAATGCGACGTGAACGAATACGATCTGTATTTCTTTCATACGCGCCTGGCGGACGAGCGGTAAGGAGACGGCGGTGTACTTGTCCGGCCGACACGCCCGGTATTCAAACCCGAGTCCGGTACGTGACCGTACGTAAAATGGACCCGACGACGTCGAACTCGGCGGCGGTAAGAACGCGTCGCACATGATCCCAATACAGATCGTATGAATACGATGACGCGTACGTGCCCGCCGTATTCGCGGCGCCCGACGTATTTCGTTTTGAATTCGCGATTTTCTCGTTCCGTTCGAGAAACACTGCGGAGTCGAGCGCACGTCGCGTCCGAACGCCGCACGTATAATATTCATATAAACATATTTTTTTATGCGTGCGCCTACGTGTACGTGTGGCACAAGTGACGGCGGCCCGACGCTCCGTGGCTGGCGGCGTCATTTCGGGTTATCTCCCTGGACCGTGGCAAACGTCTAGCGACGTGCCGGCTTAACCGATATTCCCGGATCGCCGACTCCGACACGGTTTCGTATCGTACGTCTTATATCCAACAGTGATTAAATTTGATGATTTGGGAAAATTGTTATCGACACGCGCACGTGGAATACGGTCAACTGCCGAACGAGATGAGCACAAAATGCCAGGGTTTGAAAGGAAAGTACTCGCACGGATATACGGACCAGTCCACATTTAAGACATACCGAATAAACGGGTAATTAGTAGGTACCAAAACTACAATTTGTATGAACTTGAAATGTATATCCAACTATCCAAGATACCAATAACGTATTGGCAATTAATATTTTTCAAGAGCGCAGACTTGAGACCGAGTCCAATACCAGATTGGGGCAATTGTACGAGTCGTTCCCCTTCCCGAATGACGCCACTCGCTTAGGCTACCCGTCCCGTACTCTTGAGACGCAACGTCTCAAACAAATTAATCTGCTATTGTGTCGTATTCGATTACACTTGATATCTAATCCGTTGGAATAGGACTGCGAATCGTACACACAAAATTACATTGGAAATTTTGATAAATAAGCTAAACGTTCCGAGAATAAACGCGTCTAAATAAATATTAAAATTGAAAATAAGAAAATATAATTACATTTAACGTTTTCAAAGTTTAAAAATGTCGGCGTTAGTTGTCCCGACTCATTAACAAAATACTGATATGTACGGGCAGCGTAAACTATTTTTTTTAACATGAATAGCGAGAATCGACTTGCTGGCCACTGTTGCTGTATGCATATTTAATATCCGATGTACTCGACATTTCATTTATATTTACTACAGTCGTTCGTGAAATACGTATAACAAACGTTATCTGAATGGAATGTTTAAAGCAAGTCCGTGGAATGTATACATTTATTGCTCGAAGCGCTCGTTTGAATAGTAATCGTTGATTATTATTTCAAAAAAAATATAGCTTCAAGAAACTAACGACATTATTACACACGTTAAATATTTATTGAAATGATATTATATAAACCTGTCAGTTATATTAACTGTTTTTGTTGTTCATCAACTGGTTCAATGATGTAATCCGTAAATAATATTATCGGCTTTTAATATAATTACGTAAAACATCGCAATTCATAATATCACACATCTATATTATTTTTATTTTATATATTCAAATACCTGTATTTATATTTTTATACCCAAATAATTGTATACCTGCAGATTCGACCGTACACTGCAGTCAGCTGTATAGTTCGTATGTACCTTTAGACCTCATTGATACGGCGCTATCACAAAATCCGTTATTAGCTGACGTTCCTTACTTATAAACTGTCTACCTGCCAAATTTTAGCTTCATAGGTCAAATAGTTTTCACGATTTCGTAGTTAGTCAATGTAAAATTATATGATATTATTATAATATCATAGAATCGTTTTCCGAGAACAAAATTAAATGTATATTATGTTATTAATGATGGCAGAAATAGACATACAATTACTACGCGGACGACCAGAGAGAATATTATAAATGAATAACATCGCATTTTGATTGTATTGTTTTGGAAACCATAATTATATGGTATATTATATATTATAGTTTTGGAAAGTATAATATTACAATTTGCGTTTAATAAGAACGATTTAAAAATATTTATACAATCGTAAACGTGAGACCAGTAAGAAGCCAAAATGAGTGTTTTCGTGTGCTTCATCCACGATTATTATAAAAGCCAACGAAAAACTAAGGTATTTCACATACGGCGAAACCTTTGTGACGGAACGTGATTTGGTATACGCTAACCAATCAATTTCTGATCGACGTGGCTACGCAAGTGGACGGCGACGATAGTGCGCGGATGAACGCGACGAAATATCGGAATTGCGTTCAGCTGCGTGCCAATGCGACGCACCGGGCCGAACAGGACAAGTCGATACAGACGTACACGGACGTGGAACAACGCGTCTCCGTGACGAAACACAAGAAGCTGCCGGCCAAACTGATCAAGACGAATGTAGAGAGATTAACAATTCTCTATCACCGGACGGGACTACGGTCGGCGATGAGCGTGAAATCGCGGGATCGCCGCAGTCGTGTAACGAGTGAGACGTGGCGATTGTTCCGGGCATCGACGTCGCGAGCTCAACAAGAACTCTAAGTAGACGTTGGATCGTCCTCGGTCGGGTAAAAAGAACGACCCGAGAAAAATAACATTTTTTTGTGTACCGTCCAAAACGGAGAGAAAGTATATCGAACGCGTTTGATTTTTGTGTGATTTTTACGTTTGTGACATTAAGGCGAACGGACCGTGTTTTTGTTTTTACAAAACTCCCAGCAGATTAATATTCAATTAATCATAATAATAACACTATCCTGATTAAGAACGTCCCCGGTCTTGTGATATCATACAACGACACGTTGTGGTCTTATCCGAATTATTGCAAAGAACATATTACATGTTTTGAATAATCAATAGATTGTTCACTGTTCACTGTTAAATATTAACAATGATATTAATTTATAATTATAATGAACTTTACAAGTCAATACAAGTATCAATTTGAAAAAAACAAGAATTTAAGTATACTGAAAATTATTATGTATATCATGACGTCAATATAATGTAATATAATATCTATGTCTTTGTAAAATAAACATACAAAACGGATGATTTTTACTTAGCATTTGTGTATGAAGAAAAACACGATAGTTTTATTTGTTCGTCTTTATCTCATAAAAACGCGTTTAACATAGTTGCTCTTCGTTTATAACATCGTAACAATGTAATCTGACGTAATAAACAATACACAATTATTAAGTTTAAACAAAATTTACTTGAACAAAACAATTGCCAATTTCAATCGATCATTACGTCGGTGTAGATTAATGTCAGATTTTCAGTTTTTAAACGTGTCTGACGTGTATAATTATATGATAACACACATTAAACTCGGCAATAAAAAAATGGCATATCCTTTTATATAAATATATATAAAAACACAAATAAATTTGTCGAACGCTGTAATTGTACAAACGCCCGTTTACAATTATAATTGCTGTGGTCTCCGTTCACAATACATCAGTCATAGAACCATACAAAATAAAACCACGTTTCGGCTTTTAAACCGTGACAATAGCAATAATAATCGATAACGTGTACATAATAATTTCGAGGGAATAGTTTTATTGATACGCGATTACAGTGTCGGCGTGACCGTTTAAATAAGTTTAATATGGTGACGATCATTAAACGAAAACACAATATTTGCCAACGACACTGAGGCATTGAATACCGTTGAAATAAAATATTCAGCATACAAATAAATCGTACTATTAACACTGTGCGTACGACTTGTGTTTCGATGACAATAAAAAAATAAATAAATACACGTTCAGTTCGTAATGCTGTTTACAGAAGTATCCGACGGGGGACAGCGGCAACAGGCGAGTCGTCAGAACAACAATAATGTTCCCATAACGATTTAATCGTACGTATCAAACTTTAAATTACGGTCAATATTTTTTTATCATAAAAAAAGATTTCTCGCGATTCTTGAAAATAATTTTTTGCTTTAAACTTCGACAAAAATATTACAAATTTTCCGAACTTCAGTAGAAAACGACCACCGGTGTACAATATCTTAAAACGGGTTTTGCGTGTATATAAATATGACGTCATTCGAAACGAATAGGTTAGGTTAGAGGTCACAATTGAGAGGAAAGGGGGGTGGAGGGAAACGCGACTGTAAATATGAAATAGTTTTTATTTCGAATTCAAAATAAAACAAATGTCTGTAGATCACACGGCGCATCGGATAGGCAATTCTGATACAAAAACGTAGCGTGTTTTCTCTAACTCGATATTTTCTCTGTTGCACGGAAAAACAACGAATCATATATATATATATGTGTGTGTTTTTGGGAGTTGCTTTTATTTGTAGCCCATTATGACTTATGCCAATCCGAAGAATGTTTAAGTAGTAATCGTAATTCCCCAAGTCATGGTGTCGGATTAGCTAGTAGTATCGGCGGCGGCTGTGAACGTGGTCTTACACGAAATCGGAGACGTGAAATCGGTCAAGAAAAAAAAGTTGTTTCCAGCACAAAATCATATACTCGTACGTGTTAAAATAGTCGTACGGGAACGGAGCAAACTTGTCCATAAACGGAGTATATAAATAAAGCCAATAATCACTCGCTCGCTTACTCGCAAACAAAATGCAGTTTACCGAATCCCGAAGACCTTGGCGCCGCGTCCAGTGAACGTGATTATTAATTAACCGGATATACGCGAACGGACGGCCTTTAGGGTATATGTTGTGTGTACATATATGCGTGTGTTTGTGTGTGTGTGTGTGTGTGGACAGTAGTGTTAGAACGGCGTTGATGAGCGTATTCAATTCCGCGGGGTGAATCGCAGCGAGAAATCGCACCCGGGTCGCAAACAACGCGCACAGCAAATCGTTACGAAGTCGATGTTTACGAATGCGGTTCGACCGACGGTGAATGAATAAATGAACGCGAATAAGTAAATATTCGCGCGTTACTCGCAGACAGTGCTCCGTTAACGTTCAATGAAAACACCGTTAAAACTCTGTTAAATATTCAGTCGTTCGTCTCGGGCCGTTCGCGTCGAAACCGGTAAAACCGACGCTCGGATCAACGTCCGTTCGCTGGGTAACGGCACTCGGTCGATCGACAAGCGTACACACGCTTTGATCGAGCGACTTTGACGTCGATCCGTCGACACTGAAAACCGCCGGGCGCGAGTACGGTTGTACGGCGTTGTGAACTCTCGATTCAATGGAATCCTAGTAACGGTGTGTGCGTAATGTTATATTTTTTGCGAACCGTCGTCGGTCCAAAGAAATGTGCCGGACGAAAGCATTTGACCGGACGCCAGGTCTGCCCGCCGCGTATGAACACCGGCTGAACAGTGCCGGGCATGACACAGAGAGCATTGACGTCATTCGACTTGATCATTGTATTCGTTTTATTTCTCTACGCCAAATAATTGTTTAAAGTACGTTTTGATACCCAATACGGATACCCAAGCGTGTTCGTAACGACGGAATATTTCGTTGCGTTTAAACACGGCGCGGTGCACAGTAGACCGGATTGGTAACACGGCCGCTGGAAAACAATACTGATGTCGTACGACGACGAATTGCGGACATCAGAAAGGCCAAAAGGTCTGAACGGAAACGAGTGAATTCCCAAATATTCTAATCCGCTCTCTAGTTGGTGCATTATTAGAATATGGATCAATAACGGCACGGTGCCCATTTTGCCGAATCGAAAGAGTACAAAGAAGATTTTTACGTTATATCGGGCTTAAAAATTTAAAAAAAAATGCCGAATAATAATAACCACTCTACTTTAAATGAAATCCGAAACGACGTCGATATCTTAAACGTTTATCTACCCGTCGGATGAACGCAGACATTTACTTCCTTTCAAAGTCGTTAAACGATAAAATTACTTGTTCCCCGCTTCTAGAACGTACCGTGTGCCACTTATTCATATCGAATATCCACGGAACAAATTATCGTCGAAAACCACCCACCTGAGAGGATTCTGAGATTAGCAGACGAATCCGGATCAGACTTTTTTTTCATCGCTTAAAAGCATTTACGTATCATCAGTCACCAAACCGGTTGCGTGTTTACGTTCCGTATTAAAGTTTAGTTATATAACGTGTTTAATACCTTACAATACGGCTACGAAGCTTATCGGACTACACGTCGCGTAATAAAATAACAAATGAAAACGACGGAATCCCGTCCGACGCAATGCGAGTTTCAACGCGAGTGCAAGAAACGGTCGGTCCGCGCCGGACAACGTACCGAAACAAAATAATCGTATTGCGCACGCGATGTCGTCATGCGTGTTCCCGTCCCGACGCGATCGGTTATGATTGTTATGAAATTTAAATCTCGAAAAAGAAAATCTAATGCGTGTATTCGAGTCGGAATCTGGTTAATTTTTTTCATTCTCCGGCAAACGCGTCGACGCAGCTATCGGAATCAAGTCGACTCGGCGTGGAAATACCGCAGCATACCGTTTTTTTTTTTTTGTTTGTAACCAATGTTTTTTTTTTCGGACCGTGTGCCGGACGGACGACGAATCTTTCTGTACCAACGTGTCGAACAACATAATTTTTGGTTGGAATTTATTTGACCGGACGATTGTTTGACGAGAACTCGATGTACTTCGTTTTTTTTTTCAAAAAATTGTTATCAGCCCAACCTCATTCAAATAATAAACTATATTTGATTTCATTGTGTTACTGTAATTGTGTTACGTTCTATAATTAATTGGTATTGTTGATTGAATTCTTGGTCATTGTGTTAGTTCCATTAAATAACATTATAATTACTATATTTGATATTCGTGTTATGTAGAGAAAAAAATTTGTATTATAAAAGTATTTGATGTACTTCTTGTGAAGTATTCGGATTACTTAGGGAATACCATTGTCGTAAAGTTTTCGAGTACGTATTCTGAATTTCTTTTTCCAAAATGTTCGGAATGTTTTGTCCTAAACATTAACGGGGGTTTCATACACCGCAGCATGCGAACGACATTTTATCGGTTTATCCAATCTGATTTCCACAGGTAATTACGATAACGAACACTGAGGGTCAACGCACGAATGATATTAATGTTTTTGCCTGTAAATCCTTATATACGTAATATTTTACTTGTTGTGCTGACGTGTACACATCGTATATTAACTAATAACAGTAATAAAAAAAAAAAAAAAAACCAACAAAATATCACAAAAATTATCGTAGCCGCACATTTCGTAGACCTAAAAACGTCGGCACAGTGTCTATGGTGCCTATGCGCTAATACGGCCCGAACCTAACCGTGTTGTTCTCAAACTTTTTTTCCGGCCGTTTCGCGATAACGACGAGAGTCGTCAATTCCACTGTACTCGTGATTTACGAACGTTTCTCGTCATAATAATTTTATCGTGTTTCTTCCGGTCGGGAACGTGAGAATACGCGAGAAAACTTATTTACGCGTTTTAACGACGTATCTTCCGTAACCGACTTCGTTTGGTTATTTTTTCACTCGTCGGCAAAACGATCTTGTACGAATACCGTCCATGACCCGGTTAACCCGATCCGGTTTGGAAAATCAGACTTGAAAATCTGACTTCGATTTTAGACGGCGAGTTATCGTTGTAAATAAGTGAAAAGAACAAAACGTAATACTGTGTTAGAAGATCAACGGTGGGATTATTGTATATTGAGCGTCTCAAGTCGAAGTGGGAAAGTTTTATTGTATACGGGGTTTTTAATGACCAGACTACTTTTTTTTTCTTTTACATTAACGATACGTCCTATGCGCTTTGATTTAAATGAAAAACTTCTAGAAAATGCATTTGTTGTCACGGTTGTATGAACGCAATCGAACATTTTCGGTTTTCAATATAGTTATCGTTATTTCATTTTTATTTTTCAATATTTCATTCCGTTTCCAAATAGTGTCTTTGTTAATATTACGGTATAGTCAACAACGTACATTTAACGTCGTACAATATGTTATTGTTTTCTGATAATAATGTTTGTTTTTCAGTATCGCGCACCAGTCGACGGAAATTCGACGACGTGCCATTGAAAACGATTAAAATAATTCTACTATACCGATTAAAACACGCCACGAGTTATGTGAAAAACGTTTGTACAAGTCGTGTCTCGTTACGATTTCAATAGCGTTTTTCATTTCCCTCAATTCCGTTCGGGTTCGATTTCACGTGTCGGTTTTCAGCGATTAGTTTTAGCGTTTGACTCGATTTCGGACGTCCGTTCCGGTTTCCGTGTAAACGTCGGATTACGCGTTCCGATTGTTTTCCCGTTAATTGGTACGGGGTACATTCGTCGACGGTCTTCGCCGGCACATGAAATCGGTGTCCGACGATACGGACGAACGGATTTCGAAAGGACCGGCCACAGCGTTTGATTGGCCAAAATGTGGTGGTTAAGCGTTATGCGCGTGACCCCAAACAAATTGTCGGCCGTAAATCTTCCGAGAACACGTTTCGTAGGAATGATTTATGAAATACTCTCTCTCCGGGTCTCCGCATATAAAACAATACCGGTAGTAATAACAATAATAATAATAATAATAATAACAATAATAATAATAATAATAATAATAATAACGTGTGTGTGCGACGTCTTACCTTGTACGTGCCGAGATTGTTGACCACGCACGGTAGGGATGCGTCTCTTCCCAGCGACACCGTGACGTTCGGTATGGGCTCCGCGAAATTCGGATCGTCCGTTAGTACTGCGAAACAAAACGTGTTTTCATGTGATTTAACGACGCGAAAGACTTGCGGGCAACCGCGATTCCGCAGTAAACGAAGCGCGCGCATTGGACGGACATTGAGCGTTTCGTACACGAATGTTAGAGTCGATTCAACGTTGGATACCTTTGGCGCGTCGAGCCGCTCGTCGTCAAACGGCCGAATCGACTGGGATCGGCGACGGCCAACGTCGTAGCACACGTGTGCCGGCGTAGTGTTTTTGCATCGGCGTAATAGCGTTGAAGACGCTAATCGGAAACGTTCGGTTGAGTCGCCGGTTTCGTTTTATAATTTTTCCCGAGCGACAAAATCAAAACGCGAGTCACTTTTCCGTGACACGGACTTCGAATCAAACATATTTTTTATTTATTTGTTTATTCATATCGTTTTAGCTTTTTACGCCGTTTTCGTTAGGCACATTTAGTTTGGACGAATTTCCAATTGCCTCGATGGCCTTGGACGTACATATTTCACGTTCGGACACAATTTCGATTTTAGCGCCTGCTGATCCGATGTGAACACGTCGGATGAAATGTGAGAAAAACGCGTTGATGTCGCGAAACGTTTGCCGCGGCGGTCTAGAAAAACCGAAACGTCGCCGCCGTTTCAATCTCCGCGCGCACTTATCTTTTTATCGTTATATTATTCGCGCGCTCGAGCACGCGAAGTGGCCGAGAATTTCATATACTCTCCGTGGTTTTTCGAGGTTATTATACGCGCGCACACGTCCGACAAAGGCAATTCACCTTTATACACACACACTCACTCCCACTACCTCTCTCTCTCTCTCCCCCCGATCACCCGAACACGGAAATGTCGTCAAAAGCAGCCGGTACCCGTACGCGCCGCGTGCGCGCCGTTGACAACCCTTCGCGCCCCGACCCGCCGCGCCGCACCACGTTTTCCCAGCTTGCAGTGACAACTCCGAGTTCGCATTAATCATACGTATTGTATACATATATATATATATATATGTACACATATTATACGCGAGAATTGCCCGAGCCTTTACTCACGGACAAGTATAATTATCGTCGCGAGTCCTCCGCGCGCGTATGTGTGTGTGTGTGTGTGTGATTCGTCCGTTTCCGTTTACAGTCGCGCCGAGTGAAACGATAACGTTTAACGACGGTCGATCGGTGGTTTTTTCGAAGACGCCAACGCGTGTCGCCGTTACTCAAAGTGTCGTGCGTTTGGTTCACAGCGGGACGCTAGGTTTAGTAAAGACAACGCGTAAAGACGACTCCAAACAACTAACGGGAAAACCGTGTGTCGTGCCGCGGAACCGCGCGGTAATAACCTGGATCCTATTCTTACGGGGGGTTAGACACGGTTAGAGTGATTTTTTCGAATCTACTGGCACGCGCCGGTCGAAATTTTGGGCTACGGTAAGACGAGAACGTACTGTGCGAACGCAAGCGCCGTTGTCTGGAACCCACGTCCCCCCCCCTCCCCCACCGACCGAGACTAGACGACCGGAACGAACGGTAAGCGAAACACGCGCGTGTTCGCCGATAATGTCTACGGGGATATACAGTGTACATAATCTCGCGGCGCGAACATTAAGTGAAGTATAATCCGCAAAGTTCGGAACACTCGGCGCCGGGTCCCGCCGCAGAACGCTCGGTGTATTTATGGCGCGTTTAAAACGTCGACGCAGCCGCGCCGACGAATAATAATAATATTGTGACGGTAGCGCCACACACGGTGCCGACGGTTTCGTCGAAGTGGTAAGTGCGAACGGCGGTTAGGTAGTAATTCGGATTAGAACGGGAGAAGAAACCGACGGGCGTGAAATCGTTTTCGCCGAAAATTCGTACGCGCAGCAACGGCGTGTTTATATTTTTTTTTTTAAAAAAAAACGTGTGTGGGGGGAGGCGGTGTAACGAAAAAACGTTTCCACGTGTTACGAACGATTTTTTCGCTGTGATCAAAAAAAATTCTCTGAAATCTGATCGTTTTTAAGTCCGAATCGTGGAGACGGTTTTCGCAATACGAACTCAGGCCTTGGAACCAAATCCCGTGGAATCGGACGATCTCGACACGTGTCGCTTTCCGACGGCATCGATCGTATTTAGTCGGCAGTTTACTGGCCGAGAACCAACACAACGTTTCGCGGACGGCAATACGAACCTAGGCCCAACCCAACACGGCACGACGCCCTCCAGTCATATCGTTTGAAATACGGTTTCGCGTGGCTTTGGTCCGTTTTTAAACGTCCTGCAGACCCGATGTCAACCGTTTTCGACGGTTTTCGCTATGACTCGTACGCGTTCGGTTGTATACATTAATACGTAATCGACGTGAACTGTATGTTATCCATCCGAAAACAAACCAATCAAATCGCTAAATATAGACTGATATATATGCTTACGACAATCGTAACGACTTATTTGAAATGCGAAATTGTCCTGTCTGTTAATATTACAGCACCGTGATTTTCTACAAAACATTTTTAAATAGGTGATTTTTATCCGCACGATAATGTCACGTTAGGAATCGATCCGGGGGAAGCCATTTTCGTAATTCGAATTCATTCGTTTCCAACCTCCTCCCGCCAACCTTTCTCGTCGTTACAACGATTAATATCGTCTAAACGCACGTGTACGATTTGACGGATTATGGCGGTCACGCATGGACATAATTTATTTAGTGAATGAACCGGCTGTGCGCTGCCATCTCCTATATAATTATCCGACGGGCAACAAATCAATAACTCTCCAAAAACCACTAGAATTAAAATCGAAAAACGACGAATAAAATATGTTATTTAAATGATATACATTTTGACGATACACGTGCAGTTAAAAATAGTAATACCGTATTTGGAAAGAGAAACATATCGTTAATTTAATGACTCGATGTTGTCGCTAACGTTTTATTTATATATGCTTATATTGTTATTTGATTGTTTGAAAACCGACTTTTTGACGAAAACATAAATATTTTTAAACGCATACACAATAAACGATAAGTGGGTAAGTTTAACTTAACAAAGTCGACATCCAGGGGCGTATTAAGACATTTTTTTTTTTTTGAGGGGGATAAGATATTGAGTAAAAGTGTCATTGACTTATTACTGGTTATTTTCGACCCAAAATTAGATCTTAAAAATTGGTAAAACCTCCCCAACTCGCGAAAAAAATCAAGACTTAGGGAATCTGTATAAATAAGTATATAGTACTATACATATTTAAAAAATATTTCTTGAAATTTCGGGAGCAGAGGCTGAAACCTTCTCAGCTCACTTCATAAATACGCCCCTGTGGACATATATATCATATAATCCATAAATACATAGTAAATACAACGTGATAAACAGCATTGTGTAAATTGTATTACATACCATACGGAAATAGAAATGTCGATTTCCATAAATATATCATTGCGTGTGTAATGTATACGAATTTTATTTGATCACGTAGTATTTTTTCTTTGTGTTACAAAATTGACTCAATATCATGCGACACGTCTTATGGCGGCGATAGGGAAGTCAACGGCGTACAGACACGCGCGCGGCAAAAATATCATTTGTTTTCCACGGTGAATTTACGAAAAACGTAACAAAACGAGATAGATATGGAACAAAATTGTCGTGGTTCATGTTATTATTAGTATTGTTTTCACAGGAAATGCAGTAGTTTGGAAACAAATAATAAATATATCGCTGGATTATATCCAAAACGAAACAGACAACAACCGTTAATAACTCTGTAGTTAAACAACTCGAATACAGTGTACTCGCGCGAAATCGTCAAAAAGATTTCAATACTTTTATAATCCGAGTTCGATTTCTTAATGATTAAAATTTTTTGGAATTCCAAACGTTGTCGAAACGTCGTACATAAGATTCTTGTGCGTATTTAGCGAGTTGAGTGTGTTTCAAAGTATGAATGGAAAAAGAGTAAATGTGCACAAATTGTAGTATTGTTATTATATTAAAATGTATACTTAAGCCTCGTCATTAAATTTAATGAAGATTTTTTCAAACAAAAATTGGACATTTAAGCGTATTTAATTTATGTAAATATTTCTACGTATTATATATATATATAAATAGTTTTAAAATTATCGTCATATTTTTCCTTCCGTCATGTTAACAACGTCTCCTGTTTAAAAATCAGATGATTATGCGAGTTATATCTATTATCTATGATTATGTCACATCGGCATGATGTAATACTTCATATATATATATAGGCTAATGTAATATTGCATGTATTATATAAAAAAAAATTTTTTTGTAATAGTACAAAGTAGTCGGTGTAAAATAGAGGGGAAAAAATAACTACTCATACCGAAGAATATTGTTCGATGTCATTTTGTAAGAAAATATTTTTCCTTTTTCTTTCTCTTTTTTTTTTTTCTTAAGGTAGTATAGGTCAATTTCCTGTGCAAAGAAAAAATAAAAAGGAAAAAAGGATAGGTACCATTGAACTTTGACGGAGGGAACGTCATATTTCGATTAAAATTTCCCCTTTATTCCTCGCGTTTCATTTATAATATAATATAATATATATATATATATATATATATTATAATATATCGTTCAAAGCGAATAAAATAGAAAGAGAATAGAACATACGCACGCCGTTCGACCATACACGTATTGAACGCGGACGAGGTTATAGCGTTTAAATCCGATTTCTACTGCCGAGTCCATATACCACACATCAAATACGTCACGTTGATGGCTCGCAGTATCACATACGATAACGAGTTTTGATTTTGCACGCGAAATGATATGTTATACCGTCTAAATTTTATACTGGAAATTAATGTCGGTACGCGAGTGTCGCCACGAATACATAACAAACGTAATAACTTTGGTTCTGTACGGAAGTAAGTTTTATATATATGTATAGTAATAGTTACTAGAACCTTATTGTTGTATTCGAGATACTCTTGAGCTTTTTACGACTAGAAATTAAAATTTACTTGCAAAAAAAAGCCATATATTGTGTTAGAAACTTTTATTAAATATTATTTGCCGGTTTTTATTACGAGTTTTTTGAAATTTATGAAAATGTAAATTTCGAATCGACAAGCGGTTCAACGTTACAAAGTGCACAAGTTTCGATAGTTTTTCTTTGTTTTGGAAATGTCGATGAAACCTGTTGAAGAGTTGTCAAATAACAAAAAAACAAAAATCCGAACGCCTACGGTATATCGGAAGGTAGAGTAGTCATTAGTATAACTTGGAACTTATTGCATTAGCATGTTTTTTCATTACCATCCATTTTATTGCCAAATAAACTATAAATCCGATTAATGCAAATACTCATTTATTTGTGACTTTTTTTAGTGCAATTATTTGCAATTTTAGATATTTTTTTTTTTTTTTTTTTTGAGGGGGGGTAATAATACAATTTGTTTATATTTCACAAAATTTTACGTCAATTTTACAAATGTTTTTTTATATATGCTAAAATATACATTTTGAAAATACCATTTAAAAAAAAAAAAATCTATAAATTTATTATGTTACCATCCAATTGATCGTTAAACGCGTTATGTACTCGTACACAAATATTATTGTAGCCAACAAGTGGTCAACCAGTATTTGGACACTTGTGTTTGCGCGAGAATATTTCTTCAAACGGGTAAGAGTACGGACAATCGATATGAAACTCGATTACACCTTACGGACGCACGAGTTAATAATGTTTGGTGATATATATATACTCTTTTTTCAATAAATAACGTTACACACGACCGCCTATATGTCAATATTTAGGACGACAACGATCATTGTCGAGAAATATTAATGATTTCCATGAGATAACGTCTCGTCGGGTATTTCGTATTTTTACGTTACCGGGTATTTCGCCAGAGGCTTGGGAATTTTTATTTTTGTAGAAGTTTGAAGTGTGTATTGTTAATAGAATTAATTAAATTTAGTTTTAATTTTATTGCAATTTCGTAAATATTTTACTGCAATTTTGCTATCAGTTTTATACGTTTTTTAGTGAAATAAGTCCCTAGTCATTACGAATGTTGTACAAGTGATACAACTGTTAAAGGCGTACGGTGCATTTAAATAAATTAGCTTTGAGACCTTTGAATGAGATCTCGTGCCGAGCCACGTCCCACGGCGTGGCACCTTCCCGTCTCTTTTATCTTGTGCACTATCTTTTTATTATTATTATTATTATTATGAAAAGGCGTCTAATTTCCTCGCTGTGGACGAACGATTCGAATAAATTCGACATGTTTAAACCGCGTTTTCCGATAAAATTTCGTATATAAATATTTATACAACGAAATCAATATATATGTACGAAATGAGAACAACGACAACAACAACGACAAAAAAACAAACAAACATCTAAATATACAAGTCAGACAACGTTGTACACGTATAACACTGTTGTGTACGGGAAACAGAACTTTCAGGCGAGGACTAGTGAGCGAGATCATCATCACGCGTAATAATATGGTTTAATTATCAAACGTGTCGCATATTTTACACGTGGCACGACAATGTCGAGCCGACGACGCGGAAACTCGCGGAAAACTATGTACAAGTCGGTCGTACGAGCCAAAAATAGTCGATAAGTTTCCAAACCACGTAAACCGTGGTGGTACCCTATGGAAGTGTAACCAGTCTTGACACAACACGTATGTTCGTAACGCGATTATTATCGCGTTTACGGCTCGGAGTCCCGCAGGTACGCGTGTTACGACGAGAACGAACGCGAACAGAACATTTTCGTTCTGTTCCGTGTTTTCGAGTCTTTTGTCTTTTGTTTAAAATAATCGTTATACGTATTTTCGCGCTTAACAAGCATACGTTCGATTTGATTTTAATCGTATCATCTCACTAATGAAAAGAGAATTGACATTTTCATTGAACGTCGAAAAGAAAATTGTAGAAAATCTACGGCTTTTATCGATCATTTTATTTTTCTTGGTTGAATAGTATTTTTGATTTTTATTGACATTGTTTTATTTGTTTTAAATTTACATTTCCGACGATATCAATAAATGATTGAAATGCATTTAATCTTTTAAAACAAACTATCCCGTTCGATTAATTTCTCACAAAATGGCACGGGTTTTTTATTTTTTATTTTTTGGAAGTGAATTATTATTAAATTATTAGCTCTCGCTATATATACTTTTGAACAAACGCGTGCTTTATTGTGTATAGTAAAACTTAAGTTCGTAGATAGTTACGCTCACGATAAAAGTTTATATTTAATCGTTAAAATGGTAAATTGTAGCACTTAAAATATTATAAAATTAACATTAGCAGATTAAATTAATAATTATGTTATCCGCAAGCGAAACGAGACGCACGAAAAAAAAAACCAATTAAGGTATGATTGATGAAGCGGATTTTCGTCGTTGTCGTTTTTTTTTTTTTTAGAATTTTCCCAAATAAATAACTGATATGAAGTTTAATTGTTGTTTTGCACTTGTCGTTCGGTGCGTAAGAAAACCGACGCTTGTTAATGCGCACGACTTTCGTACAATTAAATTGAAAGGAATAAAGTTGTAACGCACACGTATCATTATTAGTATAAGAAAACATTTTATGTATTGGTGTGTTCATGTATATAATATAATATGAAATTTATTCGTATATTTTTTTCTGAATGAAAACATACTGATGTTTGCTCCTTTCGGAACACCGATTAAATTTACGAGTAAAAAAAAATATATATATATATATGTAAGTGACAATACGAATATCGAAAAACTTTTCCACGGAATATTCGAATAAAAACGAAATAACAAGCGACCAGCACACACGAGAGTCATCGAGGACAAAAAAAAAATATATATATATATAAATATAAACTTGCCACATAGACATAACAAAACAAAATATGCGCGAGAACGAACCAGTGACGAACATTCATAACGCTGAGTATCACCATCACTACAGAGGCAAGGTGCGGAGAATTTGATAACAGTTTGGCCGCTCGGCAATCGGGTCGCCAAAATAATCTGATATAGCAGAAAACTGTCGCAAAACAATGCGAATTAATACGAATAATTAGACCCCATAGACCGTTCGACGATCGCGTCACCTCGTCAGCGTGTATGCGAACGTCTACGAGCCGTTATTAGTGACGAAATCGGTCTTCCGTGGGACGACTTTGGTTTTGCTCGTTTGATTTTGTCGGTGATTTCAACTTTGAAGTGAAGGCACCGACCTATTTTCTCAATCCTCTTTGCATGGTCAATTACAGTCACAGACACAGTAAAAGAAATAAAAAAAAAATCAAATACGAGCACCGAGGTAAGATAAAACATTCTATTTGTTACGCCTTATTCGCATTTCATTATTTATTTTATACATTTTGTCTTAAACGATTCTCGGACCTACACCCCCGAATTTTTTCATTCTCATTTATTTACTAACCGTACCACACCTTACTTTTCGTATTATTACGGTGTGACTTTTCGATATCTTCTTGGTGACCGCGCAATTGGAGTGCGGACGAAAACCGCCGTATTAAAAAAACAAAACACGAAAACGACGGAAATCGACTTGCGGCGTCGCGCGCATCCGTATAAACCCGAACGGGCGCGTGGGAGGGTGAGGTCATTATTGTTTTTCATTCAGAAAAAGAAAACGACGACGACGCGCCGCACGAGAGAGACAACACGCGACGACATCGGTTGACGAAACGATATCGTTTTTTTCCTATTACGTCGAAGAAAATACGAAAATACGAAAAACGAAACGGAAAACGTCGATGCTCTCAAAGGTTGCCCGTACGACGGCGAACAAGAGCGTATTATCTCGTAAAATAAATTATCGGCCACGCGTTTCGGGGCCTGACCCTAACCGCCCTCCTTTGTCGTCGTTTACGCGCGCGCGTGCGGCTCCGTCGGACGTGCCGTTATTCCGAAGGACCGGGCGAACTCGCTTTGCCTGTTATATGATCCGAGACCGTGCACGCGGTTATCCGGTAACAGATTAATGTATAAATATATATATATTTCCCACATAAAAACGGTAATAGGATAAAAGTCACATCCCGTCGCCGATATCTTTGTCCCTCGGGCGCGCGGCGACCACTTCGCTTTGTCCGCCGCCTCTCGACGTGTTTAATATTGCGTTCGGTTTTGTCCGTCGTTATCAACGTCATTGTTTCCTATACGTCGTCTCTTGCGAGATTCGTTTTGTTATTTTGAGTTTTCTTTTTTTTTTTTACCTTACGACGTGTGTCGTGTCTATCGGCAATACCGGTGGGGTTTGATTTTTCATACGTTTTTTTTTTTTTTTAATATCCAAATCGTCCGAAACGAGCGGGGTGTGACGTCGACGACAACTTTCTATCGAAAATCACGTCGAAACAGACGTCTCGCCTTAACGCGTGGAAGTTATGGAAAAATGAAAAATCATTCTGGCGACTAACTCTAAGAGAATTCTACATTTTGATAAAATTTAAACGAAAAAAGTTGATTAAATTTCTCGTAAAGTGTTCGATCGATTTCACAGACATTTTGTATAGTTATATCTCCAAACCAGATAAGGGTTTTAAAAAAAAAAAAAAACCAAAACGATTTTTTAATTTGTCCGCGACAACAGCGTACAAAAAGAACGGCGTTTTGTGTGCGAAGATAAAAAACAAACGGCTCGTCGTCCTCGAGATTCGGGCTTTGACTTTGGCCACTCGTCGCTATCGGTCATTTCGGTCGGAACGCCGCGAAAAATGCACAATTCGCCCGAGGTCCGCAGGCTCGTCGTCGTCGGGACGGTTGCCCGCGTTTCGTTACGAACGGACGACAACCAGAACACAATGGCGTCCTCGAGGCGATAAATGTTCAGCGCGGCTTTTTCTATCGCGCGCACGATCACGCCATGCGACGGACGGACGGACTCTAAGCGATTGACGCGAGTCGTATCGCCGTGGTCGGATACGAACCAGAAAAGAAACGCGCTCGGGGACAAGGGAACGTTCGCCGTATCCCGGAGCGTGGAGGCGAACGAACCGAGTCCGTTGGAAATATTGCTGACAACGGTGCGCGCGAACTATACGCGCGTCGGATTCGTATGGAGTATAAGTGACGGGGCGAAAGTAAAAAGACGAAAAAGAAAAAAAGAAAAAACGAAGAATGTTGATTTCTCTACCCCGTTTTCAGTTTACATTTTCCGTCCCACCCGAACGCGCTTCTAAACTTATTCGTCTAGTTTTTCTTCTCGCCTTTTTCTTTTTCTCGTATATACACACACACATATATATATATATATAAATATGTGTGTGAAAACCCGAATTATTTAGTAGGTGTGACGCGCCCCGTGCGTTGTACCAGAGCCCTTTCGCGTTGGGTGTCCGAATTCCCACGAACGCGTCGCGGACCTTTCCGGGACGCGCGGAGAAACAAATAAAGTGCGTGTACCGCTCTACGCGACGGCTATATCTCTCCCACACTCCGTCCGTCTTTCAAGACCGAGTACGACGTCCACCTACTTTGCTCTTTTGTTTTATTTTTGTTTTTGTATTTTTTTTTTTTTGTTTTTCTTTCCGCCAACACCCGGCGCGCCGCACACGCGCACCGGTAACGTATTCCGCCCCGGCAAAGTCGTACGCGTGGGGATTTTCGAGATAAATTCCAGCGGACGGAGAAAAAACACGTTAAAACGTCGCCCGGACGTGATATTTACGAGTGTCCCGTCCCCGGGTAAACGAAATGCCTACCGGCACGACGTATCCTGTACTACTACTACCAGTCCCCCGTTATTACACGCGCGTTATACTCGTCCGTCGAAACGGCAATACCTTGCTGACAGACTTCACGCCTTATACTTAAGTAGGCGGCATTTTATTTTGTGGGTTTCGAGTATTCGGACGCGGTTAAAAAAAAAAAAAAATATTATGTTTTCGAACGTCAATAAACGTGTACGACGACGTGATGTTCTCGATTTTTAAAAATAACTTTTCCGACGCCGTCTCATATGAATTCGCGTGTATTTTCGTCAAATGGCGAGACGAACTCGGGCCGGTGTACGTTTCGGGTTATCGTGTTTCGAAAACATCGTAATATTTGACCCCAAGTTTTACGTATCCACATAACGACGCGCGTACACCCGTACGCCGGCGCGGTGTTATTTTTAAAACATAATATCATCGAGACTGGCAGTAATGTATTTACACCAAGCATAACGTTTCGTTTCGAATTACACCGGTGATTAACGGCGTACACCGGTGTTGTGCGTTCAACGTCGAATAACCAGTGTACACGTGTACAAATAAATATTACGTGATTTCGGAACTAAACACTAAAGCAGTGGATATGTCGTGAGATACAACGTTTTAAATCGAATCAATCGACTGGTCGGGGGTGAAAAAAACTACGCGACACTAGAGTAAAACGTAATTAGGCGAAACGTTTCGAAAAGTGAACGGAATACGCGGCGTATCGTTTCGCCGTGGTCGAATTCGCGAATACCAGTCGCACAACAGATAATTACGGTCTTACGGTCAATCAGTTTGATTACGTTGCCGCGGTCCGGCTCAAAGTCACGTCGATCGTCACGTTGAAATCCCGAAAACCTATTCGACGTCTCACTTTCGTCACGTCGCCTGTCCGCGCCAACGGACGGAGTTCCGTTTCGGTATTTTTTTGTTATTTTTTTTTTTTTTGTATTTTGTCGCGATCCGATTGGAATCCGAAAGCGCCCGACGACGCCGTGTCAACCGGTTCGAGTGTCGTCCGGTCACGTGTTCTGTTTTGCCGTTGCGCCACTCTGTCGGATCGAATTTCCACGCAAAATCGATTCGGTAAACGCACGCGTTCGTCTGTGCGCACGTGGACGGAATCGTTTAGCGGGTTTTTTTTCTGTAATATACATATATATATATATATCGGACGAAAAAAGAAAACACGCTTTAATTTTCATTCGCTTTCGCACGTGTGATAATGACGTTACGACTATTTTCGATACGCGCGTTGTAACTCGTCCGAACTTTCCGCTCCGGGCACAGGCCGTTAGGTTCGTGGCCGTTGGGAAATCCATCAAGGCGACCGATTCAAGGACTATCCGACGGATGTAGTCTGTTTGGGGCGTACGACGACGACGCGTTTCGTGCGCCAGCAGCGATAATCCGGCGGCTGGTCTTGAACGACGCGTTTTACGTTCGGACACGTCAACGTGACGTATACGACTTGCCGGGCGATTTCTCGTTTCGATCGGCGTAACGACGTGTGCGCCCGTGAGCAAACGATCACAGCGGACCGACGCGGGCGCGTAGCGAAAAGTTTCCGACGTTCTTAAAAACCGACGTGATCCGCGAACCGTTGTTTGCGTACCGGCGAAAGTTTCGTTCGCGACGACGGAGAGACGAGTTGCACGACGCAAACAATACGAAACAATAAGAAAATAAAAAGCAAAAACGACGTACGCGTACGACAAGTCCCAGTGCAAATAACGACGACGACGACGACGTCGTACGACAAACGGACCGAATCCGAGACCGTGTGCGGGTAGACCAGCCGCCGGTTTCCGCGTGAACAATACGTTTTGATTGACCGCGGGCGATATTTAAAAGTGCGCCGCCTTAACGTCGTTTCACGTTTTATCGATCGCGAAATATCATTCGTTCGCGGACGGTCGCCAGGGTGGGATAGGTTTTCGTTTTTTTTTTTTGTCGTGCCGATTTATTACACGGCGGCGGTTTGGAACGCGTGTTCGCGACGAACGGTCGAACGCGTTGGCGTCTCGGTTCCGACCACCTGGTAATTTTATTTTCGTTTTGTAGATTTACAAAAGAAAGAAAAATAATACCGCGTCTGACCGCGGCCCTCGATTCGTCCGAAGCGTAGTGAAGATTCGTTTTTAGCATGCACACGAGTGGAAAATCCTTTTTCATACCGAGGCACGTTGTCGAAAGAACCATTAGTAGTGGCCTTTTACATTGCCGCTTTTGATATTTAACTGTGTAGGGTCGTCTCGAACTCGACCGAACATCGTTTCGAAAATCCTTTTCGACAATTAGTGCACGACAAAGCTCCGATCGGGATAGAACGACGGTTTCGACGGCGTGCTCGCGTGCACTAACACTGCATTTTCCAACGCGACACGGATATCACGGTCGGCGGTAATTCACCGTGATATTTGCAGACGAGTTCGCGGACCGCGTCGGGTACATGCGTGCGCCCGGCCGACCACGGTTTTGGTTAAGGCCGGTCTGACCCGACGCGCGAGTGCGACGGCGCGACGTAATCGGTAACGCGACGAGAGAATTCCCGCGTACGGGACGGCACGAGGGCACCGGTCTGACACGTTCGCAAACTCCCGTTGAAAAGGGTCGCCGGACCGTCAGAACGATCTCGTTCGTTCGTTCGTTTTGTTTTTGCGGACGCCCGTTGTACGGACGCGTGTACGATTAAAATACTAACTTACGTGTCCACGGCCCGGCGGGAAAAACGCGAGAACGTTCGAACCGCGCGACGGACGTTCGGTTTCTTGTCGCGGGCGACGACCCTCGTCCACCGAGAGTCTCGTCGAATCCGCTCCGCGCGTTCCTAGCCGTTTAAACAAACGAACTACACCCGTAAACGCGTGTATGAAAAACGTAGTTTGACGCGACGTGTTCATACGAAATTATAATTACGACGGAGCCCGCCGGAAAAGCGCCGCCGTCAACGGTATTTTTCGCTTTATTTCAATATTATGTCTCGAGCAAATCTCTTTATCAAGCACGGGACGTTTAAGTTATAGTAACTCAGCACATTATCTGTTTGTTCACGCGCGCGCGCGCGCGTGTGTGTACGACTACTCCAAAGACAAAAACCGTGTTTTCGATCGTATCGCGAACACCCTATTCCCACTTGTCTCGAATACTCGACGCACGCATTGTCTGATTTTGCCGTTTGAATTTTATTTTGACTTAACCGCAGCAAAATATAACGTGATACGCGCGCGTGTGAACATATTGTTATTACGTGATACACAATCAAACGCTTACGGTGAGTCGAGCTTAAAGTTTTAATAGAATTCAACGCGCATAATAATGTTCGCCTACTACCGCGCGTGTTGTGTATTACGTATATAACACTTGTTTGACGTTACACGTTGTCATAAATAAATACGATTACGGCGGCGCAGCCATTCGAATCCGCAGCCATCCCCTCCCCCCACCACCGGTCTGCCAACCGAAATTTCGGAAATATTTTCGGGTTCGTATTGGCCGAACGTATCGAATAAAAAAACGGAGAAAAATAAATCGTGCGTGTTACGTGTAGTGAAACTTCTTTCAGAGTCGTTCTACCGATAGAGTATTAGATTTGTATCGAAATAAAATAAACGAAAATTTGCATGGAAGTTACTAAATATTCTCGAAATAGATATAGGAACCGTACGAGCGGCGGGCGTCTATCAATAAAGTGCTTACTTACTGCTAGACGATGCTCTGAAATGGGTTACTTGGTTTACCAATCCTAAGTCGGACCAGCGCCTGAGTGTGTGTGTAGTAATGTAAATTAAGCCAAAAAAGAACGCACGAAAAGCGGTTGACACGGATAAGACGGCCGCGGCGCTTTTGTTCACGTTACGTGGCCCGGTGCGCGTACGCGTGTGTATCGAGTGTACCGGATGCGGTAACTTCGGCGGAGACAGTCGAGTTGGCCGCGACTGAAATGAGACAACTCGCGTGCGCAGCTAATCTCGAGAAAAAGTTTCGTGACGGGCCGACCGTGACGCGCAAAAGCGTTTTTTTTATTCTGTACCCCCTCTATAAGTTTCATTTCAATAAAAAAAAAAAATAAAGAAATACCCTTCGATTACAACGTGTTCTGCGGACCGTCAAGGGTCGTATTGCTGAAATGATGAAATGAATGTCCGCTGTAGTGATCGAACGAGTGTTTTGACCAGAGTTTCGAGACGGTCTTCTTTTGGCGGAGTTGTCGCGCAAAACCCGTATGTTTTATGCATTCCCCCGAAAAACGTAGCCGACGACGATTCGGAACGGTCGGACGACGTGACGCAAACAGCCGGTCTACTCCGTGGTAAAGTCAATCGTGACGACATATTGCGATGTTAACGTGTTGAGATGGTGTCTAGTTACTATTCTCCGTGCGAAAACTCGTGGTTTTTTTTTTTCACTTTTCGACTGCTGACGGGCAAATCGTTAAACAAACAAGTGACGGGTTATCATTGACTAGAGCGACCGAACCATCCGGTCGATTTCGTCACGGCGATGACGACGAATACGCGTTTTCGCGGCAACGAAAGTAAAAACCGCGCGATACGATTTTACGTGTTCCGAGGGCGGAGATCTCCTTTCTGGCGTCACACGCTCGGCACCGGCGCGCGGTCCGTTTCGAACACAACGCGACGCGGAAACCTCTTTTTACGTCGTTCCCGTTCGTCGTCAACAGTAGCTGACGAGCGGCTCGTTGTTTTTCGGTTTTTTTTTTTTGCTTCCGCCCTCCCTAGTATGTAAACGCACGCCGTATAGCGCGACCGTCAAAGAGCGTTTTACGCGCGGCTAAGCGAAATCCGTCTTTGAACGAAGTGCGCGGCGGCGGCGGCGGCGGCGGACAGATACCGCGGGAACAAACGCGACGAGTGCTACGCCGGGTGGATTTTCTCCGATATGGAAATTCGGCCGTGAAGGGGGAAAAAAACGAATGACGTCGATTTGCCGTCACGGCGTACTCGTCGTGGCACACACGAACCGTTTGGCTGCGCGAGAATTACCGACGGAAGGCCCCGGGAGACGCGTTCCGTGCACAACGGCTGGTGCGGTTTCTTCTCGTGCGCGTTTTCGGCGAACGTCGCGAAACGCTTCCGGCGGCGGACGAGACCGACGTGGTTGTTTTCGCGCGATACGCAACTTTCGACGAACGAAATCAAACGAAACTCGGCCTGGCGCACGCGAACTCGTCGAACATGCACACGGCGACGCGATTTATTCGACGGAGCCGATCGACCGGTTTTTTGTTTCGGTGGTCGTTGTTGTTGTTGTTATTTTTTTTTTAAGAACGGGTCTTGACGTTCGCGTTAAATCGCGACAGCGATAACGACGGAGGCACAACGCTTAGTTATTCGGTCGGGGGGGAGCGAAACGTCCGGACGAAACGAACGAGCGATCGGTCCGCTGTCGAGTGCAGATCGCCATTAACGTGACGGAACGACGAATACGAGACTTAGGGGGGGATACGCGAAGAATAAATCCGTTTCGAAATCTCCGCGCGCCGCCGACGGAACGGGGACGGGGTGTTTGTAAATACGTGTGGCGCGCGCGCGCGCTTTAAAACGCGAGAGCGGAAAACAAAGAAACTTTATTAAACACATAATAAGAGCCGGAGACTATTATTTACCTCCGGTGTTAAATCATCCGTAACAATATGGCTAACTCCCGCGGAATTACGGCCATTGTGCGCCCCCTCCCCACACCCCGTCGGTGTTCGAGACCTCCTGAAAATTCGCGCCGCGCCCGGAAAAACTAATTTGTGTGGGCATCAAGTCCGGAGAGCGCGAGACGGCGACCGACCAGCAACGGAGACGGAGAGACGGAGAGATCGTTGTTTATACGTATAACACTCATTAATCTATTTAAACTTTGCGCGTTTCACTTTATACAGCGTTCGGCTGTGACGATTATTCATCGCGTCCGCGGCGGTTTTCTCTTTCTCTCCCGTCTCTCGGGGGAGAAAAAAAAATTAATAATAACAATAACAATTATCGTCGAACCGTCTTTATTGTCCTCAACTGTCCTCCTCGACAAAAGTCGTACAATACGTATATACGCAACAAAGAGGGACGTTGTGTATACCGTCTAGCAGGACCGTTCTCTAGGACTGTTCGACCGCGCCTATACGCGCTTATATCCGCACGATTAACATTAATGTTATCTCAACGAATAATTTGTCTCTCGCGATCGTATCGTCAAAAAAAAAAAAAAAACGGCGAGGACGAAACAAAAAAACAAATTGAAATATTATTCGTTCACTCCCACGCGATACACATTACTCTCGGCCGATTGACTCTCGCGGTTGAATTTTCTTACGACCGCATCGATTTACGGCCGTGACATCGTGAACGCCGCGGCCGTGTCCGCGCTGTACGTCATCGGTTACGGCGTCCGGTTTCTTGAACCGTAAAGGATTATTAAACACTCGCTTTACGCGTTTCGAGTATAAGCGCGCGTACAATAACCACTCGTTGCGAACGCGCGATCAATAACTCAAAACGGACCGTTCGTACGCGCACACACACGTGTGACTGGTATGGAAACCGTGCGAAAATCAAAGGGATATGGCCGGGCGGAACGTTGTTCAACGTCAAAATACAACGACGGGCGCGTGGACTAAACAAGTGGAAACATTCGCAAAGACGGTTACGTACATTTCGTCTTGGAAAAAAAAAAAATAATAATAATAATAATAAACAGCGCCGCGTGCAGTTATAAACATTTCGTCTAGACTGACCGCACATAAATAATTTTTACGACAAACGCGACGACAAAACTTTGCGCGTTCCGGTCTATGTTTATCTGTCCATAACTTCCAATGGCCAATATCTCGGTCTCTTCGCGATTCTCGCGGGACATATTTTTACGGAGATTTTCGATAACCGTTCCGCGCGTTTTCGTAAACGTCCCGATTCCAAACGGAGCGGTCGCGGCCGCCGTCCAATATCCGTCCGTATTACCGTTTCCGGTGAACTACGCGACGAGCGGATCGTACGGCTTGAACGTTTTCGAGTAACGATTGTTAGAATGCCGGAAAAAAGCATTTCACTTCTACAAGACGATGGCGTAGAAAAGAATGTAGGTCGCCGCCGTTTCTGAAGATCAAACGTTTCGCGTTCGTTTGTGGAGCGTGAACACCATTTCGAATACTTGTTAAACGATCGAACCGTGAACGGAGAACACGGCCGAAACACAATCGGTTTCGGATCTCGGCAGACGATCGCTGGATCGTGATGAATATAATCACCCTGTATACCAATATCGTGTTCAATACGGTAACCGCAAACTCGCGTATGTTTATTGCGTCGTGTAACGTTCCGCCATTAATATTATACGTTTTAATTTCCAAACGTTGTTCAATGAGCGTTTTCGAAACATGTTTTACTACGTATTTGTAATTTTTTTCTATTTTGTTATTTCTATACAATTGTGTGCGAACGTTTTTTTAATTTTTTTATCGCGCGATAATTTTTGTTTTGTTTTTCCCTCTCTCGCTCCCTGTGCTGTAGTCGCTAATTCGATTTCGATTACAAACCACGTCATTAGTAACGCCACGGCTATTACGTACTTAGCAATACCATTTCGGGTGTTAATTGCACGATAACTACAACGGTCGACGCCGTGCAAGTTCCATTATTTCGGTTAAACGTGATATAATTTACTGTTGTACCACGTCGTCGATTAAAGCTTCCGGCGAACGCGCGAAACGAATCGGACAACACCAATTGAACATAAACGTATACGAGTATGGATATCAGATATTTCGTTTAAAAAATGTTTAGATTTTGGCACTATTCCTAACAGAAAAAATGTAAACCGCACAAGAAACAGCGGTCAAGCACAGCAGACAAATGTATCGTTGTACGAACGGTTCGACGCGATGTTTGTGCAAGTCAAATTAGTTATGAGATCGTTGAAATCGCCTTAAGGTCAATTTGACCATTCCATTATGATCCAGTACTTTGGATAACATTGTCGGGTCGACAGACGGATCACGTAATAATGTTCCAAAGCAAAATTAAATTCGAGAATGCTTTTCCTATTCAAATTCGAGTGTAAGAGTAAGGTCTACGGGAAATGTTAAACGACATACTTTAACGTCGAACAAACATAATTCTATTAAAGTACATACGTTTTGAAAACATACCCTCTGCAGTAAAACGTTTCTCTCTTTAACGTTAACACGTTAAAATATTTACAAACTATTTGCAGTTAAACGTCTAAAATAAAAATATTAAATGCGCGTGTATATGAGTTTGCGAACATTAAACATTATTACTCGTAACGCAATAAAATTGTATTTATTTTCGGAACTCTTTAGCTCGGCAAGGGAATTTTTTAACTTTCGAATTTTCGGAATAACTACGGCTATGTCGAACGTACCATCGCCGTAGGATAAAATTGCCGGTAAATCGTTTCCTAGTTTCAAAATCGTAACGTGAGTTGATATTATAGTTACGGTGTTTCGATTATATTTCCTACGTATTCTTGCGAATCGACTATTTTCAAACGGCAACTAACCGGAAACGTAATGAGTCACACGCGTAGTGTGAGCACACTTGTCACAGGCTTCACGAATCAATTAATAAATCGAAGCATACGAGGAAGGCGGCGAGGTAGGGGGGGGGGAAATCGAAAAAATCTGTATGAACACACGATGGCGAATGGCGCTGTCTCGTCCCAAGTCGTTATCGCGGTAACGGTCGTAAAAAGTTATCAAACTCCGCGCGATACTGACCGAGTCCAAATGATTTTCCGCTCTTACTTTTTCGGGCAAACTTTTTTTTTTTTTTTATATAAGCGACGGGAGGAGGAGCAGAGCGTCTCATTCGCTTTTACCACTCTATCATACGTTGTACACCGCAAAAACTATTACCAAACAAACGCAATTATCATTAAATCCAGAACGTTGCTCGCATACGGGAAATACTTGAGGGAGAATGACGGTGCCGACCTAACGTTTCTACCTGACCAAACATTTCGGATCCTATTACTTAGTTCGTTACCTTAATTCTTCCCGTCCTTTTTGGATCTTCTTCGCCATTTTATCCTCTCAAAAAGTCATGCCGGTCGTCCCGAAATCCGCGTTCGATTTCTATTCCATTACTATTATTACGTCAGCCGTAGAGGTTTCGGACGCGAAATTACGCCGCTCGCGTCGAAATCGTTTCAGTACATTTCATAACACCGTGTGGTTTCGTATACCCCATCCAATCGACTCGATAAGGTACATTTTCTTGACTATCGAATTACACCAATCAACTTACTATACGCAAACAAATTTCCGATTCCGAGCGAATTCATATATTGGTTTTTGTAACGAAGCGGTTTTCGTTGTCCTAGATAATTCGTTTGTGCACCGCGCTCCGATATTCACGCGGCAAATCGTATCTGGTTAGTACTTTATTTGACGTGGGTTTTTTCACGGAAAAACTTAAAATAAAAAATAAAAACAACTGGTAAAATAGTCAACAGTTTTGGACACGTGCAGTTTTCATGTTAAACGTCTGATGATTTATTACAAGCTTAGACATAAAATAGTTTAACAACGTTCAGAAAAACAAACGTTTGTCATAACATTTTTCGAAAGTAGTACGGGTTTCGAAAATCCACAAAGAATAATAATGAATAGAGTTTCGTCCGGAATCGCTTTCCGAAACGGACGATTAATCATCGTCGTTTTCAAATTTAAAACAATAATAACACCGCCGACGACGTTCGCAGCATTCGTCGCTTTTTGTTCTTCTCTCTAACAAATATATTCGCGTAACGAAATCGGTTTTTCTCTCTCTTTTTTTCAGTGAATTTTCGATAAATATTCATCTCAAAGTCAAGCGTGTCCACGTGGCGCAATGTGCATAAAACATCACAATCAAACTTCAACAAAACAATTTTTAATTTCTGATCATCGGCGTGTCATTGGCGAAACGCTTATAACATCCGGCGGCGGATCGTCCCGGTCAGGGTTATCGACCGTTATTAAAACTTAATAATTCACACCTAAAAATACGAACGCGTATGTATATACAGCAGCATAAATATTCGGATTTCGAGTTTCGCGTTTGTGTCTCAAACACGGAAACGGAACTGTCAGTAGTGTTTTATACACGCGTTAATGTATATCTCCGAGTTGTACTGTTATTACGCGTATTAATGAGTTGTACATAATTTACGTAATCAAAAACACTGAGAATTTCAAATTTCGTCTCACGTGTCGTCTTCTGCGAGTCCGTAACGAACGCGAGGCCCAATTACCGTGACGGGTTTCAAAAGGTGTTTTCGTTATCCCGTCGCTGTTCTATACGAGGCGAATCGTCTCGCCGTCGAATTGATCGGAGATTCCCTCGGGCTGCTTTTTTTCCCACTAGACACGCAGTCGCTGGACATTTACTGCCGTAAAAACGATTCGATGGTACTTTACGAGACTTGTGCCGATACACGTAATCATTTTTCCGTAACTCGTCGTCGTCATATGTAACATATTTCCGTGATGATCTCCTCGACGTCGACGGCGTTCACACGGGAAAATTAAACGAAATTTAATATCGACGCGGATAGTAAAATATAATATTCAAATAATATTCTCGTCCGCGAAATGTTCGATGACGTTCATCTTAAATAAATTATATTGTTTAAAACGATGGCGGTCGCGTTGCATTCGAAAGAGGCACGTGTCACCCAGTCTCTCGACAAGTACGATTTTTTTATTTTTACCACGGATTCGGTATTTGTACGAACCGAGTTTTGGAGAGATTTGCCAACTATCGGACGATTGATCATTTTATTGTATTGGATGAATATAAAATGTGTTTATATGTATAGTTTTCGTCGTACATATACAATAACTTAAAACTTGGAAATTTGAAAACTTATCATTTTCAAATATTTGATTGATTTCGCGAACTATACTATTCCAATATGAATAAAAAAAACCTGAACGAGAACATTTTCCAACGCAGTAGTGTCCAAATCACATTTTTTCAGGATTCCAAAATGCCCTCCCTACGCGTAGCGAGCGTACTTTTTTACGGTTTTCAATCATGTTTAACGTGTACGACCATAGTGATTTCGCGACGTATCGCGTTAGGGGTAGGAAAAATTTGAAAATGTTCAATAACCATTCGAAAACGTACGCTGCTGTGGTTTTTTTTTTTTTTTTATTTCAACGACGTTGTTCTAAATCTAAATTCGACTATTTGACTTGTAACGGCGTTCGGTTGATTCGCACCGTACACTATTCTCCGTCAGACGCGTGACTTGTCGGCTGCGAGTCGGCGACGCGATATCTAATTCGGCGGGATCGACTTCAACGATTCAAGGTCGCGCCCGTCAACGATTGTTGCCTTCGTCGAACAAGGGTTCGCCGTACGGATCGCGGATTACGCGGGGAAACCGACGGATTCTGAACGATCCGAAAAATAGGGAACTACGACTGGGCACAGAACTCGAACCGTTCGAGTACCGTTCGTTCACTCCGTTTAGGGTTTTCGCGAATACGACGAAAATTTCGACTGTTGTTATTCCGTTTTTTTGTTGTTGGTGTTGTTGTTTTCGGAACGAAACGAAATCGACACAGCCCGGAATCGGAAAACCCGCGTGGGGGACCCGACACGACGGACGGAGACGACGGCTCGATACCACACAACACGTACACGCGTGCGCGCGCATATACGACGGACGGAAGATTCGTGAGGGTGAGCGTTCGGGGCGGCGGCGGCCACAACCGGGAAACGTTGAATAATGTATGGCGTCACGGGACGACGGTAAACAATGCGTTATTGTTCGCGGAAGACGAATCGGCGGGTCGTTTGGTTATTTTTTTTACCCCCCCCCTCTCACAGGTCCCGCCGACGACGGTCTGCCGTTCCCGTGTTTTTTATCGTTTGTCATCGGTACCTAACCCACGAACGTACGCGGTCGACGCGCGGCCATCGGCCCGAGACGAGCCGCGGTCCGCACGCGCGTATTGTTTGTCCGCCACGGCGAAAAGACCACGAGAACGGATTCCATCGTTGGGCGGTTACTCGCGTGGCCCCCGGACGGGTCCAACGGCACATCGCCGCGGTCGCGAACGCTCGGGGACGTGTGACCGCGTCACCTAACCGGCTGGACGACCGGTGTATGAGGGACGGGTCGTAGAACGTAGGGACACTCGACGGATAGCGGTTCGGACCGTTCGTCCGGCCGGAAGACCCGGAACCCACAACGGCCGACTGACTGCAAGAGTTAAGGCGAAACGTATTCACTTAAAATTATGCCGGGGTAAACGAGAATATCGGTGTGAATTGCACGCAAAAAAAAAAAATAAAATAATGAAAACCGGCCGAGGTCAATAGTTTCATACACGTCGTCGATCCTCCTCCATTGTCCATAACACGTAAAATAAAATAAGAATTTTCCCGAAACCGACACACGCGTCAATGGAAAAAACAAATTATTAATCAATAAATATCGCCATTACCGTCATCGACTATCAACCTGTCCCTGGCTCCGTTACGTCACACGCCAGAGTTCAATAGATACGCGAATATCACGACGCTAACCTATCGCGTCGTCAGTCGTGTCCACACAATGCGTTACGTTCGCGTCTGTTGTTCGTGTAATACGTATTGCGCGGCTGGGGCGAAGACGTTGAGGACCCGATCGGTCGGCGCGACGTCGTGGTTGTCCGAACGTAGAACGACCGGGGCCGGTGAGTGTCGTGTTATCGTTTCCGGTCGTCCGCCGAAGTCGCGCGCCGCGTGCGCGACGGACGAGACGCGAAATCGTTTTTCCGATTCACGTCGCGGCGGAACGGAAATGACAATATTTCTGAAAACAATTACGGATGGGCGCGAGTTTAGGAGGAGGTTATCCGTCAGTATTCACGTGTTGTTTATTGTTCGCTCTGTCGTTCCGTACTCGTGTGTGTGTGTGTGTGTGTGTGTGTATGAACGCGCGCGTTACGGACGGCAGACACGTAGCGCGAAAACTATGACTGATGCGCTCGGCCGTGCGGTCACGTTCACGTCGTAAAGGAACGCACGCGACACTCCGGGAAAGCGCGGCCGACGTCGACAAATCGCTACCGCCCCCGTTCCCCGACGACGTCGCATTACGTCACACGTACTCGTCACGATCGGTCCGTGAATACCGACGGACGCCGCGGCGAAAGGGTGTGGTGTGTGCGGGATGGTCGCGAACGCCTCTGCACGACGCCGATCGTAATCCGACCGTCCGCGTCCCCCGGGCTGGCTGCGTAGGTTAGGTTAGGTATTTATCGCGGCAACGCAACTCGAATCGTTGGCGTAAGTATTTATATTTTTATTTTTTTTTCATTAGGAGATAGAAATTACAACCTGCGCTGACGGCACAATAAGTAATTGTGATACACATAATGAGAAAAAGCCACCAATTACAGGCACTCCTACTGACTTTTTATTTTTATAGCCTTTAATTAGTCAATACCTATAAGTATATATTCTTCATTTTTTTTTTTTTTTTTTTATAAGTTTAATGGTATATGAATGGCAGGTGGAGAAGATCTCTGTGTAACGAGTTCTTGTCAGGCGGCCAGAAGGGTTTTCTGGGAGAACGAGAGAGAAGAGATTCTTTATGAGTGGATTTGGATGACTTTGAAGTTTTTTATGGAAGTTTTCATAACGACATATAGCGGTTTGTTAAACGTGCGGTGTGTGAGGTGGAGGTCATTATGTATTGTTAAATCGGAGATAAATGGAGGAACATTAAGGATATGGTGTGAAGTCTTAAATCGAAGAGTTTGAATTTTATTAATGTTTGAGATTTTCGCCGCTCCCCACAGTTCTATGCCGTAAGACCACATAGGTTTAATAAGAGATTTATATATTATGAGTTTAAAATGTAAGTTAGTTTTTTTCATATTTGTTTAATAGTGGTTGTAGAGCTATGAGGCGCTGATTGACGAATTTTTTGGTGTAAATATGGACGGACCATGTAAGTTTTCTGTCAAGAAGATAGGAATCTTTGTTTTTCATTTTTTGCGGACAGTCAAAATAGTGTCAAAATTTGCTTTCGTTTAATTTTATTCGTCATTTGTTGAACCAAATAATCATAGTGTTACGATGTGACTGACGTTGTAAGGAAGCAGTATTGTGATTTTCGTGAATCGAAATAAGCCGTCAGTGTAATCTCCGACATAAGTACGAGGTGATGTAAGTTGGTCAGAAGTGTAAATATTAAATAATATGAATGTGAAAGACGTGAATATGAATTAATTTCGAATTGCGATATTATTAATTATTCTAGATACGATTACCTGCAGACGACCGAGCCGAACTAATATCGAATCGAAAAATTCGTTCATGAGCGTTTCATTATCATTCGCGTATTAAATCGTATTAAATAGTTTTACACAAATTATGCGTTTTATTGTTCAATGAGAAATCAACCCAGAGACGACCGAACGATTATTTTGTTCTTAAAGACAGAATAAATAGTTGTAGTGATTTTGTGCGAGAGGTTACGAGTACGGCCGTATCGCCATGATACAAGGTAATCATTTATCATCACGTCCGTCGACGACACACAATATACGTTTATCAGTCATTGGTTCAATAAACAAATCAATACACTTCGTATACATGTTTCCTCGTCCCTAAGAAGAACCCACTACCAAAAACCACCGAATACGGATCCAACCAAGTTCGGCACGTGACAATATTATCACTCGACGGTAACGATATTTACGTGTACAATAGAAAACGCGATTGTTTTGTCACGTAACTCGCACGTTCCCTAAGGTTATACATTTTTTACGTGTCGGAATGACAATTAACCGCGACACTTTTATCGTTATTTTTCACAATATGATTGACTGTTCAATCGTTTCAAATGATACTTTCTCGACTTTGAATAGAATAACGAACAATTAGCGAGGAAATTTCGATTTAAACGTGTTTAAATAACTGAAAGACGTCGACCAACTTACCGTATAGGACGCGTTTTTAAGAACTCAACTCGCGCGAATGATTTGTTATTATTTATAAGTTGTAGTTTTTTCTTTATCGCGTTGTATACATGTCGAATTAGTTATACACGTTCAAAAGAAAAAAAATACACTTATTTCATCGGGTCATTGTTTCTTCGGACAAATCGGAACGATGAATATTTTTCAAGTCTAAATATGCGGTCGATTACAAACGTTTTGTTCGATTTAATAATGGAGCAAATGTCGTTAATTTAATATGACGCGTTACGTTTGTGCAACGGTAGAAATATGAATGATCAGTATGATTTCGTTCGTAAATATTTTGCGTTTTTAAAAATACCGGAAACGTGATTAAGCATATATATCTGTATATATACGCGTCTTATGTCCAGTATTTATAACACGCGCAGTTACGTATAAATACATTAATAGGACGAAGTTAATTTTGTCATTGCATGGGTTGTGTACACGTTAATTTGTGGTTTTGAAATACTTTATCACAAGACCGAGATTACCGGTACGGAATACTCACCAGCGCTCGTCATAAACTAACTTCTGAAAACGCCAAAATTCGGAACAAGGTAGTGCGACACCGCATACTGTGTATTCAATTTCGGTAGAAACGTATTTCATGTTTAATATCGCGCGTATAATAATAGCTGGTATAACAGTTTTAAAATATATATGTGTATATTAAATAAGTTCTGAAATTATTTTTTAAGACAAAATATTAAAAGCACAAGAAAATTTTCGTTTATACCGTCGCGCATATATATGTATATTATAGAATCATTTAAGTATTATATGTATACATTTATACACGCAAAATAGTGTGTAATATTTTAGGTATATTCGGTCGTTTTACGCTAGGAATATTACTTACAGGCGTTAAAATCAACTGGTATTTGTCAATAAACGTTTAATTAATCAGATTTTAAGTTGTCTTTTCCGGGTTTGATAATTTTTTGTAAATTGTATTTTTTTTTTTTTTGCTTTTTTTGTTTTTTTGCTTAATAATGATAATATTAATAAAATATATCTTAAATGACATGTTGGAAATGCTAAAAGACTGATAATATGATATTTATCTATACTTAAGTAATGATCAAATAAAATTGACAATTTTTTTGTTCAAATAAATTTTGTTTAAATTTCATAATAATTATTTGTTTATTTTATCAGATTATTACATTGTTACGATGTTATAAACGAAGAGAAATTATGCTAAACGCGCTTTTGTGAGATGAAGACGAACGAACAAAACTATCCTGTTTTTCTTCTTACAAATATCAAGTAAAGAACATCCGTTTTGGATTTTTATTATACATAAACATTAGTGATGGCATAAAATAGCAGTAGCAGTGATTTTTCACAGGTGATTTCAAAGTAGCAATCACAGTCTGCTACTCCAGTATGAAAATAACAGTGACTGCTACTATTTTCTGTAATTTCAACATGTGATTTGAAATGTTGAGTGCGATTATATTTTTAATTACTATTTAAATATTTTAAATTTATTTTATATTTAAATTTAAATTTATTTAGATCTTGTTTATATATGTATATATATATATATACATATATATATATATATATATATATATATATCAGAGGCAAATGCAGCGAAGGTTTATATATATATATATATCAATAACCCTTTAGTTAGATACACAGTGCCGGATCTAGAACATTTGTCACCCGGAGATGATAAAAAAGTTTTAACTTTTTTAATTCATCCTCTTCTCCATCAGAAAAACCCTTGTTAGTTTTCAAATTGATACTTGCAGTGACTTATATAATTTATTATAATTATAAATTATAATTCAAGTTAATATCACTGTTATTATTTAACAGTGAGCACTGAACAATCTATTAATTATTAAAATTAAAATTTATTAATTATTATCATTAAACAATTATCGTAAGTTTTTACTTATTGCATTTTATAATTGTTTTTCATTGTAACAGATTTTCATTAAATAGCCTGACAGTTGTCATTAACACTCGAAGACCATAAAAATACAATTTACAATATTAAAAAAGTATTTTTATTTTTCTATATTTAATCGGCGTTATCTGATACTTGAAAGAATTCGGACAAATACATTTCTGTTCACAGTATAATTGAATCGGTCACTTCAAAAACACAAATCATATAATTGAAATTTTACACAGATCACTCATATCTTAATTACTCCCGAAATGCAACGCTTTTTGCAATTGCACCTATTTACTTATTTATTTTTAGACTCAATTATACTACTATAATTCATAATTTTTAGTAGTTTAAATTCTACTATTTATAATAAAGTTAATGTAAAACATACTTGACTTATGTCGTTTTCGAAATTTACCGATTCAATTAGTGACTATAGTGTACAACAAAATTTACAATTGAAACTGAACTATAACATAATCACTAGGGCTCGGATTTATATGTATTTATACAACCAAAATATGCATTTGTGTATTTAAAATATATAAATATATATGTGTTAAAAACTCAAAATATGTAATATACTAATATTATTTATTAATTAAATGTTTGGCATTATAAAAATATTCGGCAACTATAAGTAAAAATAAAACTGTTCTTGACAACGAACAAATTCCGACTAAACCACACAAGACACGCACTATATTTCGTTGCATTTCACTTTTTCGAATATCGATATTAAAAATGGATTAACACTTCGATAAGACATGTTGTATTCCAGCCGATAAAGTTTTATCTTTACTCAACGCGCACACATAGCGATTCTAACTATACTGTTGAATGTCACCAATTTGTGTTCAAGGGGAAATCTACACAGATTAAACATTACAAATTTCTTATATATTTTTAAGTGTTTAAATATATGAGAAAAAAACGGAATTATTGTGAAATATGTAAATATATGTTTATATCAAATATAGCTTATTTAATTGAAAATCACGTGAAATGAATTTATCACTTATCTAAATGGATTTTTTTAGTCATAGTAAACATATGTATTTATATATATAAATCCGAGTTCTAATAATCACTAATGTATATTGTTTGAATTCTTTCTTATATTCCAGAGGTTCCCAAACTGTGGGTCGCGACCCAAAAGTGGGTCGCGATTATATTTTTAGTGGGTCGCGTTATATTTTGAAATAATACATTTTTTGCAAAGGTCATTCATTGATTAATTGATATTGTAGGTCGCCAAATTTTAAAAATTTCCCAAAATGGGTCGTACAATAAAAAGTTTGGGAACCTCTGTTATATTCTGTTCGAAATTTTATCGTATGAGCTTAAATTTTTATTTATTTTAACAATTTCGAAGCGCCCCTACATAATCGGTGACCGGGACAAGAATACCCACTGCCCCTCTATCGATCCGGCACTGGTCATACGAAATAATTTACTGCGATTTATTGCTTATTGATAACAAAACACGGTCCGTTCGCCTTAATCTCACAAACGTAAAAATCCCACAAATCAAACGCGTTCGACATACTTTTTCTCCGTTTTGGACAATACACACCAAAATATAGAATACTCGGGCCGTTCTTTTTTCCAGAACGAGGCCGGCCCAACGACTGTTCAAAGTTATGTTGGGCTCACCTCGTCGACGACCGGAACGGCGGCGGACGACGGTATCATCGTCACGTCTCCCTCGTTGCACGGCTGCAACGGTTCCGCGTTGTCACCATCTTCAATTTCTTCGACGATCGTCGTCCCGTCCGACTGCCCGTGGATTATCGACATCTTCGAGTCCTCGCGTTTCACCAAGTGATAGAGCATTAATGGCTCTCTTTCATTCTTCATCCCCTTGGACATCGGCTTCTTGAGTTTCTCAACGAGCACGAACTGTTCCGCGATCATTTCCGTCTGTTCCTGTACGGCCCGGCGAACGCAGCTCTGACATTCCTCCACGTACGTCCACGCACTGTCGTTATCGTCCACTTGCGTAGCCACGTCGATCTGAAATTGATCGGTTAGCGTATACCAAAGCGCATTCCGTTCGGAAGGTCTCGCCGTATGTGACATACTTTAGCTGGTCGTCGGCTCTTGTAATAATTGTTTATCAGACAAACAAAAAAACTCATTTTTATTTTTTACTGGTCTCGTGAAATATTATATAAAACGAAAAAATCCGTTCCTTTTAAACGCAAATTATAAAATTATGGTTTCCAAAACAATTCATTCGAAAAGCGTTATTATTCGTTTTTAATATTCTCTCTGGTCGTCCTGGAGATAATTTTATGTTTATTTCAACCAGCATTATTAACATAATATACATTTTATTTAGATCTTGCGAAAATATTTCATGATATAATAATATTGTATAATTTTACAATACTTATTGGTTCTGGTTTATATATATATATATGTATATTTTTTTTTTGTTTAATTTTTTCATTTATAATGAGTATTATTTTATAGTTTATTCCTATTTTTGTTCTTCGTATTTCATTAATATATTAATTAAGTTATTAATATCAACGATAATTTTCCCACTAGCCTGTACGATTCGTAAGCACGTAGAACATTATTTCCAGTCATTCGACAGGAAGACCAGGTGCTTGTAGCTACATGATTAGACATTACGGATTCATATATATATATATATATATATGCTTTTTTTCTAACCGATTTCACTTCACCATTTTCGCGTAAAATAACTTTCACTATTGATCACGTCCACTGCCGTCACCGTCGTTTAACTATTACTACTACCTAATCCGTTGTCACCGTTGACACGCAACAATCGCTGCCGCTACCACTCCGACACCACGGCTTAGAGAATTACGATTACTACTTAAATATTCTTCGGGCTGGCATAAATCATAATGCTTTACAATCAACAGCACCTCCCATAAAAAAACACACACACACACACACACACATATATATATATGTGTGTGTGTGTGTGTGTGTGTGTGATTCGTTGTTTTTCCGAGTAGCGGAGAAAATATTGAGTTAAAAAAACACGCTACGTTTTTGTATCAGACTTGCCTATCCGATGCGTCGTGTAATCTACGGATATTTTTGATTTTGAATTGGAAGAGAAGACTATTTCATAAATACAGTCGCACTTTTCCCCTCCCCATTAGCGTCTACGAGCCGCCTCTGTATATTAACCTATTCGTTTCGAATGACGTTATATTTTGATACACGTAAAACTCGTTTTATATGATATTGTACACCAGTGGGTGTCAAGGATTTTCTAATGAGGTCCGGAGAATTTGAAATATTTTTTTCGAGGTTCAATGCAAAACATATTTTAGTCAAAACTTTAAAATGTAAGTTAGTTTTTTTCATATTTGTTGAATAGTGGTTGTAGTGCTATGAGGTCCTGATTGACGAATAGTTTTTCGGTGTAAATGTGGACGGATCATTTAAATTTTTTTGTCAATTCTACTAAGATATTTTGATTTAACGTCATGGAGATAGGAATCTTTGTATATTTGTTTTGCGAACATTCAAAGTCGTGTGAAAATTTGTTTTCATTTAATCTTATTCGTCATTTGTTGAACCAAATAATCATAGTGTTACGATGTGACTGACGTTGTAAGGAAACAGTATTGTGATTTTCGTGAATCGAAATAGGCCATCAGCATAATCCCTGACATAAGTACGAGGTGATGTAAGTTGGTCAGAAGTGTAAATATTAAATAATATGAGTGCGAGAGACGTGAATATGAATTAATTTCGAATTATGATATTATTAATTATTCCAGATACGACTACCTACGGACGACCAAGCTGAACTAATGTTGAATCGAAATATTCGTTCGTGAGAGTTTCATTATCATTCGCGTTCTAAATCGTATTAAATAGTTTTACCAGAATTATGCGTTTTATTCTTCAACGTAAATTAAACCTAGAGACGACCGAACGATTATATTGTTCATGAAGACAGAATAAATACGAGTGCTGTCCGATAAATAAGGTACTAAAAATACTGAATAATGTAAAATGAATTTATTATTTTAAAACTTTTCAATAAATTAGACATATTTTTCTAATTTTCTACATAGTCCACATTTAAATTGATGCATTTTTCCGAACGGTGGAGTAACTTGAAAATGCCATCTCGGAAATACGCAGCACATCCGCAAATGACATTCGTTTATCAGCAAAAACACAAAAACCAGGTCCGTTCGCCTTAATCTCGTAAATCTTAATCCTAAATACGTAAAAATCTCACAAATCAAACGCGTTCGACATACTTTTTCTCCGTTTTGGACGATACGTACCAAAATATAGAATTACTCGGGTCGTTCTTTTTTGCAGATCGAGTTTTTCGACCGAGGCCGGCCAAACGTCTGTTTATAGTTCTGTTGAGCTCACATCGTCGACGACCGGAACGACGGACGACGGTTTCATTGCCAAGTTTCTCTCCTTGCACGGATGCAACGGTCCCGCGATGTCACGTTCTTCGCCGATCGTCGTCCTGTTCTGCTGCCCGTCGATTGTCAACCTCTTCAAGTCCTCGCGTTTCACCAAGCGACAGAGAATTAATCGCTCTCTTTTCTTCTTGTTCCCTTTGACCATTTTCTTGGATTTGGTAATGAGAACGAACTGTTCCGCATTCATTTCCGCCCGATCCTGTACTGCCCTGCACGTCGCACCGGTGCGCATCTGAACACAGCTCCGAAATTCCGCCGCGTACGTCCAAGCACTGTCGTCGTCATTCACTTACGTACCAACGTCGATTTGAAATGATTGTTTAGCTTATACCAAAGCACATTTCGTTCGGAAGGTCTCGCCGTATGTGGCATACTTTAGTTGGTCGTCGGTTTTTGTAATGATCGTAGATGAAACACATGAAAAAACTCATTTTGCTTTTTACAGTTAAGTTAAACGATTTTATATATAGAAAAAATTTGTTTCTATTAAACGCAAATTATAATATAATGCATTCCAAAACAATACATTCGAAAAGCGATATTTTTCGTTTATAATATTCTCTCTGTTCGTCCGGTAGATAATTTTATGTTTATTTCAACCAGCATTATTAATATAATATACATGTTATTTAGTTCTTATGAAAAGATTTTAAAATATTATAATAATATTGTATAATTTTACAATAGTTTATTGGCTCTGTTTTATATACATATATATATATTGTTTTTTCTTGTTTAATTTTTCTATTAATAAAGAGTATTTGTTTTATAATTTATTCTTATTTTTGTTTTTCGTATTTCATTAATATATAGTTATTAACATTGTTGTGCAAAGATTTTATAATTATCGAAATAAAAAAAAGATAATTGTATATCACATAAAATTTGTAGATTATGATTTGTACTTATGCAGTTGTATCTAATAAAATTATCACAATTAGTTCAAATAACTATGAAAAATAAAATTGTGTAATTATAAATAATTTTTTTTGATACAGTGATTGGAAAATCTTGGTGTAAATATGTAGTATATATGCAATATGCCTACATACAAGTTACAACTATGACTATTATCAATGTCAAAAAATCATTATGGACCTAATATATATATAAATGGTATATATTTAATATAAAATAAGTATATTACTATGCATACTTATGTAATAATGAGATAAATTTTAATTAAAATTTTAATTAAATGTTAATTAATTTATTAATATTGATTACTATATAATATTATTGGATATTAACATTTAATTGAAATTTAAGAAAATTTAACTTAATAAAACATTTTTTAATTTAAACTTCTTTGTTTATTTATTTAGACCATCAAAATTTATAAATTTAACTCATTTTATCTCCTTAAAACCGACCTATTTGCAATCTCTTATTATGCCTACCTGCCTAAATATCACTATTATTACAGCTTATAATACATTATAACTGCTAAACTGATTGTGTTGGTGAATTAGTCAAAGCTACAGGATATACATTATATTAGTTTATAAAAACTTATTAACAAAAATTATATCACCTGAAGTTAAAAATTTTTTATAAGTTAATACCAAATAGCCGACCACCATCCTCTTAAAATAAGGTTGGCAGCTGCCCCTCTTTGAGTATAAGTTCAGCGCTACTGGAAATATCTACATAATTTAAAAATAAATAATACATAATATAATAATACAATTAATTAAATAGGTATTTAATCAAATATTAATAATAAGTATAATAATAAGTATTTGTCATCGAAATAATTATAATACTTAATTCTTAATAAATGTATGTTATAATTAATCAATTTGAGTTTTTCATTAATGTATATTTGTAAGGTTATGTTCTATATATTTGTAAGGTTATATTTTTATTCTTCTTCTGTTGATGCTTGTACAACATTGTGTGCTTGTTGAATAATAATAAAATAGTATTTTTTTGAAATGAACAAATCAATTTAACAATTTATAAAATAAAATACTTTTAAATTTGTCAAATAATAAAATGAAATAAAAAAAATTAGTAAAGAATTGAGAGAAATGGTAGTTGCTAGGTCAGAAATCAGAAGTCTGAATAACCAAAGAAAGATAAAAATATATAAGAAAAACATGTTTATTATACTTTGTTTGATCTTAAACAAATTAACATATTAAAAATATCATCGCTAAGGCAGTTTTTCCTAGGTATCAAAATTTGACTTCCACTATTGAACATTCTTTCCACTGGTGCAGAAGAAGGCAGTGTAGTATTATATTTTAAAATCATTTGCTTTACTATTGGATAATCATCTACAATTTTCAAGTTGCTTCCATTCTTTTTACTGGAATTTAAGAAAGGTAATCTTTGTATATTGGCCAAATTTTCACCTCCAAATGACGAGTTGGTAGACAGAACTGGATATCAATGAATTATAAAATTCTTCTCCACTATCATGATCTGATGTTGAAAGTTCCATTTATATGTTCATATTAGAATTAGTTTCAAGGCATTCTGAGAGAAATAAATTTTTGCCTATTTCAGAATATTGGCTAGGTACCTAATTAAGTTTAAATTTAGGATGACTCACAGAAGATAATATATATGGCTTAATTTTTATATCATTTAAATTGAAAATAAAATGATATCTTTTTTCTATACCTTTAATAATACATATAGATAATGGTTTACAGTAAACTAAGTTAATTTTACTCATTAATATATGTTTTAATGCAATAATAGTTGGTGCGACATAACCAAGATAACAAGTCTTCTCGCCTTATAGTTTATCCAATGCAGTTGTTAATGGCATCATTACTTGAACACATTCTTCTAAAAATTTCCACTCTGTTGATTTTAATTTACAAATCTTCAATTCATTAAAGCATTCTATAACTTTCTCACGACAATGAATAATTTTTTTAATAGCATCATAAAATGAATTCCATCATATTATCAATGGTAAGGGAAATTTACACTGACATATACTAAAAACTTTGTCTAAGGCCAATGAACTTCTGTTTAGTAAATTCCAAAATAATGATAATTTACCAAATGCAAATCTTGATATTTTTTTGTAAACTAAATCTGTTATTTTACTAGTGTCGACAGTTGCTACTAAATTTAATGTATGTGTGGAGCACACAATATGGTTAGACAAAACAATGTCTATATCCCCATTATCATCAACTTTATCACAATATTCACCAGTATTATTGTCACATGTGTTTACATTTTTCACAGATAGAATATTAGATACATTTATCACATTAATACCACCAGGCTCATCTTCAATACAACAATTTTGTAAATAGTCAGGATTAACAACATCAATCTCATTAATTAGTTCATTAATATTTTGATCACTTAATGTTTGCTTATTCTTAGAAATAGATTCTTGACAGGATTTTTCATATGTGAATTGTTGAGCACGAAATGGTTTGCCAAAATTACTAGCATTGTCTGTAATGGTGCGAGATAATTTTGAAACATCAATTTTATAACGTTTCATAATTTTAGAAATACATTTCGCGATGTTTGTATAATTATAGCTACCTTCAATTCTTCGACAAGCTAGAGCATACGAAAAACGTTGAAATGTTCTCACTTCTATGTAGTGGAGAGTCATTCCAAAATAACTTTTATTCAATGAACTCCATATATCAGTAGTAACACATACATACATTTGCTTAGATATTATTTCTGTTAAATTACTAACATACATTGTATATTTGTTTAATAACTCATGGTTAATGGCTCTTCTACTAGGTACAAAGTTATCATTAGACAGACCACCAACAAGGGCCTTACATGAAGGTTTTTCACAGGTTAAAATAGGTTTCATCTCTTCTACAATGTAGTTGAATACCAAATCAGTTACCTAAAAATGATTTTAGAACAATTAATTATAAATAAAAATATATGTAAAATATATATATATTTAATTAATTGTTACCCTAGAAACACAATTAAACAATAAAATCAATTTCTTAGATTTTATGGTTGGCTTAGTTAATTATAAATTTGAAATTAATATTTACAGAAAACCTACACAAACTGATTTCATTATTCTTTATGATTCCAATCATCTTTTTTCACAAAAAATTGAATTTTTTTATTTCATTTTTTATAGACTTGAGCATGATTCTTCAAATAATTATAATTACAAACATGAGCATAATATTATATATGACATCACACTTTAAAATAAATATAATTTAAACACAAGCAATAGAATACATTAAAAAAATTAAAGAAAATATAAAAAAACCTGAACAATTAATTTAACTAATTATTGTATTATGAAATATCAAAATATATTAGAAAAATTCGTAATTTTTTAAAAAATAATGTAAATAATATTAAAATCACATTTAATACTAATAATAATTTAATCAAACTAGTAAATTATAAAATAAAACAATTTCCAAATAATTTTTAATGATCTTCCAGGTGTTTACAAATTTAAATGTAGTTGCGTTACATTTTATGTAAGAAGTGGTTTTAAGGGTTTAACCGCCACAAAATTTATAAAGTGTTAGCATTAATATGAATTTTATTTATTAATATACTTAAAAAAAAATTCATTTATATAAATATATATACAAAATTACGGTCCATGGGAAGGCTTAGCACCGTTAGCCCCCCTGGCTATACCCTTGCTTACATACCTACAATAATAATATTGTAATATTATATATATGTGTATTTATGTGAGGAATCCAGGAATACTGGGTCTCCCAGAATAAAAAAAAATTTATAAGTTATAAGCATAATTAAATATATATATATATATATACAAAGCTGAGGTTTTCACACTTTTTTTTTTTTTTAAATAAAAAAAATATATATAAAAGGCTGTATTTGGAGGGTTTTGGAGGTTCAAACCCTCCCCCTCCAAACTTTTTAATATAGAGTTTTGTTACTTAAAGTTAATGTTAGTTTTTTTAAAGGTATTATTAAAATATATGATTCGATTTTAAGCCCCCTCATGAAAATGTGTCCTTGCTATGACCTTATGTATATATATATTTAATTTTATGAATATCACAAATAACTAAAATTTATTGTTATCCTACTATATGATTTTATTTTATAATTAAATCCCGTATACTTGTTAATTCATGTATGTAAAAATGTTGTAATATTATTATATTTTCACTATTATTTTTCTTAAATAATTTTGTTAGTTAAAAATGTTGTTAACAAGAAACTAACTTTTAGATGAAAATATTTTTATTTATGTATTTATAATGAAGGTTTTATTATATTTAATCTTTTTTTTTCAATTTACCCAATATCTATTTATTAATAGGTATTTAAAAAAAGTAAAATTATGTTTGTTAATATTAAGTATTTATATGAATTTAATAAAAAAACTTTTAATTTAATGTTTTTTTTAATACATATTAAATTGTATCTAGGTTTTTAAGAGTTAATTTTCTGAATATCTGAAAATGTATTTTCCACAATTATAATTTTTTTAAACTAAATATCTATATTTCCGTCATTTTTTAGTAGCATTTTCATGATTTAAAAGCATTCATTTGTAACATTATTGATTAATTCTAAATGCATGTGCTATAGGTTTTTAATGCATCATTTCCCTAGCCCTAGTAATCAGTATTATTAATCATTTTTTTCTGGTTACGTTTTTATACGATTATTTTTTTTTAGTGCAACATTGTTATAAAAAAACTGTACTAAAATAATATCCCAAAACCAAATCATATCTAATAAACCGAAATAAAATAATAAAATTTACTTACTTTATAGTAATTTATTTATAAGTTTCCAGTCGAATTTGAATAGGCTATGATTTGTTTTGAACAGTTCTGGCAAGTAACATTCATTCTTGTACCATTGACCGAATTGATCTTAAAATATTTCCCATCCAACAAATAATTTCGCATTTCATTATCAGTTGTAGGCGAGTCCGATTCAACTGACGACTTAGGTACAAACACATTTTTATCGTCGTCACTATCTTCGTGGTTTCTTTTGCGACAAATAAATTTGTTTAAAAATAGCATTTAAAAAAAAACACAAGAGAGACATCGATCGCGGATGACCAACGAATAAAAACATAATGCGCATTACAGTGGGCATCGCATATTCATATATAAAACAACAAATGACAATATCAAAAGTCATTGTCCGATGGAATTTTCAAGAATATAACTATATTATTATGCTACACCAATTGGTGTTATATATTTAGACTGTGGTACATGGACTTTGCACGGGTTTTCCCAATTACCGACCGAATGACCGAACGATTATATTGTTCTTAAAAACAGAATAAATACGAGGACTGTCCGATAAATAAGGTTCAAAAATATACTGAATAAAAAAATGAATTTATTACTTTAAAACTTTTACACAACAAATTAAATAAATTCAATAAAAAAGACATATTTTTCAGAAGTAGTATTTTTTTCATAGTCACCATTTACAATTGAAGCATTTTTCCCAACGATGGAGTCTCTTGAAAATGCCATCTCGGAAATACGCAACACATTTTCCATCGAAGTACTCGATAAGGTTAGGTTAGCTCATGAACGCAGGCTTACGAAAATTTAATTTCTCATGGACAATTCCATGTACCACAGGTCTTTGGGAGATCAAGTTGCGTGGTCGTTTTCCAAATCTTGAGTCGCCTACCCGTAAAAACACAAAAACACGGTCCATTCGCCTTAGTCTCGTAAATCTTAATCGTAAAAACGTAAAAATCCCACAAATCAAACGCGTTCGACACACTTGTTCACCGTTTTGGACGATACGCACCAAAATATAGAATTACTTAGGCCGTTCTTTTTTCCAGACCGAGTTTTTCGACCGAGGCCGGCCCAACGACTGTTTAAAGTTCTGTTGGACTCATGTCGTCGACGACCGGAACGACGGACGACGGTATCATCGCCAAGTTTCTCTCCTTGCACGGCTATAACCACAGATTAGATGAATACAGATGGATCACTCGCGATGTAAACAAAAAATATTTTGTGATTGGTTCCCCCTCAAATCAGTGTTACCGCACAATAGTATAATATATTTACCTAAAATTTACACATTGCTACTGTAAAATAACCGGTTGGTGTTTTCTGTTTACATAAAATGAATTGTGAATTGTGATTTCGAGTACGCTTGTACTGCTCTTTTGTTTGATCCTCTTGATTATTCAAGTAATAAAATAAAATTTTTTATTTTCTTGTAAAACAAAGCCTTTAACAAAAATAAACGGTGCTCCGTTAAGTGTTGTACCAGTTCTAGCAGTATTCAGAATTTAAGTTTCTTTGGATACCCAAAAGAAATTGAGCGACGTGAGATTTGGATGAAGAACTGCCACACAGAACACTTGGCAAACAGTATTTCAAAATCAAACATTAGTTACAGGATCTGTGAAAAGCATTTTGAAGATAAAATGTTTGTGAACTCCACAACAAAATGTAGGCTTGTATTCAATGCAATCCCTACATTGTTCAATTGTAAGTAAAAAAGTTATATTAGACATGACATGCAAGTAATATAATTAAAATCATTTCTTACATATATATATATATAAAAATGAAAAAAAAAAATGTTTAATTTGTAGTTGATGTTGAAGAGCATCTTGTAACTAATGTGTCAACTTCTTACATCAGTTGTGCTAGTGTAGGCAGCAGTTCTTCATTCGATGTAGTGAGTGTTGAAAACATCAACACTAACCTATCACCTAATCTAACTACATCACCCGTTAATTCAAGTGATTCAAGTAATCAAACGCCAGGGTACTTGTCGGCAAACACTCCACGAAAGAAAAAAATGTCGGTAATAAATCAGTATAATGTGAAGGAAATTAATCGTTTAAAAAAATCTGTTTTAAATTTAAGTAAAAGATTAGCCAATAACGACACTATAGAAAATTATGTAGAGTTAAGCGAAAAGTACTTATCTCCTGGTTTATTTATAATTGTCAGAAATCACCTTAATTTAAAAAATAAAAATAAACAGGGTTATAGGTATAGAAATTCAAAAAAAATTAGATCATTCCTTTTTATTATGTTATTTTAAAGCTTATGTAAATCATTAGAAATCAACTTTTGGTAATTTAACAATGCCTTATGAAGAATTTTATAATTATATTTATAAATTAGAAACGTTGTTCGTACAATATTTTCCCAAGTTGTCTGTTGAGCAAAGTGTAGGTCAAAAACTTAAGCAATGTATGATCAATGTAGTATACGAACATCCATGTCCTCAATTTAATAAAAATTATTTACTTTCATTTTTTATTCGTTTTAGGATTTATTCGTCAATTAAATTCTTAAATAAAAATCTTTTATCTGATAAAAAATTAAAAAATAGGAAATTAGTTATTTTACAACATCTGTAATAAATATAAAAATGTTAGTTTTAGGAACTCAATATTCACATAATTTTGTCTAATAATTTATTCTAAATTTGCCTATACTTTATACTGTAATCTCTATTCTCTATATAATTTAATACAGGGTCAATTAATTATATTAATATTATACTTGTGAATTACCTTGACTAATTTCTGAGCTGCTTTTTTCAGAACTAAACGTTTAGCCATTTTTTTAAACAGTCCTTTTTAGGACTTCTTTTTAAACAGTTTTTTTCAGGGCTTCTTTTAAAACAGTTCTTTTCAGGGCTTTTAAAACAGTCCTTTTCAGGACTACTAAAAATATATTTTTTCATGTTTTAAATTATTTATAATTTCGGAACAATCATATTGAGATGGAATAAATGAATGAAGTAAACTGTTAAAGAAACAAACTATTTGTGTTTGGTATGTTTTATATGATTGTAAGTTAAATGTTGGTACTATATGGTCGAATAAACTGTATGTGTTATTAAAAGATTATTCCTAATTACAGATTTTCAAACTCATTATTTGATTTACTATGTGCGTCAAAAGTGTACACGAACAACGAAAGAAATTTGCAGCCAACCAGCAACCGTGTTCAGATCAATAGATTATAATTTACTATAATAAAACGTATAATATTCATCTAATCCGTGTAATTATTTCATCCTTACATTAGTTGAAAAACAAACATTTAAAAAATATTTGTCAAATGAAGACACATAAATAGTATAAGAAACATTTATCAGTTAAGTAAAAATCTGTAGAAAAATTGAAAGAATTTTCAAACTATTAAATAAATTAGGTATTACTTAAATTTCATTATTAATATATATATATATAGAAATAAAGAAAAATGTATGTAAAAAATACAGAAATTAATTAAACAAATTAATATAAGAATATATATAGCTATCAAAAAAGTCTACCACTTTAAAAAAAAAAAAAATAACGATACATATTAAGAAAATTGTTGCTGTTTTCTTACTTAAATTTTACCCTTAAATATTAGAAGCTGGATTAGAACAATAGTTAGTAATATTTCTTTCTATTGAATTTGTGGTCAAGTTCATTTGTTAGGAATTCATGTAGACAAATAAGTCTATACTTGGTGTAAATTAGTTAATCGAACATGGCATTTTTTTTAAATAAACCATTTTCCGTTTTGAATTATAATTCAATTGAATTTCATTCACATATTAGTTGGAAACAAATATGTACTTAATCTGCATTAAATTTTTACTGGCATATGATAATCATTATTATTATATTTAAAATAATAAAGAAGTTGTACAATAATATTGTATAATATCATCACTATAATTTATGTTATCATATGCGCCTACATTGATTTGAGGGGGAATCAATCAGAAAAGCGTATTTGCAATTCTTTTGTTCTCGGGCCGAGTGATCCATCTGTATTCATCTAATCTGTGCTATAACGGTCCCGCGATGTCACGTTCTTCGCCGATCGTCGTCCTGTTCTGCTGCCCGTGGATTATCGACCTTTTCGAGTCCTCGCGTTTCACCAAGTGATAGATCATTAATCGCTCTCTTTTCTTCTTGATCCCTTTGGACGTCGGCTTCTTGCGTTTCGCGACGAGCACGAACTGTTCCGCGTTCATTTCCGTCTGATCCTGTACGGCCCGGCGAGTCGCATCGGCGCGCAGCTGAACGCAGTTCCGGCATTCCTCCGAGTACGTCCAAGCACCGTCGTCGTCATCCACTTGCGTACCAACGTCGATTTGAAATTGATCGGTTAGCTTATACCGAAGCGCATTCCGTTCGGAAGGTCTCGCCGTATGTGGCATACTTTGGTCGGTCGTCGGCTCTTGTAATATTCGTAGATGAGACACATAATAAAACTCATTTCGCCTTCTTACTGGTCACGTGAACGATTATATGAATTGTAAAAATTCGTTTCTGTTAACCGCGAATTGTAATATAATGCTTTCCAAAACAATACTGTCGAAAAGCGGTGTTATTCGTTTATACTATTCTCTCTGGTCGTCCGGAAGATGATTTTGTGTTTATTGCAACCAGCGTTATCAACGTCTTATACGTTTCGTTAAACTAAATAATCAATTCTGAAAATTTCCGGCCGATATGGTTCATCCATAGACATATAATATATTATATGTCTATGGGTTCATCGTTCACGCTAAAAATAACTTTGTATTTTATTTGTCGCACAACCCTGGTCGGCGTAGTGATTTTGGTGTGAGCGGTCACGGCTACGGTTGTTCGGACACACTTACGGGAGGATAGATCGCGCTCTACCGTATTTATCAATTAGTAATCGCCGATTGTTCTGGAATATTCGAGACGCAATTCCCCCGCCCGTCTGCACGCACCGCTGTGCTAATCGTGATAACGGTTTTACACGAATCACGACAAACCCGCCGCCGTGTACGCGCGCGCGTCTCTGTTTTTCTTGTCGTCGTCGTGCGTCGTCTCCACTCGTGGCCGTCGGAGGCCTTCGTGCGTGTTGTGTCGTTCACGCGAGTACCGGCTACGCATCGCAAAACGTTCGTTGTCACCGTCGAACCCGTCACGCTGCCGAAAATCGCCGTCGACTGTCACGTATGCCGCGTTTAGTATATACATATATTATTATTAAGATCCATTTCCGCTTCCTCCCCCCCTCCCCCAACTCTTCCCATTCCCGTTAGTTTATAGGAATTCATTGTTTCATATAACCTTAAAATTTCCAATACAGTCCGTTCATTCGTTTTTTTATATCAACGTTGTTCATCCTTTCCGAAATCCCACGGATCTGGGGACCGGCCATCTCCCGCGAACACGACTTGACGGGTAAATTCCGGTGCGCACGACGGTTGTATCGCCGTGGTACACAAATGTAACCGTTTTATCGACGACACGCAATATACGTCTGTCAGTCGTCGGTTCGATAAACAAATCGACGCACTCCGCATACGCGTTTCCTCGTGCCCGAGAAGAACCGACACCACCAAAAACCACCGGATACGGATCCCAACCAAGTTCGGCACGCGACTATGTTATCACCAGACGGTAACGATATTCTTACGTGTACGATAGAAAACGCGATCGTTCGGTCGCGTGACTCGCACGTTCCCTAAGGTAATATGTTTTTGTTCCACGTGTCGGAATGACAATTGACCGCGACACTTTTGTCGTTATCCCCTTTACAATGTGATTGACTGTTCGATCGTTTCGAACGGTACTTTCTCGACTTTGAATAGAACAACGATTGATTAGCGAGGAAATTCCGATTTAAACGTTATTTAAATAACTAAAAGACGTCGACCAACGTACCGTACAGGATGCGTTTTCAAGAACTCAACACGCGCGAATGACTTGTTATCATTTATTAGTCGTGGTTTTTTCTTTATCGCGTTGTATACGCGTCGATAATGATTGTTTCCTCGGACAAATCGGATCGACGAATATTTTTCAAGTCTCAATACGGGCGGTCGATTACAAATAATTTTAATAATGGTGGTGCAAACGTCGTTAATTCAATATGGCACGTTACGTTCGTGCAACAGTAGTAATATGAACGATCAGTATGATTTCATAAATATTCTGCGTTTTTAAAAATACCGAAAACGTGATTAAGCATATATATCTGTATATATACGCGTCTTATGTCCAGTATTTATAACACGCGCAGTTACGTATAAGTACATTAATAGGACGAAGTTAATTTTGTCACTGCATGGTAGATGGGTTGTGTAAACGCTAATTCGCGGTTTTGAAATATTTTATCGCAAGGCCGAGTTTACCGGCGCGGAACACTCACCAGCGCTCGTCATAAACTAACTTCCGAAAACGCCGAAATCCGGAACTAGGTAGTGCGACACCGCATGCTGTGTATTCAATTTCAATAGAAACGTATTTCATATTTAATATCGCACGTATAATAATAGCTGGTACAACAGTTTTAAAAAATATATGTGTATATTAAATAAGTTCTGAAATTATTTTTTAAGACAAAATATTAAAAGCACAAGACGATTTTCGTTTATACCGTCGCGCATATATATGTATATTATAGAATCATTTAAGTGTTATATGTATACATTTATACACGCAAAATAGTGTGTAATATTTTAGGTATATTCGGTCGTTTTACGCTAGGAATATTACTTACAGGCGTTAAAATCAACTGGTATTTGTCAATAAACGTTTAATTAATCAGATTTTAAGTGGTCTTTTTCGGGTTTGATAATTTTTTGTAAATGTACAGAAGGTATTTTTTTTTTTTGCTTTTTTTGTGTTTTTGCTTAATAATGATAATATTAATAAAATATATCTTAAATGACATGTTGGAAATGCTAAAAGACTGATAATATGATATTTATCTATACTTAAGTAATGATCAAATAAAATTGACAATTTTTTTGTTCAAATAAATTTTGTTTAAATTTCATAATAATTATTTGTTTATTTTGTCAGATTATTACATTGTTACGATGTTAAAAAACGAAGAGAAATTATGCTAAACGCGCTTTTGTGAGATGAAGACGAACGAACAAAACTATCCTATTTTTCTTCTTACAAATATCAGGTAAAGAACATCAGTTTTGGATTTTTATTGTACATAAACATTAGTGATGGCATAAAATAGCAGTAGCAGTGATTTTTCACAGGTGATTTCAAAGTAGCAATCACAGTCTGCTACTCCAGTATGAAAATAACAGTAACTGCTACTTTTTTGTTTATAGCAGTTGGTCATATCATATTAGAAAAAATAACTGCTACTATTTTCTGTAATTTCAACATGTGATTTGAAATGTTGAGTGCGATTATATTTTTAATTACTATTTAAATATTTTAAATTTATTTTATATTTAAATTTAAATTTATTTAGATCTTGTTTATATATGTATATATATATATATATATATATATATATATATATATATATATATATATATATATATCAGAGGCAAATGCAGCGAAGGTTTATATATATATATATCAATAACCCTTTAGTTAGATACACAGTGCCGGATCTAGAACATTTGTCACCCGGAGATGATATAAAAAGTTTTAACTTTTTTAATTCATCCTCTTCTCCATCAGAAAAACCCTTGTTAGTTTTCAAATTGATACTTGCAGTGACTTGTATAATTTATTATAATTATAAATTATAATTCAAGTTAATATCACTGTTATTATTTAACAGTGAGCACTGAACAATCTATTAATTATTAAAATTAAAATTTATTAATTATTATCATTAAACAATTATCGTAAGTTTTTACTTATTGCATTTTATAATTGTTTTTCATTGTAACAGATTTTCATTAAATAGCCTGACAGTTGTCATTAACACTCGAAGACCATAAAAATACAATTTACAATATTAAAAAAGTATTTTTATTTTTCTATATTTAATCGGCGTTATCTGATACTTGAAAGAATTCGGACAAATACATTTCTGTTCACAGTATAATTGAATCGGTCACTTCAAAAACACAAATCATATAATTGAAATTTTACACAGATCACTCATATCTTAATTACTCCCGAAATGCAACGCTTTTTGCAATTGCACCTATTTACTTATTTATTTTTAGACTCAATTATACTACTATAATTCATAATTTTTAATAGTTTAAATTCTACTATTTATAATAAAGTTAATGTAAAACATACTTGACTTATGTCGTTTTCGAAATTTACCGATTCAATTAGTGACTATAGTGTACAACAAAATTTACAATTGAAACTGAACTATAACATAATCACTAGGGCTCGGATTTATATGTATTTATACAACCAAAATATGCATTTGTGTATTTAAAATATATAAATATATATGTGTTAAAAACTCAAAATATGTAATATACTAATATTATTTATTAATTAAATGTTTGGCATTATAAAAATATTCGGCAACTATAAGTAAAAATAAAACTGTTCTTGACAACGAACAAATTCCGACTAAACCACACAAGACACGCACTATATTTCGTTGCATTTCACTTTTTCGAATATCGATATTAAAAATGGATTAACACTTCGATAAGACATGTTGTATTCCAGCCGATAAAGTTTTATCTTTACTCAACGCGCACACATAGCGATTCTAACTATACTGTTGAATGTCACCAATTTGTGTTCAAGGGGAAATCTACACAGATTAAACATTACAAATTTCTTATATATTTTTAAGTGTTTAAATATATGAGAAAAAAACGGAATTATTGTGAAATATGTAAATATATGTTTATATCAAATATAGCTTATTTAATTGAAAATCACGTGAAATGAATTTATCACTTATCTAAATGGATTTTTTTAGTCATAGTAAACATATGTATTTATATATATAAATCCGAGTTCTAATAATCACTAATGTATATTGTTTGAATTCTTTCTTATATTCTGTTCGAAATTTTATCGTATGAGCTTAAATTTTTATTTATTTTAACAATTTCGAAGCGCCCCTACATAATCGGTGACCGGGACAAGAATACCCACTGCCCCTCTATCGATCCGGCACTGGTCATACGAAATAATTTACTGCGATTTATTGCTTATTGATAACAAAACACGGTCCGTTCGCCTTAATCTCACAAACGTAAAAATCCCACAAATCAAACGCGTTCGACATACTTTTTCTCCGTTTTGGACAATACACACCAAAATATAGAATACTCGGGCCGTTCTTTTTTCCAGAACGAGGCCGGCCCAACGACTGTTCAAAGTTATGTTGGGCTCACCTCGTCGACGACCGGAACGGCGGCGGACGACGGTATCATCGTCACGTCTCCCTCGTTGCACGGCTGCAACGGTTCCGCGTTGTCACCATCTTCAATTTCTTCGACGATCGTCGTCCCGTCCGGCTGCCCGTGGATTATCGACATCTTCGAGTCCTCGCGTTTCACCAAGTGATAGAGCATTAATGGCTCTCTTTCATTCTTCATCCCCTTGGACATCGGCTTCTTGAGTTTCTCAACGAGCACGAACTTTTCCGCGATCATTTCCGTCTGTTCCTGTACGGCCCGGCGAACGCAGCTCTGACATTCCTCCACGTACGTCCACGCACTGTCGTTATCGTCCACTTGCGTAGCCACGTCGATCTGAAATTGATCGGTTAGCGTATACCAAAGCGCATTCCGTTTGGAAGGTCTCGCCGTATGTGACATACTTTAGCTGGTCGTCGGCTCTTGTAATAATCGTATATCAGACAAATAAAAAAACTCATTTTTACTTTTTACTGGTCTCGTGAAATATTATATAAAACGAAAAAATCCGTTTCTTTTAAACGCAAATTATAAAATTATGGTTTCCAAAACAATTCATTCGAAAAGCGTTATTATTCGTTATTAATATTCTCTCTGGTCGTCCTGGAGATAATTTTATGTTTATTTCAACCAGCATTATTAACATAATATACATTTTATTTAGATCTTGCGAAAATATTTCATGATATAATAATATTGTATAATTTTACAATACTTATTGGTTCTGGTTTATATATATATATATTGTTTTTTTTTTGTTTTTTTTTTTTCATTTATAAAGAGTATTATTTTATAGTTTATTACTATTTTTGTTCTTCGTATTTCATTAATATATTAATTAAGTTATTAATATCAACGATAATTTTCCCACTAGCCTGTACGATTCGTAAGCACGTAGAACATTATTTCCAGTCATTCGACAGGAAGACCAGGTGCTTGTTGCGACATGATTAGACATTACGGATACACATATATATATGCTTTTTTTCTAACCGATTTCACTTCACCATTTTCGCGTAAAATAACTTTCACTATTGATCACGTCCACTGCCGTCACCGTCGTTTAACTATTACTACTACCTAATCCGTTGTCACCGTTGACACGCAACAATCGCTGCCGCTACCACTCCGACACCACGGCTTAGAGAATTACGATTACTACTTAAATATTCTTCGGGCTGGCATAAATCATAATGCTTCACAATCAACAGCACCTCCCATAAAAAAACACACACACACACACACACATATATATATATATATATATGTGTGTGTGTGTGTGTGTGTGTGTGTGTGATTCGTTGTTTTTCCGAGTAGCGGAGAAAATATTGAGTTAAAAAAACACGCTACGTTTTTGTATCAGACTTGCCTATCCGATGCGTCGTGTAATCTACGGATATTTTTGATTTTGAATTCGAAGAGAAGACTATTTCATAAATACAGTCGCACTTTTCCCCTCCCCATTAGCGTCTACGAGCCGCCTCTGTATATTAACCTATTCGTTTCGAATGACGTTATATTTTGTTACACGTAAAACTCGTTTTATATGATATTGTACACCAGTGGGTGTCAAGGATTTTCTAATGAGGTCCGGAGAATTTGAAATATTTTTTTCGAGGTTCAATGCAAAACATATTTTAATCAAAACTTTAAAATGTAAGTTAGTTTTTTTCATATTTGTTGAATAGTGGTTGTAGTGCTATGAGGCCCTGATTGACGAATAGTTTTTCGGTGTAAATGTGAACGGACCATTTAAATTTTTTTGTCAAGAATTGTATTAAGATATTTTGATTTAACGTCATGGAGATAGGAATCTTTGTTTATTTGTTTTGCGGACATTCAAAGTCGTGTGAAAATTTGTTTTCGTTTAATCTTATACGAATGTTTAATGTTTACGATGTGACTGACGTTGTAAGGAAACAGTATTGTGATTTTCGTGAATCGAAATAGGCCGTCAGCATAATCCCTGACATAAGTACGAGGTGATGTAAGTTGGTCAGAAGTGTAAATATTAAATAATATGAGTGCGAGAGACATGCATATGAATTAATTTCGAATTATGATATTATTAATTATTCCAGATACGACTACCTACGGACGACCAAGCTGAACTAATGTTGAATCGAAATATTCGTTCGTGAGAGTTTCATTATCACTCGCGTTCTAAATCGTATTAAATAGTTTTACCAGAATTATGCGTTTTATTCTTAAACGTAAATTAAACCTAGAGACGACCGAACGATTTTATTGTTCATGAAGACAGAATAAATACGAGTGCTGTCCGATAAATAAGGTACTAAATATACTGAATAATGAAAAATGAATTTATTACTTTAAAACTTTTACACAATAAATTAGACGTATTTTTCTATTTTTGTACGTAGTCACCATTTGATGTGAAGCATTTTTCCCAACAATGGAGTAACTTGAAAATGCCACCTCGGAAATACGCAGCACATTTTCCATCGAAGTACTCGGTAGCTGCGTTCATGAGCGAAAATTTAATTTCTCGTGGACAATTTTATGCACTGTGGTTTTTAGGAGATTAAGTTCTGTTGCCATTTTCCTAATCTTGAGTCGTCCATCCGGAACAACACAAAAACACGGTCTGTTCGTCGTAGTCTTGTAAATCTTACTTTTAAAAACGTAAAAATCCCACAAATCAAACGCGTTCGACATACTTTTTCTCCGTTTTCTGTTCGAAATTTTATCGTATGAGCTTAAATTTTTATTTATTTTAACAATTTCGAAGCGCCCCTACATAATCGGTGACCGGGACAAGAATACCCACTGCCCCTCTATCGATCCGGCACTGGTCATACGAAATAATTTACTGCGATTTATTGCTTATTGATAACAAAACACGGTCCGTTCGCCTTAATCTCACAAACGTAAAAATCCCACAAATCAAACGCGTTCGACATACTTTTTCTCCGTTTTGGAAGATACGCACCAAAATATAGTCCATACTAGACCGTTCCTTTTTCCAGACCGAGGCCGGCCCAACGACTGTTCAAAGTTATGTTGGGCTCACCTCGTCGACGACCGGAACGATGTACACGTTATCGATTATTATTGCTATTGTCACGATTTAAAAGTTTAAACGTGGTTTTATTATATATGATCCTATGACCGGTGTGTTGTGAACGTAGACCGTAGCAATTATAATTGTAAACGGCTAAATTGCTAACTGTAATTTGTTAAACTACAGCGTTTTATATTTGTAGCTATTAAATATTTTATATTTTATATTTTTATATTTTATATTTTATATAAAAATATATATTTTATATATTTGTAGCGTTAAGCTACTACGGCAAATTAACTATAGCATTTTTTTGTATACAAGACATTTGACGTACTCTGATTTCCACGTCGAATGAATGTTATAATGCAATTAACAAGTATTCTATAATATTCAGCAATGCTTATTGACAATATTAACTAAATAAAAAAAAACTTTATATTCCACGGTCTTACTTTTATTGATGCGACAATAGTTCTAATTCATATTTGGACTGTTATACAATGTATTCCAACTGATCGTTACGGAGCGGTCGCAGAGCAGACCGTTTATTTTATTCATTATTATTATGGTCGATATTATTTTATCTCGTCACATTATATTATCTATTTTGTTTCATAACCAAGCTAGTAGTGGGTTTAAATATTTATAAAATACTATTTTGTTTAAAACTATGAACTCGATTTACGTTTTGATACGTACTTGCGTGCCTACCATTGATTACACGAATTAAAATCATTGATAATGTGTAACAATTAATAACAACGTTATACAAGACGTCAGACATCGGCACTTGTAGACAAAGTCGTAATTTGATGCGGTTGTTCATTTTACAACACTTAGATATCAAGGTGTGATTATATAAAAAGTAAAAGAAAAAAAAAATAACCGTCTTTCTTCAAAATATCTGTGAAAATAAAGGACGGATGATATGCAACGTACTTTCATACGTTTATGGATATTGCACGCCTGAAAAATAAGGAGCAAAGCGTTTGACTGTATTTTATTTACAAAACATAAACATATTGTGGAACGATAATGCGAATAAATAGATCGTGGATTATTCGGGAAAAATACGCGATCCGAGGTTACGAATAAATGCCGTGTGGATCGCGTACGTTTCGCGTGGCTCGCGTCGCCGCGGTGATTAATCATTAACATCGGGTCGGTGTAATTATTATTATTCCGGAACGTCGTACGTGAATATCAAAGCGAATGCATATTAATATGTCTCGTACAGTCGCACGAACGAATCGCCGTAGTCATTACACATATTAAAATATTGAATGTGGAAGTGAACTTTTCGTTTCCGGTATTGTTGTTCGCAAAACGGTTTTCGTTTTTTTATTTTTCTCTCCCCGCTCCCCCTCTGTCCGCGTCAACGGGCGCGTAACGCTCGAACTACGAAATATAAAATATCATAATAGCGCGTGTAATACGTATCCCCGCGTCGGTCTGATCGGGACCGCGGCTCACAACTCGCGCATAATATAATGATCTCGAAAAACATTTTGACGGGTTTATGGTTTTTAATTGGTGAAATATTTCGTTATGAAAGACAGCGAGTGAGGTTGTGAAAAAAAAAAAAAAACATATACGTACATGTATACAAACACCGCCTCGTTTATATATTATGTTCTTCGCTTTTTTCGCGTTTTGAGACGGGGAGTTTTAATCGTGACCGGTGGCGGAATCGTACAGAATTACAACCACGTAGAAAACAAAGCGGAAAAATATACGACCAAGTGTCACGGACTAATGAATAGATTCCTCTTCGTATACGAGTCTGCGGATTCATTTGATTAGAATACACACGTACACATACGCACACTTGTACGTGTATTGTATTTAAGTTTGAAAACAAGAAACACTTGCGACTCGCATAACAAATTGAAAAACCAGCACGTTTCACAATTATCATTACACTTATCGCGTGGATATCTCGTTATTATTATTATTATTATTGCTCGATGTATGTAAAAAGTTGCCATCGGTGTCGGCTACGGGATTCAACGATCCCTATTGATACCGACACGTAAACTCGACGCCATTCCGTTCGATTTGTAGTACGTTATGATTACGTTTTTAACTGCTGCGGAGCGACGTAACGCAAATTACGTTAGGTTAGGTAATAATCCAAATCGACGGTATCCGCGGTGTTCATAATTCCGACGCTGAAACTTTTATGATTGTTTTAATTTTAACCCGCCGTAACGCCCTTTGTATATGTTTGTTTGTTTCCTGTTGGCTCTCGTCTTATCTCTATCTAAAATGCCGCTGCACGTCGATTGTCGGTTAATAAATATACAATACGTATTACCGTCAATATTTTATATTTACTGTTTTTAAATCGATACGTCGCCAAACCCGCAATGAAACTGATCGTTCGAAGTCACGAGTTATTTGTTGTTTTTGTTTTCTCTCAATAAATAGATTACATTACGTATGATATAATTCATACGTTTCGGAACACGGCTAGACCGGACTATTGGCTTCGCTGAAAAACGAGTTTTGTCACTGTTGTATTTTGTTGATTTGAATGTAGAACAATATTATTTGATAAATTTAGAAACGGATTCCGTAAAAAAAAAGAAATAAAAGAAAAAAGAATGCGCGTTATATAAACGAAATTATTATTTATTTATTTTTTTGTTTTAGTTTTTCAAAATTATAGTATATAAACGTCTGTCCGCGTCGCTTCTACAAGACCAGAACCGTAACGTTTTCGGACAGACGTACATAACACGTTTATGAACCCAACGACTTCGTCGCTCGTCATCGGGAACCGTAATGAACGCGGTATAGACGGCGAAAAACACTGCGGTTTATGCCGTGACAAAGACACGAAACAGTGAATCTTAACGCGCGTTTGCGAAACTCGCGTCTTTTTCACGGCCTCTGCTGTGTAGCCAGGTTTGTCAGGTCGGCGCGACGACGGGAACAGCGACATAATAAGCACAGTTATTATTACATCGCACAGCTACCGATCGCGGTCGACGCGCCGTTATACTTTTTCGCAAACAGCAGGGCAACTGCCGTACCTCATCAAAGAGCTGGCGGGTTGGTCATGATCTCATGGGTATAGGTTTGGTAAGTTCCAAAAAATAATAATAATAATATCGTACTTTATTACTTAAATAATAATATAAAGTTTATGACTTATCCTAATAATTGCCAAACGCATTTAGTTGCTAGACGTCGTTATATCATGTTGCGTTTAAGGTAGATAAACAATTAGATAAACAATAAACTACGGCATTATGCCGATTGTTGGGAGACGGCCGCATGGTTAAAACCGTGTCGTGGTACGCTATTTTTTTTTTTTTTTAATTTGCTTCGTGCCAAATAACAAAGTATAATATTTGAGCGGCAAAATCTACACACGACTGAGGTCTGAGGCAATCGTTTCACATTAATAATTAAAATAATATTCGCAACACCAATTATTCGACTAAAATCGATTAATCGAATTAAATTGGCTGTCATGTATGATAGATATGATAAATCTACCGTCGTGGAAAGGTCACGGCGTACCGTTCTATACGTCCGTGTACGTTTTGAGGGCGGCCGGGGCGATCGTTTTGCCCGTGCGTTTATGACCGACAATTTCCGTTCCAGCATAACTGTACGATTTAGACATAAAAATATATATATAAAAAAATAACGAATCACGTTGAACGAACACGAAACGAAATCCGCGAAACGGTCCTACCCGCCGAGCCCGCAAACGTACGGAAGAGACGTTTAGTTTTTTACCGTTCGGCGATATCGGTGCTTATATATCGGTGTTAATGTCACTTGACGGGCGCCAACGTCCGAGCGATCGTGCCGAGACGTTCGTTTGTTTCGACTGTTCCGAAAAAATCCCATAATCGCTGTCGAGCTACGATCATTATAACGACACACGCATTTGAACGACGCCGCGTCACGACAGAAACCGATAGGTCCCCGCCGATTGGTCTTCGAAATTGTCATCGGGCTACCGGAAGTTTTTGACAAATATACTGTTTTCTAGCGAGCATTCAACGACCGAAACGGTCCCGTCCGCAATCATTAAAGTCACGGAAATAATAACAATAAAATAATAACAATCGCGACGTCGCGATGCGTTTTGAGCGTTTTGAACGCCGTAGATTATTATGTAATACAATATCTGTTAAAATACGTCGAGCTGTTTTTATATTTTCATAACGAATACGTGTAGTTAGAAAAACACCGTCTGAAAGTTTTAAAGACGGATGGCAAAAAAGCGTTTTGCCATAAACGTAAAGGTTAAGAAAATAAAAAAAAACAAAAACAAAAACAAAAAAGCAAAAATAAAAAAAACTAAACTTTTTGTAGGAAACGACCATTGTTATAAAGGAGCACTCAAGACATAATGACTACAAGGTATAAAAGATGTCGGATAAAAAGGTGTGTACTTATTAAAAAAATAACACCGCCGCGGTGTTATGTGGCATTACGCGGGCATTATTTTTATTTTTATTTTTTTTTAAACTAAAAAGTATAGAAATCCCAGTCATTTTCTAGACACCGTAACAATAAATTTAAATAGGTTTCACCAAATTAACTTTATATACCTGGACAAGCGAAAAAAAAAAATTAACGAAAAACAAGAAGTATTAAGTATACGATATAACAATGGATTTTAATATAAAAACTTGTTCAATTTTCAAATGTATCGAAAAAAAGAAGGATTGTAAACATTAGCGTATAATAGTGTGTCGAAATAATATATGCGCCAAGAGATAGAGACGACTACTATTATAAAAATGATTATGCCAACTTTTTCGTAGAACACTCGAATATAATTGACCATTTCCAACTTAGTAACGAAGTCAAACCGTCGTTATATTTTTAGAAATTGTTTTTATCGTTTGAATTATAATCCATTCGAACGTTGCGCAAAGTACAAGATCACGACGTTGAATTGTATTGGCTTCATGAATTCAAAAATATCGGCAAATCGAGTACTACGCGTTATTCAAATTTTCGTATATATATATATATTCATATTTGTATACCGATTTTCGGTTAACGGATTTTATTCAAAAGTAAAACTTCATCGACGAGTCGCTAAGAATGGCGGTTGAAAACGACGAACGAGCATAACGTGTCCGTCCCGTTTTATATTTTGAGGCTTTCCGTGGCGTTTTCGCAATCGCTCCCAGTGTCGTAAAAACAAGGCAGTTCGCTAGACTGCGGCATCGGACGGGTCCTTATTAAACCAGCAACGGCAAACGGGGATGTTGCGCGCGATGATTAAAAACGGAACGCGCGGAACGTTACGAAAACGTGTGTACGCGAACCGTCCTTTTGGACGCGCAGTATGGCGAGAAATAATCGAGAAACGCGTCACGGCGAGCCGTTTCGCACGAGTGGCGGACGCGAAATGTAACGGGAATTTAAAAACTTGGCGTGTTCAAACACACGGTCGAAAATCACGTTCAAGAGTCGTTCGGAGTGTTTTCCGCGCGTTGGCGCCAACGTTTTCCTTTTTGTAATTGCGGGCGAATCTGGCGCATAATCCTTCGGCGCGAACACATAATTCCTTCGACACGCGGCCTGCGCCATCGCCTCGGCCCGGCGGTACCGGCCGGTACATTTTCCCGACGTTCCCGGCGATCCGACCGGGTCCAGGTCGATTTCGATTCGTACGCGCGCGAGAAATCGACAAGAGAACGCCGACGTCGGTGGCTCGAAACGTATCGGGCCGGGACCGTTTGGCAATGGCCGCGTCCGCGCCACCCCACTTTCAAATTCTTGTTTCAGATCGACGTCGTTTCATGTCGACCGGTGAGGACCATAGCCAACTCCATCGTCGATCCGGGTCCGTTGTGCGTAACCGTTGTACGATAATAAGATATTTCGCTCGAAATGCTCGCCAGTCCCGGCGTCGGGCTCCGACTCGCCGACAACTGAGAAACGCGTTAAGTCGGACCCCCCCCCCCCCCCCCCGGATGTTCGCGCCGCGCCCTCGTTACGTTTTACGCGCGCGTACCACGACGACCAGCAGCCGGAGGAAATATCGCGCGAGACGAACACGGATTACACGGCGGGAATACGGTTAATCTGTTTGTCTAGGGACGCGCGCCCGTGTAAACAACGAGACGGCGGAGACGGGCTGTTGCCGGAGGGTGTGCCGTAGTCGCCGTCGTCGTCGCGGTGGTGTTGACAGTGCGAGCCGAGAATTTCAGGTATCGTTGTTGTTCGCTCCGGACGGGCGGTTTTTGCTCCGGACGGGCGGTGGCGACGACGCGGGGGCGCAGGGGAACAATATGGGACGCCCGAGAATGTTTAATCCCTCTACGCGTACTGTACGTTTACCGTTCTACGTATGTTATTGTTATTATTAGTATTGTTATTATTATTATTATTATTCCGACGATTCGGTGATGTTCGTCCGTTACCGCGTCACCGCGAGGATCTTCGCGGCGGTCTTTTCGACCGCGGACACTTACAAATAATCGAACTGACGGAGATCGGTGGCTAAGGGAGTCCGAGGAACGGCGCTCTTGATCGCCATACGGACGAGAAGATCTTGGCGGAGGTCATGCACGTCGCCATAGACGTTAGAACATGTAACCGACAACGATATGGTAGTGGTTGACAAAAAAATAAAAAATGGACCACTTATATTTTAATGCGTTTTACTTACTATCAATTTGTATGCCGTAATTTTCTATTTCGTTTTATTCTATGATTTATATGTATTTGAGCACATCAAATGAATTTTCAAGACAACTGAACGAATATTAGACATTAGTTACGGGATGAAATTTCGGTTATGAAATATTTTGAAAATTCCGTGGAATGGTTGTACGAAAACGGATGAAAAATCGATACCATTTTTAAAATCAAAGACATCAATGCGAGCGTTGATTTATATATATGTATATATGAGATTATTACGACTTGGAGGTCTATGTATGTAAAGATTTTTATGAACGTTACGATGTCAGTGATGGTCAGGTTAATTTATTTATTTGTTTCGACAGTAAGAAAGACTGGTATGCCATTTGAAATACGATTAAACATTCGCCTCGACCAGTTCAGAAGTCGAAAAAGATACACTAATTGGGTTTCGGGTTAATTTAGGTGATACACTAGTTCTCTCCACACATACAATTATCATGTCAATATTTGTAGGCTGTACTTTCCAAACAATAAACTTATTCGAAACTCGCACGATAATATTTCCTTAAACTTTAGTCGTCTGGCGTCGTCACTGTGTGAATATTTTCACGTCCGTTTCAAACACCACATGCATTTTCGCCGCTCGCTTTTCATCGTCATGTGTGTATTGTGAACTGTATTAAATTATATATATATACGTTTTACCAAAATATAAAATATGAAATTATATTTAATGTTTAAATCGACAAAATTCAAAAAATTACTTTTGACTTTGTAAAATTTAAAAGCATTATAATATAATATAATACGAGTAAAAACAACACATTTTTAACTAAGCCCGTGTTTTATTAAGCTATAGACCACAGACAGTCCCGAGTCTGTAAGAATGGAAAGGTAAACATCTTGTATATTGTTCGTTAAAATCCGGACCCAACTAGTGCACTACCTGTAAAAACCACTTGGACCAAGGACCCGACTCGGATTCAACCGAAATTATCGTTAATACCGTACTCGTAAGTAACGTGGCGATCACAGATGGTGATTCTATCGCTATCCGATCGCATTTGACGACGGCCTACAGAACAGGTAATAACGAGAAGGCACGCGATATTTCGAAAACCAAATCGTATGCGACAAAAACCGTGACGAATCGTGTGGATTGACTACTTTTGTTTTTTAACTCATCAATATGTATATAGTACAAAACGTTTGATTGCCCGCGACTATAATTTGTGAACAAACAAATTCGTGTACAAACGTCAACACTGGCAACATTCAATATTCGCCTAGATCACTTTGGCGAATGTCATACATAACCAATTCGTTTTCGCGCGTTTCAAACGGAATGAAAATCGTAATCGAATATCAACCTCAAAAAAAAGCCAAAACGGCGTTTCGACGAAAAGTTTTCGGAAAACAACGCCGACGGGCGTACGACTGTGGACGTTGAAACGATAATTCCACCCGACATATACAACGGACGTAAACTGTATTGTGAACCGACAGTTCGGGGCACGCGCATTTGCAGTATGGTTTAGTAGGGCGTGTGTACGAAACACCTGCCGCAGCCAATTCGAGTTTTGCCTCACACGCGCATAGAATATTTTTCACGCGAAATTGTTTAAACACGATTAAAATGAACAAAATCCCGAGCGCGTTACGGTTCGTCGTTTCTACGGTTCGCAATTTATTAGCTTAGTACGCCCAAAATGAAATACAAGTTCAAAATACAAATTCAAATTTAAAAACAAAATAATATTGAAAATTTACTATTCGTCGCGGATATTTGATACAACGGCCAATTATTTCCCGATCGTTGCAATGGTATTAAATCATTATTAAAAATACACCTCTGAACAGCGTCCGAATTCGGAATGTTCTTTCGTCTCCGACGAAAGTCAACAAACGGCGATCAATCGATCCGATACCTTATAAATATCAAAGCAATCGACTAGATCGAAATCAGACCTACGCAATTGGAAATCCGTCATAGTTTTTTGGACGACGATGGAAAACCGTACGATGTCTGACGAAAATTCGATAAAATTATTAGTGCGACGTTTCCGTGTCGATTATGAACGCGCGGCCGACGAATACAGAACAAACAGCGGTCCGTCCGCAATAACTAATAATTATTTGTCGGGGGTTTTTTTTCCACCCCGTCACGCCGCCGTATAAGAAAATACGATTTGCGCCGTCGGATCGTCCGACGATCACGTTCTCCGGCGCGTGCGATAATCGGAACGTCAACACCGCCCGTCCAAAGACGCCTCCAACTCCTCCGGCGCGGTCCGAAGACGACGCCACCTCTTCTTCTTCCGGTATTTGCGCGGCCACATCGGTTTTCTTCGTTATCGTTTTTCGTTTGGCGACTCTCCCCGCGCCCGACGGTGTATTCACCGTTCCTCGGCAACGGCCGCCCGGACGTTCGCGAGAACCGTGTAACGACGAAGAACAGGAGTAGGACACCATTAGATCGATTTCTACCGATTTTTCCGTGTCCCGCACGTTCATTACTGTTGTTATTATTACGTCGCACGCCGGAAACGGATACAACGTCCCACCGCTTTGATCAACGATCAAATGATTCGTCGCTGACGAACGTACGAATAAAAAAATATGTCGAGCCGGTTTCATGTTATTAACACGACAAATGACATAATCGTAATGTTTTTTATATGGTTATTGTCTATGAACTCTGATAAGCGGTTGTAGGTTTTCTCTTCAAAATCCAGTGTGTCTAATGTTTTCTTATAGGGTTAAAAAAAAAAAAACGCCGCTTCGCAATGTCGTCAAAGGACGTTAATAACAATCGATTAGATCGAGTCCGAAACCAAGACGTAACGACGAAGAAAACCGTTGATTTTTCAATAATGTTTCGAAACGAATTTCTTCGCGTCGTTGAAGCGCTGTCATTATGTTTTATTTCATCCCGAATTCGAATTTATTGTTGTGCTATTCGATTTCGCACACACGAGCAGAACAACTAACAACGTGACGTACTGTAATCGAAAAACGTGGATCCCGAAATTTCCCCGGCGGTAGTCCGACGGACGGTAACGTTTTCTCACGAAGGCCGACTTGAAAATAATTATCATTCGTTTCAATACTAACAATCACGGGCAAACGTGTAAGCCGAGGATGGACGCTTGACGAGCTCTCGTATAGCTATCAACGAACACAATGTTTTTCCTTACCAGAAAACAGAGGACGTCCCGATGTGTCGTACACGTATTACGTAACCAAACATCGTTTTATGTCATGCGCGTACAATTAACAACGCGTAGGACACGTTTTGTTGTTGGAATTCGCACGCGTGTGTACACACGTTCGATACATAGGGACATACGCGAATACCATACCTTACATTCCGAATTAGGAACCCAGACCGTTTTGGAAGCAACTGAAAGACCATGCGAACTGTACCGGGCACGTCTCGCAAATCATTCAAACCCGTTGGTTTTGTGCCCTCGACTCTAAATCTATCCCGATCGACCCTCTCTAAGAGGTTAACGCGTAATTGTTGTAGTGATGGGGTGACAAAACGAATTAACGTCGCTGCGCGGCGCGGCACACGCGAATCGCGCGCGCGTGCGAATTCGAACAACAAGACGTGTCCCACGTTGTTAGTTGTACGCGCGTGACATAAAACGATGTTTGGTTACGTGTACGACACGTCGGGACGGACACCACGAGTGAGGCCTTGTTCTACTCCTCTACACGCGCCCCGAAGACAACGTGAGGCGACCGTGTCTGATGATACACGTCGAACACTGCGCGTATCGTACCCATGCGAAAGACGGCCGGCAAATGCGATCGTAATTTATCGCGTGCAATACGTACGTTTTAATTCGGTAGTGTTACGAGGAAAGGAAAAAACAAAATACGGTGTACGTGTTTTCGGTATACGGAAACGGATATCTTTTTATTCCCCCCCCATACTTTTTTCCCTTTCAGACATTTTCGCCGCGTATATATTTAACCTCGATCGTATATATATATATGTATAAAATATTGCACCCAACGCGGTTAGAATTCACGAGGTTCAATACACAATAAATAAGAGTAAATATATAATACGCGAGGAATAAGAAATTGCGTTTTCGAAAATATTTTACAATACACAGACGCTGTGCCGCGGCCGTAGACGACCCGCAGACCGCGCGTGAATCCCCGGAGCCATTGCATTTTATAAAACCGCAACGGTGTATTTTCAATCCCGGGTCTTTAAGCGGCGCGTATCTCGTCGTATCTCGAGCGAATTAAAATTTACTCTTTCAATATTTAAAGTAACATTTTGTTTTACGGGGTCGATGCACGATTTCAAATAAAAACATTATTGCACTGTAAATTCACTGTGAACCTTTTTTTTTTGGAACGAGTGCCGCGCAGAAACGGCGAACGTGTCGAGGATTTAATTTCGCGCGTGGTTCCAACCGGAAAATAAACTGGACCCGTAGACGTCTAGGACACGGTTTGCGTCCAAGACGCGGTCTCGTCGGAAATAAATACGGCGGACGGCGATTGAAAAATATAATCGTAACGATGAAACGCGCGCGTAACACGTAATTACAAACCCATAACACGCCGACTTACCATTGAAATGTTTTGTCGGTAACGCCGTTTTGTTTTTCGCATAGTTTTTAAAATTTTTTTTTTTTTTTTAAATTAAACTACTCGATACACGAACGAATCGTGATTAACACGCAGTGTTCAGAGTTAATATAAATTGCTGTTATTAATAGACGTTTCTGGAAATCGCGGAAACGTTCGCTAATTGCAACTAATTCGGGTAATAAACGCAGGTGATCACGACTAGCGCGCTGGAGAATTATATCGATAACAAACACCAGTCCGTGCGAATAACGTTCAAACCGTATCTTGTCTCGTTTATGATTTCGGACGGTTTTTTTTTTTTCAATATTCTCAAAAACATTCGTCGATGTTCCGCGAGAAAAAGAAAAAAAAAAACGTTCATCGGCACCAACTCGTCGATTTATCTATTGATTATATACATGCGATATAAACGTAAGGAATTGTCAGTCCGGGTGGTCGACGAGACACGAACCGTACCGGTAGAGTACAATTCGTGAATAAGATTAATCAAACCGAAATACTAAAATTACCCTTCTAATTGCGGACGTGCGGCCGAATGATTCGATTCGCGGGTTTAATTCGCGCATCACGTCGGATCCACTAATTGCATTCGGATTGATCCCGAGTTGGAAATATCATAAACGAACGTTTTGCCACGACGGCACGTTCACCCGGGTAACTCTCCACGCCAATATTAGTTAGACGATTGATCGGAACGTTCGGAAATTGACGGCGTGCGTGCATCGCGTTACGTCAGGTCATTCTGTGTTTTTTTTTTTTTCAAGAAAAAAATGACCGGGAGTTTCGGAAAAAACCACGTCCGTCGAAACGTTCCGGTCGTCGGGCCCGACGTTCTATACGTTAACAATACGCGTGAGTGAATCGTAAGCCGATAAGACGTGCACGACAAATAGTTGGTGGGCAGGGGGAACATCAACAGTTTTGACAACAGACGCGCGTCGGTTGAACGAAACGATCGACTAAATTCGCGACCGGTCCACTCATAATCGATGGACAGGAAAAAATGTTAGGTTCGTGTGACTTCGAGGAAAGAATAACCATAAGTTGTTATTTACATTGTCGCGTTGCGAAACGTTTCGCGTTCGGTACGGTGCGCAATCGGCTGCTACGTGTGTTCATAACCGACGCGCGCGTACGTCCGCCGTTTATTTTTTCGAAACGTATTACGGCGATAATAAACTTTAAAGGGATTTCATTGAACGCTGCTGATCGCAATTTATTTTATAACAATTTTCTCGAAAATGAACGTCCCGATAAGTTTCGAAAGCTAGTAAAACTTATTATCGCACGGTTCACCTGTTTTTGTTTATGGACGAGGATATATATTGTACTCGTATTCGATATTCTCACGGTAAAAAAAAAAAAAAAAAATCAAACAAGAAAGCAAGAACAATATCGTAAATATTGAAAGAAATAAATTAATAATTTTATCTTTTCCGACGATACACATCAAACAATATTATTTTGTATTGTTTTGTATATTTCATATTTAAGTGAATATAAAAAAAAAAAATTGTTAAACAATATCCACCGGCAGTGCAAGTCCCCTCGGAGAAGGCGCGTAGTGTCGTGCACACACATACATAGATAAATAGATCACACGATCTCCCTACCGCCGGTTCGTGCCAAAAGCAAACATCATTGTCTAAATAAACAAATTTAAAAAAAAAAAAACGAAAAACAAAAAATTTAAATAATATCTGCTCGAGATTAAAGATTTTCAATTGGTAAATTTGTTTTTTTTTTTTTTTTTTGAAGAAATGAAAATCTATGTCAATACATAGGTTTACTTGATGTTTTACGCGAATTTCCAATGTCGACTTTTGTGTTTGTTGTTGTTGTTTTTTTTAATACCGTATTTATTTATACTTAGTACCTACGGCAAACATTATTATTATTACTATTATTATTACTTCGTGTTCTAAAGGATATTATAAATTTCTGAACTTTTCGGCGTTGAAAACTTGATCGTTTTAGTTCGTTGTCAATAAATATTTCGATTTTAGAATAACCGTTGTAGTGAAAATGCCAAAGGGCGCGCTATTATTTTCCCATCCATCCGCACCGCGTTTCACATCGTTTCGACGACTAGACCGATTCAACTATGTCTATTGCGATAACGTTGTTGTTTGTAACATGTCGCGACCAAAATTTTCGCGACGAAATTCGAACGCGATACGCATGATCGATACATTGCATCGAGCAATATTACGATACGATTTAATTGACGTGATAATAATCGTGTTGAACTGCTGCCAGCCGTCCTATTTTCGTTTTTAAGAAATAATAATAAAAAATAAAAAAAGAAAGAAAAATAAACCAAATCCGTAAATAAACGTTCTGTTGTACTGCACACAAGGCTCGAGCGTTACGGTTAAATCACTGTGTCGTTGTTGTTTTTACACGTTGTATTTCTAGTATTTTCAATGTATTCTTAAGCGTTTACGTTTTCGAATTCCAACTGGTTAAATAGTTGTCGACGACTGTGCGCGAAAAATAATCGCAACAAATAAGACAACCGGTAAGATTGTCAACACATTCGTTTTGGATTCGGACGGTTTTGGTATTTTTTTTTTTTTTTTAATAATTCAGAATGTTATATAAGCGTAGACGGTTTTTCAAAAATATTAAAAATATTCTTTAATAATAACAAACCGTACGTAGCGTCGTCCGGAATGATTATTTTTTTCGAAAACAATGTTCTATCAATTGAAAATAACAATAAAACTCTGAAATCTCCGCATCAGTAAATCACTCGGCCCGAAGTAAATATTAAATCAGATATATACATATATATGTATATATATACACCACTACGTTATTGGGACGTCGGAATGGTGACAATACAAAAAGAGAAAAAAAATATATGTTTTGACATTATTAATCCGTAAAAACGTAAAACATTCGGATACGTATTCCGAATGTTTTTTAATATTATATTCTCGACAAAGCTGCGTCGTGTTTTTTTTTTTTTTAAAAACCACCCTATTATCCGCGAATGTTTCTTTACAAAACACCAGTGCACATTCGAAACGCATCCGCCGGTATATACGTGATTTCACCGTCGTGCCGTAACGTCGGATACCGGTCCGGTTCGTTGCTCCGAAGTGACCGAAAAACCGATCCGAACGACTGTTTGGTGTCCGACGACACCAGGACCGGGCAGGAAATCCCGTCCAGCAACGGTCGTACGAATACGCGCGTTAGGTACGGCGTGACGGTACTCACCTGCGCAGATGACGGTCAGTATCTGGAACAGCCAGATGACCACGTACCCGTCCGGTCTCTGGCGGAACAGCAGCATGGCGTACGTGGCTACAGCCGTCGGCCGAAACGCATGGTTCCCGGTTGTGTCTCCCGGTTAATGGGGAACGGGGCGCGCGGACGGACTCGCGGGACCAAGCCCGGAACGAGACTTCGGGAAGCACGCGCACGTGCGTCTCGAGTTGTTCCGGAGCGGCCGGGAACGCGCGCTCGAGTACGCGGCGCGGCGGACGATGTTTTACTGACGGCGTCGGCGTCGGCGGCGGCGGCGGCGGCGGCGCCTTCCTACTCGCTGTGGGCGGCACCGTACGCATGTGCTTTGCCGCGTACACGGGGTTTCGTTTCATCCACCACACAGCCCCACACAACAATCGTTTTTACGTTTTCCCCTGCGACCGCACGTCATCCGACGGGAACGGGACGGCAAAGGGGTATCCGGAGGTGATGAGATTAGCGCGAGATTTAGTTGTTGACAAAAATTCGGGCTTCCGGCAAAAAGTTAGGAATATACTGATTCGCGCGCGTTATATCCGTGATGTTTGTTTTTGTTTCAAAAAAGAAAAAAAAAAAGTCGTCCGAAGACATAGAAATATACGGGATCCGTTCGAATTGCCCGGTCCCCTTTTCCCAAGCACATTAAGCGTTTGTTATTAAACGAATTTCATGTCGTAACACGAACAAACAAACGAAAAAAAAAAAAAAACGAAAAAAATGAAAAACTAACTCGTCCTCCTGTTCTCGGCCCGATTTACCGGACCCGCCGGCCCGGGAGTCATGTCTGTAATCATATCCGTGGTATTGAGGAGACGCAACGGTGCCCGAACGTTTCGCGAGCACGCGCGCCCTCGGAAAGTGGTTTGTGTTTCGTGGGACCCCGACGTGTCCAACTGAGACCACCATTTCGCAAGTATTTAACGAGAGCACCGAACAGCGATTACGTTATTATCGCTGTTGCTGGTGTGGTTCATGGTTATAAATCGTGATCGAAGGAAACCGTCGGTAAAATTGTATAAAAAATACTCACGACGCGGCAATCCAATCGCACACGTTGCCGTGCAACGTAAGAATGTCGCGACGGACCGCACTGGAACACGTCACAAGAGCGACGTTAGTGTTTGCCCGAAACGGATTCATAGATTCATTGGCGAGAAACCCACACACACGTCGTTGCAACAATCACGCTGTTCGCCTAGAGGGTCGGACGTCATACCAGGCCCGCCACAAGGAGGGGGGGGGGGCAGCAGCTAGGAACAAATTGCCCCGGCTGCCACCTTGAGGACGACCCCCAAATTCATAAACGAATTTTTTTTTTTTTTCAAATGAAATCAAATTTGAAATCGATAGCGAATAAAATAATTTTTAATTTTTCGATGATAAAAAAAGATAATATATTTTAATGCATATGTATTATATTAAATTGAACAGAAACAAAACGTTAAGTATTCATTCAAAACCTTATTTTTCTCGCTTTCATTTCGGCAAAATCATTTAGAGCTCGAAAACAGCGATCGGTGATCAGCTGTTCGGCCGAGTGTGCCGAGTCCCACCAACAGTCACTATTCGCGTCGACGCGTACGAATCGCATCAGTCCCGTACGGACACGTCGGCCGCGCCGAGAACATTGGAATGACGACCGAAACGAGTTCGTTCGTACGGTCGTGGTCGTATTTGACTCCGGTAATACAAGACCGTTCGCCGTGCGCGCCGTTTTAATGGAAACGGTTCACGAACACGACCACGGTTCGTTTTCAAATAAATTATTAATTCACTTGTATTGTTATACTATCACCTCTAAAGCAAATGATTTACTTAAGAAATTCAAAATTGTTAAATTTATAGATTAATCGATTTCACACGACTGCAGAATGTACTTGTCATTAAATAAAACACGCTTATTTTCTTTCAATTATTTGTTGAAAATTAATTTTATGATTGTTATTATTATTATGGTCATAATGCTTAAGATTCTGGAGAACTTAAAACAAAGAAATTAAAAACCTTTTCCAAAAAAACAAAACCACTTGTAAAAGTACACGTAAAAAAATACGTGCGAGTTCATACGCAATATTATGAAATGTACCATATTTAAGTTCGTTAATAATTTAATCAGGTTTGTGAACAAAATTTTAAATACGAGAGATCGTCAAAGCACAGTTTTATAAAAATCGAGACCTAACGATTACTTACTGCTAATTTATAATTTTATTTAAACAAGAATGAATTATGTTTTATGTCGTATATTGATATATAATATAATTCATATAATAGTATATTAATACGTAATAAACAAAAATTATAATTTTCTTAACTTGTCCGTTATAATTATTTAATTACAATATTATTATTTTTTATTTAAAACGCATAGGTTTTTTGTTTCAAATGCAAATATATAATAAATGATTAAATTAAACAATATACGTAAAATATGGTTTTCTTAATTTTTATCTGCATCTAATCGATGTACGATTTACCTTTATCAAAAGCAGACGAGGATGCCCGTTGATCAACGATATTGAAATTTTCATTTTGACTTACAGAGGGCTGGTAAAGTCTTTCATTGTACTCTTCGTTTGATTCAAATTGTCCCACTTCGTGTTGATAAACATTTGATACATTTTTTGGAAGTGAATTTAGGCTTATACAATAATCTGATGGTCCTCTTGCATCAGTATTTACTACAAAAATTTAAGGAATGACGTAGTTATTAAAATTAAAGCATAGTAAATACATAATTGGACAATAAAGTAATATTGTGATGTAGATTGCTGTGGTTAAAAAATATGTAAATATTTATACTAAAGAATGGCATTTAAGTTTACAACATAAAATATGATAAACTTAAAATTAAAAATAAAAGAAACATATTAAACATTTAGATATAATAAAAAAAATGAAAATGAAATAACACAACAAAGACCCCCCCCCCAAACAAAATATACAATCATACATAATAAAAAAATGCTAAGATATAAAGAAATTAAGATATAATGGTAATTCTGAAGAACAGAAGAAGGTTGAAGGGCTGTGTCACTAGCTAACAGGACATACATTGGAAAAAGAGTTGGTAAAATCCATATTTCTAGAGTTTATTTTGGAGGAAACAATGAAAAAAATATAATTTTAGGAATAATAGAAGAAATGGGTTTAAAGATTGGAGCTTCTGTTTTATTTTATTTTTTTAACTGTAATTAAAAACCTTCTCCATCTGGTTATTCAAATTTCAAACAACAAAATTACTACAATATAAGAGTAGTTTTAAAAATAAATTTAAATTTAAGTAAATTTATATTTTACTTCAACAACATAAGCAAATTAATATTTCATTATGTGTATTTCACATTAACATTATAGTTCGTTTAAAAATTAAACTTTTATAATAAACAATAATGTTGTTATTATTTGTATCTAATGTTTGTTTTTTTATTATAAAGCATACCAACATATTTTTCGATATGATGTCCGACGTATTCGAGGTATTGTTTTTGAAAATCTGAACAAATACATATCATTTCATAAACAACACCAATAATAAAATTAATAAAATGTATTCGTAAAATAATTAATACGACTTATACTATTCTATAGGTTTTTATGATACATCGATTGGATTTTGTGCATAATTTAAGTACTATAACACACGAATATATTAATTCATTTTCAAATTTTTATATTTTTGCACAAACGGAATTTAATAATTATATGAAACTATTTGGCGAAACTTTTTTGACATAAATCCGAAATTATCATCAAAAATATATCTAATTTTTTTATGTATTTTACCTGTAATATCTCTCTTTTCATGAAAATTTAATGCTGAGTAAAAAAATACAAATATGATATTATACATTGATTCAATTAAATATACGAGTTTATGTATTTATGATTATTGTATTTTTTTTCTCTGAGAAATGTATTGTATAAGAAAACTGATTTCCAAAGAAAGTTGGTTGATGACGATGTATTGTGTTCTATTCAAAATTTTACTTTTATCGACACATCACATTATGGAAAAAATTACGAAAAATATTTTTTAAAAAAGTTCGTATATAAAATTTTATGAACTGATTTTGTTTTATCTAATCATTGATTTTGCATGATGTTAATATTATATATCAAATTCGTTTAATATAATTTAGTAAATATTTTACGCATATCTTTATGTTTTAATGGTTTATATTTGGAATAATGTCATATTTCTCATATTTACGTACACAAATTGAGAAACATATTCTCCAAAGCAGATTCTTGTGAACATTCTTAAACAAAAATAAATTCATTTTGATTTATGCAGCAGTTGTCAATATGGATTGTTGTTTCATAAAATTTATTTAAACATATTATTAGAATTATTATTATTCAAAGTTAGTATTATTAACATTAATATGGACTTTTTAAAGGATAATATAAAATATTATGTTTGTTAAAATCAGTGGCATACTCAGGAATTTTTATTGAGGGGGCATTGAAATGTAATTTTTTATTATTATTCATATTATGTGATATGTCTTGTTATAAGATTAGTCAAATGTATCTTCCAGAAACCTAATGAAGAATCTATGGAACTTTTCTCATAATATGTAATTAAAAACATAGTAGTGACCTCTAACATAATATAAAATTGATAATTGTACTCAAATAATTATACCTGAATCTTGATTTCAATAGAAATCAATAGAAATATGATCTAATAATTTTGGGTATGTAATGGTTAGGCTATTACCATAGTATCATTTGTGATTAAAATTATTATCAAATAATACAGGACTGATAAGAAAAATAATTATGTTTTGAAAATTGCCTGATGTCAGATATGAGATCTAGGATACAGCTAAGTACGTAAATACAATATATTTTCAAAAGTCAATGGGGACGGTTTGAACCCTCTAACCTCTTCCCCTCTCCTCCTTGAGCATGCACATAATTAAAATGTCTCGATAGGCTCTAAATATTGTGTATACATTATATGTACACATAATATATTTACCACTAAATTTAGGATATCTTGTGTTATTCAAATTTTCTAAAAAGAAATGATTGATTATAGAAGTATTTTTCAATAACATATTATAAATTCCTTATATAAATAATAGTAAATATAATTTATAATTTTTGTAACAACAACATATTTCATTTTTTTTAAATAATTAATATTCTCCATATGCATAAGTAATGTAATATTGGAATGCCATTAACACATATATTATTCACAAGTCATAAATATTCAAATTTGACTAAATTATTTTATAAAAATTGTCAAATATAATACAATATGTTAAATAATTACTTACCTTCGCATTTTTGTTTATTTGATTTTTTTTGGTACTTTTTTGTTTCTTTTAAAAACGTTAAAAATGAATATTGTAAACGAAATAATAAATATTTTTAAATTTGTACATAACATAATGACTGTTTTTCTTCATTGGAATACGTACTTAAATCATCTATGTTTTCCATACACCACTTCATTGGCTCTTGAAATATGTTTGGTAAATGGTATTTATATGCTAGAAATTGTGTGATAAAAAATAAATCTGTTTTAGATATTATAGATTTGACAAGATATTCATGATCAATAAACGAATATTAATTTTATAATTCATTCACATTTATCATATATCCTCCAGTTAGACATTATAGGTACTCATTTAGTTATGTGCATTTATTTATTTACTAAAACAATACACACCATCAAAGAACTTATTCAAAAGATCTCTTTGATAGGCAAATACAATTTCTGAAAATTAGAACGATAAATAAATTTATTTTATACAATCAAAAGAATGACTTTCATGTTACAAAATCAGGTGAGAGAAAATAGAATTTAAAAATAAATTAAATAACCTTTATTTGTATATAAAATTTCATCAGCAGGAATAACTAATAAAAATAATATTAATATTTATAGATATATGTTATAGCTATAAAAAAAATGCGTTATTAATTGATAATACTGAGTTCGCTTATAACATATACGTGAATTTGATTGTTTTGAATTCCGGTATTTATTTAAGTCCCATATAATTTTTACAATGCTGATCATCATAATTTGTTCAAAATAATAATAATTTTAATATTTTCAATATGTTATTTAAGACAATTTTTAAGTATTTATAGATTTGAATAATTTACTTCGAGTTAAGAAATATTTTGTTTTTAATTTACTCACCCAAATATTTAAAAGCATGCATGAAGGCTTGAGTTTTATTGTGGTCCTCTACATGAAGCAAAAGGCAATATTTTATATGAATTTATTATATTGTAAAATGTAATGAAACTGCGTCGGACAAAACTGTCAACATAAATAAGAACATGATAAATGCGGATTTATAGGAATACAAATACTTCATACTATATTCATTTTTATAATTAAACTCAAATAGAAGTATTTTTTCCGTGATTTTTGGACATCACATAAAATATAAGAATCTTATGCATAATTATACAGTACTACTTACTATGAAATGATCCATTTTCTATAAGTTGCTCTACATGATAAATAAATTGTACATAAAATTACAATGGTAATGTACATAAGAATATTCGATCACCATATTATCAATTTATTACATATGATTTTTTGATGATAGGCTTTTACTAAATAATGTAGTATTGACATCATTATGTTGTTACTCTTTAACACTAAAATAATCAAAATTTATATTTAACATAGTTTCGTCAATAGAATAGCATGGAACGTCAACTTTCTGGCACGACAAATAATTAATAGTTGCCGTATAGTAGCACATATGAGAATAGTGATTGGAAATTTAATGGCTTCCTCAAATAGAATTTCTGGCAGTTTCGGTAATATTCATTTGATAATATATTAGCTGAATGTGGAAAACAATTACGCTTAGCTCATAGAAGAATGAATAAAAAATTTATTTTATTTTATAATTAAATAATAAAACTTTAAGTCATTCTACGACAGTCGTCATGTACGTACGTGCTTCGTTGTTCCGATTCATTCTATTGTTTTTGCTCTCTTCATAACCATTTCACCAGTCGAAATGTATACCAAAATAACCGGCTAAGTACCATCTATTCGCGTACATTTTTTACACCCCTAAGTAGAACAGTTCTTTTCGAAACACAGAAGATCCAGTAAATTTTAATTAGCTGGTAAGAAAACTCGTTAACTAAACGGCGGTGGCCGTCCACCTTTGTACTATAGATAACATCATATTTGCGTTATTTCGAATAAGACGGTTTTCCCGATCAAAATCATAAATATTAAAATTGTTTCCACTAAGAAACAATATAATAATGATAATAACGAAAATAAACATTGCTTATTTTTTTCACCGTCGCTATCATCGACAATCCTAAACTCAAAGAAAACAAAATTCTTTTTTACGCCAAACCGGTTATCATTTTTTTCCACGGGTGACTATTTTGCCACTGACAATAGCAATATTAATATTGCCGACTTAAAGAAGACTTCAAACTAGGGACAACGAAATACCATTAATAATTCATAAAAAAACATTTTACCTCCACTTATATTTATTAAAGGCACTTCAGCAATAGAACAAATAGATCACATTATGAGAAAAGTCACCAACGTTAAGTATCGGCAAACAAAACCCCCACTACTTCTCTTCTTCGTCGATATCGATCCAAATGGAAGCTCTTGTGATATTTTCTCTAAAACCTTTCTTTTACTCACGAAGATCAAAGTAGAAGAATCCTACAAAAAGCGACAAATACTATAGTGCCAAAATCACCAAAATGATCCCATGTGTGTCAAACATTGGGGAAATGACCCTTCCACCTCTTGCACAAAATATATAAAACGTCCGAAGTGAAAGAAGATATGGTAACCTTAATAATATTATTTACTATGTAGATTGGTTTGTCATAAAATCTTAAAAATCCAGACTGACGTTCGGCTGGATACTCTGGTCGTATTACATTTAGTCATTTTGCGAGAACAGAGAAAGAAATGCGAGAAGTGGAGGAATAATTGCATTTTGATAAAAACATTAAGTAAACTGTTATCCTTTTATTCCGAATACGATATCTATATATAGACTATTTTACACGTTTACGAGGAAGGGTACGACCTGATCCTTTGACTTCCTTGATTCCGATGCGGCGTGAAATGACCGGCGATGACGGTTAGACGACAGAGAGAATATATCACCGGCAAATCGGCACGAGGGCCGTGATTCAATTTGTGCTGGCACGGATGTGCAAAGCTCAATGTCAGGACATAAACCCAATGATAGAGCGGACGCTCTAAAAATTCGCTGTTGCTCGGATGTACCGATACACGTTGTTTGCTCGTGCACGTATGCCTTTGCGAACAATCGATTGGGCGTTGTCCATATCGCACCCGATACCGGGACCGAGACTAATTATACTAATTATTGGTTGTTTTAGTACCCAACATTGATTTTATTATCAGTTGAAAGATTAAATAATTATAATAAATATTAAATTTATACTAATTTGAAAACTCAAATAAAAAATAAATGTTAAATTTTGAAATATTTTCCAAACTTTTTATATTCAATATCGTAAAAAAATATTATTGTTTTTCGTATATGCAAGCAATAAACTTACCCATACAATCTAAATTAAAAGAAAGAAGAAAATGAATAATGGGTATAAGGTTTTTAGAATTTATACAAATTTAATTTACACACATGTCAAATTCTAAGAGCTAAAGAAAAAGTCGTCACACTTTTTAGTGATAGCATATATGTATACTATAAAACGAATTTATTTTTCATTATAGATAGAAGTAACGGTTTAGAACATAGTTGATTCAGGTCCTGGCAAATAACATTTTTAATATATGCTAGACTGTCCTTGAGGTAATATCGTCTTTAACTGCTATTCGAAAAGTTTTTGATAAATCAATACATTTTAGATACGTTATATTTATGTAGTTTATGAATTTAATCTTCCTGATAATTAACACATTTTGGTGAAAATTATAAATTAATGAATTTATAATATTTCATTTCAAATAATGAACACGTATATAGAAGAATTTTGAGTGTTGTAAGTTGCTCCAAGCTGCTTCTTTCCACCCGAGGAATGGGAAGATGATGGCTGGGCAAACAATTGTGAATTGTGAAAAGTCATTATGTAAAGAAACCACAATTTAAGTCTCGGAACTGGTCAACTTGACAACAACTGAAACTGAAAAATGGAATTACAATTGGTGCATGGAACATTATCAATGTACAAGACATTAAAAATGATTTTCACGAAGACCTTGAACTCACACTGAACACAATACCAGAGAGTTGAATCGAAATATTAATCGGGGATTTAAATGCAAATATAGGGAGAGAATATATATCAATATATATTTATGTATAATATATTATATATATATATATTATATATTATATATATATATATATATATACACCAAGAATTGAACCAGATAGACTGCATGACATAATTAACGATAATGAAATCATATTAATTAATTTATACTTAGTAAAAAGCCTCATGCTGTGTAAAACATATTTTTTGCTACTTAGTTATGGACAAATTTAAGATTAGAAAATCTGTACAATATTTTTACAATATTGGAAAAATAAATTCTTATTATACAATAACTATAAAAACCTTACACGGATACTCCCTCTCTCTCTATGGTTTTAATCCAAAGATTAGTTTGCAGCCACTTCCCACTCTTCTCTATTATCTGCTTATTTGTACATATGATTGGTATCCTTGGTTTCTTATTAATTAATAAAATACAATAGAGCACTTGCGACTATTTTATACTTAAAGTTATAAACCCAAAATCACAAAAAAATATACACTTTAACCATGTATACGTATTTTAACAACTACGTTGTTGATAAATGATATGATTATGATAATTATAAACTACAGACTAAGATGTTAAGAAACCAATCATGTGATTTGAAATATTCATAGTAGAATTATAGAATCACTTTTAAGCATTAATAAATATAGCTCCACCAATCTCTGTCTCCAACAAAAAAACAAACAATATAACAAATAAACAATAACCATACCTGTATATTAAAAGCGCCAACGAAATTTAAGCTAATAACATCATAATGAGACTAATAAACAACATGTTACCAGGAAAATACACCATAGCAGAGAAATTATTAAAGTATGGAGAAGGATCAATAAGACATTTTATTTGAAAAAAATAAATCATTCCAGAAAAATTGAACACAGCAATAAAATGTCCGATTTTTAAAATGGAAAATACAATAGCATTATTGTGTTTCCCTATAATATTAATATTAATTAATATTATTAGATATCTTCACGATAAGAAGTTATAGAGTCACTGTAATAGAATCATGCAAAACCATAGAATTGTAAATAAATGAAGAAAAGGTTAAATAAATCATGATATCTTGAAGAAATGTAGACCAATCTAATCTGAAAGTGGGAAACCTGAGTTTAAAAAGAAATAAATAATCTTAAATAATTCGGTATGTATATATATATAATAATAGTAACAATATGCATAGAGGCATAAAAAAAGAAATATCAAACATAAAATAGTATTACTATAGCATTAATAGAATATTAAGATTGAAATTCCTATCAAGAAATTCAAAATGTAAATTATATACAACTTATCTTAGACAAATTGTCTTAAATAAACTTTAAAAAAACTAACCTATGCGTGTGAAACATGGTTCACAACAAAAAAATATAATAAAGAACATGTTGTAATGGGAAATAAAATATTGAGATATATATTTGTCCAGAATAGTGACTTAATATTATACGAAAAATGCCATAATGTAGAGTCGTATTACTTATACGGAAAATCCAATATCATCACATATGTAAGAGGTAAACAATTGGAATGATTGGGACATGTGTGGAGATCAAACAGGAATATATTCAAAATGTTTAACAAAACTAACAAACAAGAAATGACGCCCATTCAGCTGACCGAGGATCAGATGAGAAAACAGGTGAAATAGAATATGCAACTGATAGACGGAAATTCAACCATAGAATGGGCGTTGGACATAGAAAAATGGATTAGTTTACTAGTGGCGGCGTAGGTCCTTAACGGACCGTTAAACTGTTAAAGAAAGACGGAGAAAGAAAATATACCGAATCCCAGAAGAATTTAGAACAAAATTGCTTTAGTATTTTAATAAAAATGAGTTAACTATAATCTATTCAAGTTAAGAATACACCGGGCGTTAGACGAAAACAAGTGTCCACGTATACTTCCCCAACATTGGTCATTACGGCTGCCTCCATTAACTCGCCCATCGCGAGAGGTGCAAGGCGCCTAGTATAGTGGTTAGTATTATTATTTAGTTATATTATACCATACTATTAGTATATAGCGACAATGTTCTATCGGTAACGACTGTTTCAGACCAATTAATCAAGGGGTCCGACAACGTACAACAATCAGTTGCGCATGCGCAAGCCGGTGTAAATTTGAAAGGAGTATAGTCATCATATGTTTCATGTTTTTGTCTAAGTTAGGAGCGAAAGCATATTCGCGTATTATAAAATATAGCGGTATGGATTTGCTACCGCACATAATACGACGAATAATAAATAATTTATACATATATGAAAAATATGTAAATTAGTATTTGATCAGATGGTTTTACTTTATTCTTCATAAAATATTACTCGATGCAACAAAAATGTAATAAAATTAATTAAAGAAATAAATAATAACTAAACTTAAGAATCAATGTTAAATATTATTTTTCCGACGAAAACATTTCCTATTGTTATTAGATATTATATGAAAGACTTTATTATTATTTTTGCTGTTATATGTTCGTGTGTGAAATTATTCATACTTTTGTATAAACTGTACAAAATGCATTATGAAAAAAAAAACTGGCAATACTAACAAATACTATATATGTCATCATGTTAACTATTAAAATACCACCAATCATAGTCTGATAAGTTCTAATAATAATCCAATTTTATCTATACCTAAACGATGTCTTTTACCGTTAGTTACATATGAAGCAGATGTAGAATCAGTATTGTCAACGATATTAATTAGTTCATTTTGATTCACGGATGATAGATTCATCAGTGTTTGGTTGCATACTGTAATTTCTGGTAGTCCGTTTTGATCAAAGGAGTATAAATATAATGGAGGTGATTCTATGTCGTTGCAATATTCAGACGGACCTCTTACATATGTAAATTCTAGAAAAAATATAATAAATATATAAAATGTATATTAAATACTGCATGACCAAATTGCTTATTTGTGTACACATGGCGTTTGAATGAGGTAGTGATTTAAATTATAATAATTTCAGTGACATCCAAAATCATATGGGGCCATTATATGTTAATAAATATTTGTACCATAATTAAAAATGCCATAGGCCATACCGTTGTTGTCCCACAATATGTCACTACTCTACTCTTTGGAAAATAGTGTACTCAACTTAAGTGATGTTCTATGTATAATTAAGTATATAATATGATGAATTTAAGACTATCCAAAATCCAATAGATTCACGTGAAATATTTTATTATGATGCGTATGAACGCGTCCTTACAGACAGCGTATGAGGGAGAAAAATTGTGAGGGTTTGTCTGATGGCAGCGCTATTCCTGAATGGACCGTGAAGCTTATCGAAGAAAAATATATTTATAAAATATTTTGGTTAAATATATAAATGTATGTTAATTGTCTAGAGATTTTTTTTTTTAATTTACAATTAAACAATTAGAGTAAATGTATGTATTAAATATTCAATAAAAATATAAATAAAATTGAAAACGCAACAAAAACTTCACTCAAAAAAAAAAAAAATTATTTAAGTCAGACAAAATTATGGGAACAATAAGTTAATACTAGATTCGACAAGGAGTATTTCGAAGGATTCGAAAATAAATAAAGGTTATTTGAAAGAACAGAAGTTTCTTCGTGAGCTCATGTTCTTATATAAAAGGCATTACAATGCTAAAATTTACGTAACTAGAGATTACCGAATGAAATAATAAAAAAACATCAATTCGAGAAAGATAGAAGAAATGTGTATGAAGAATGAAAATTCTGTATCATGAAACAATGTTAAAGACAAAATAAAAGGAGAAATTTGGCAATAATAGGAGGCGAATGAAGATGGTAATCATCCCATTCAAATACCAATTACGAAAACAATAGATTATAAGGAAAGAGAGAATTATCAGAATAGAATCTTAATTAAGGGAATAATTTCATGCATTTTTTTAAAATTATAAGAATTTAATATGTATACTTTAAATTACACAAATATATTTGCATGACCATGAAATACATGTAATACAATTACTATAATACAAAACTATTGATTGTTTTGCTTTATTTTTATTGGCCATCTGGTTATTTAAAATTCAAGCGAAAGAATTACAAGAATAATATTGTTATTATATATCCTTTAAGTATGTTTAATTGACATTTGGTAAACAATTGGCCAAGATTTTTTACCTAATTTTTTTAAATTAAGAGACATTATAAATTCCCATGGAAACATTAATATTTTCCTATATTATGGGTTTTAATCATTAACAGTTGAATTAATATTGACGCTTAAAACGACTATGTATTAGTAATAAGTTATAATATTAATATTTAACTTTTATTTCCTTATTTTATTATGATGCTTACCAACATATTGTCTAACAATAGATCCAACATGAATGAAGTATTCTTTTTGTAACCCTGTATAAATTCATAAAATATTTTGTAGAATCTTAATTAATTAAATGTATACAAACTATACTTCGTATTAGAAAAATAACTGATTATTTAAAAAATGTCTATATATATATATATGATTATTTTGGCAGAAACAGAATCAAAACAATTTTCATGACCATACGTCAAAAATAATTTACGTAAATTCGAAATTTCTTTTAAGAATAAATTTAAGTGCTAAATATTTTACTTTTGATGTCTCTAGCTCTGTCATATTTCATTTCTATTAACACAATTAATTTGTATATTATGCTTTAATTTAATGCAATTTATGTACATTTATGATTATTATATTTGTTCCAATAAATAGTTTAATTCAGAGTGAAATTATTAAGAAAAATAGTTTCGAATAAATATTTTGTTAAGTGAAAGATATGAACTCTGTAATTGTTGAAAAGATATTTCTAAAAATATGTATTTAAAACTTTATGTACCCATTTTTCTAATCAAATTATTGATTTTACAGAACGTTAAGGTTAAATATCAAAACATTTTTAGATAAATTGGAATATCATTTTACTTAATTATAACTGAAATATTTATATTAGAAATTATAACATATCACATATATATATATATACTTACTCCATTTTATAAACATATTTGTCAGAACAGTTTCATGATTCCATTCTCAAACAAAAATAAATTTATTTCGATTTTTGCAGTAGTTGTTAATATTGATTGTCATTTAGTAAATATTATTTAAATATATTTTATTATTAATATTAATATTAAAATTAACATCATAAAGTAGATTACCAATAATTATATTTGATAAAATATCATGATAAACTTTAAATATCTACTTAATATATAAATTTAATATATTTACCAGTAAATTGTTGAAATTTGTAGTTATTCATAGATTCTAAAAACCATTGATTAATTGTAGAAATTAAAGTCATTCAAATTTTTTTACATTTTCTTATTAATAGTAATTAATTCACCATTTATTGTTCATGTACTTTTATTAAATTATGTAACTTACAATTAACTGATAAAAATGTACTTTTTTGGTTGTAAATTTTAAATTAATTATGTCCAATTAAAATTTTATTTCCATGAATATGCTATATAATAGAGTGTACCACTATTTATATTTTAGATTGAATAACTATAAAAAACATTTGTTTTTATTTTTTTTATGATAATGACATTTTCTAAACGTATATAAGTAATTGAACATTGGAATCACATAAAAAGATACATTATTCATTAGTTATAAATCTAAAAATGTTAGAAATTGATTTTGTTGGGACGACACGCCTAACGAAGGTTCTTTCGTCTAAGGTTGGTGCCGTACCGTCGTGATACCAATAAAACTGCCGACGTAGAAAATAATAGTTATTGAAAGGAGATTGAACGTGGACAAAACAATCACGCAAACCGAATTTTTAATAATATTTACAAAAAAAGAGTGTGGACTGTATTCAACATAAAGAACATATATACATGCATCAATGGGATGAAAGGGTGGGGGGGAGGGGAGCTTAAGACCAACAAACAAAATATTACTTACATTTTACTAGGGGTAACAAAATCTCACTTACAAATACCATGTTAACAAACTCTTATTTATGATTAATACAATTTATACAAGAAGGCACGATGGGCGGCTGTACGTGTACGGGATAATACCTACACGAAGCGCGGCGAAAACAAAGGCGGAACACACCTTGCGCGATGGGCGGTTGTCGATAAGTATATAATCCAAAATCTGCACGTAGGGCAACAATATAACAAGTCGGAATGAACCTGCGCGATGGGCGGTTGTCGACGGATATGTATTCCAAAAACTCGCACGAAGTGCAACGATACACACAAGTCGAAAAAAAACTCGCGCGATGGGCGGTTGTCCACGGAAAGAAGAAATAATGTCATGTTCGTAGAACACTCACGTGCGTCATCATCACGTTAATCGCAGTGTGGCCACGAGGTGGCGAGTTATATTATCCAAAGTAGAAATGAGTGTAGTACCAGTGGCGTATTTACGGGGGGGGGGGGGGGGGGATATGGGGGATAGATCGCCTCCTTGATGTTTTTTAGTTTTTGATATTCTTATTTTACAATAGCTAACAGGTATGATTTTACGCAGAGATCTTTAGGTCAATAAAATATTTTTTAATTTATATCCCCCCCCTAGACGAAATCCTAAATACGCCACTGTGTAGTACTAAACAGATTTATTGCATGGAAATTGTTAAATATGTTGTGTTATGTTAACTAAAAAGTTACCTTTGCATCTTTCATTAGTTGGTGTAACGGATTTCTTTTTAGGCACTTTTAACATTAGTATTAGTGTTATTAAACGTCAGTATAATTAAATACATAATAATAATTTTTAAATTAACACATAACGTTATATTTAATTTTCCTCATTGAAATACGTACTTAAATCATTTATATTCTCATTACACCACTTCATAGGATCTTGAAACATTTTTGGTAAATTTTTTCTGTGTGCTAGACATTGTATAATAACAAAAAAAAAATAGTGTTGGTTATTTTTAGATATACGAAATATTCATCATCAATGAACGAATAATAATTTCGTATGCTATTGACATTAATCATATACTCGTACCCTCCAATTAGTCATTGAAGATACCCACTTTTGTATATTTATTTCTTTATAGCGAAGATACATACCTGCGACGTACCTATCCAAAATTTCTTTTTGGTAAGCATATAAAATTGCTGAAAATTATTAATATGCAGAAGTTTACGTTTCATTTACATTGAGTATAAGATGACATATTATTCAATATTTATATTATTACTATAATATGTTAATTTTGTATCAATAATTATGCGAATGATAATATTTTTCCATTATTTGATGAATGGCTCACATATTGCAAAATCAGTTATGAATTTATAAGATTAAAAAATAAATAAAATAACCTTCATTTGGATGTTTTTCTTTATTATCAGGAATAACTAATATAAGTAGTTAATATTAAACAATATATATATTATTATTACTATTATTATTATTATATTTCAGCTGTAAATAATTCATTATTAATTGATATTACGGAGGTTGCGTATATACGTGTATTTGATTGTTTTGCATTCCGGTTTATATTCAAATTCCATATATCTTATTACAATTGTTGGGGTCAGGGGCACTAAACGATATAGTACCTTACCAAACCGGCTTAATGCGTACGCCTCTACCAATCAGTCTGCTATATGTATAATATGACTGTGTGTAAATACTTAAAACTATTAAAATAAAAATTACAACAAAAAGGTGGTGCTACATAAGTATAAATAAATATAATAATAAATCTAATATGAAAGTGTTAACAAATATAATAGAATTAATATTTGAAAAATAGCCGTTCTGGCTCAACAATGTAGTGATAAAAATATACAACAATATAATAATAATAAAAAAGAATTCAACAATATAATATAACAAAATATACAACAATATAATAATTTAGCTTTTACGCTGGCTTATTTAAATGAAACAAACACACACAAAGTCTACATAATATAATAAGGTACACCAATACGCCTATTCGAATCAATATATGAAAAATAAAAATAAAAAACACTTGGTATTAGACCTTTATTTTGTATACAATTTAATGTTTGTCTTTTTTTTACTATAGACATGTCGATGGTCTTTTGCACAACATACACGAATGACTGCGATTTGCGATTAATACAGACGTTTCTCCTTTACATAATAATGCAATAATAATTCATAAAATAATACTAATAATGTAGTATGATTGTGTGTGTGTGTGTGTGTGTGCGTGCGTGTGTGTAAGAGCAGCTGATAAGTTTCACGACGGTATCTACAGGTAGATGTGAGCTAATTTAGCTGGTTCGGATTTACGGTTGATAAACTGCGGTGCGGAGCACATCATAATGTCATTAGGCCTCAACAATAATGATCACAAAGATATTTACATAATTGTTATAATTTTAGAACTGTAATTTTGTCATTAACGATAAGTTGTAAGTAAATATAATTTTGAATAATGTTTCGACAAATTGATTTCTAATTTAACAATATTTTATTTTGAAGTTACTCACTCAAATTATGATATGCCAGATTGAAAGCTTCAGTTTTATCCTCGTTCACTATGTAATGAAAAAAAGACAATTTTTATCTTTAATTAAAAGTTACATAATTAAACTGCGGTGATCAAAGCCGTCAATCTGAATAAGTACTTGATAATTTAGAAATTTTACAAAATTCAAATATTTCATCGTATTTATAATTGTATTAGTCAACTCAAATGGAAAGTATTTTATTTTTTCGATATTGCATGGATAAGAATTTTTTTCCTTTATTTAATTAAACTTTTACATTCTGTAAATTAGTTTACAATAAGCAAAATTGATGTAGTAGTTTTATGTAAGAGACATTAATATAACAACGATGGTTGTTGAAGTTAATGATTGCTAGTTGATATAATAGGCCTGAGTTAAGAAAATACCCATTGGTAATACCATAAAAAATGAATTTTTATTTATTTTAAGCTATGTTTTTGAGATCACGACACCAACGTCGCTTCAGACGTCTTGGGGAGGAAGGAATCACCTGGTATATTTTCAAAGCCTAGTTTTTTGACTTGTGGATTTGGGTGGGTAGTAAATTTGGAATTCAGGCGTCTATAGTGTATTACTGCTAACAAGAGGAATATTGAGGTCTTTGTGAAGAGTGAGATTGGTTACATAGAAGGGTGCTTTTGTGATTTGTCGGAGGGTCTTTGATTGAAAAGTTCGGAGTTTGTTTATATGTGATGGTTTCGCCGAACCCTAGATTTGTATAGTATAAGTTTTTAGTGTCAAGTAGTATTCTTAAATAGCAGACACTTTGTTGTAGTTAAAGGGATTTATGATTGAGGTATAAAAGGGGACAACTTACGGGTTGTAGAGCGAAACTACAGTATATTGATTTGCTTTCATTCATTTTAATTTCCCTTTCGTTGTACCACATTAATAGGAGATATAAGTGCATTTGAATGTATTGCGCGGCAATTTCAGGATGAGAGTGTGTGGCAAGAAAGGCCTTGTCATCAGCAAAGTCGCCTACAACAGTATTAGGAGATGTTGGCTGGTCAGCAACATAGAGGTTGAAGTGCATGATAGCATGAGTGCAATTACTGCTCCTTGAAGAACACCCGCATTCATTTTAGTAATGGGAAAGACAACTTTGGCTGAGCGTACGTAGAAGTATCGTTTTTCTAGATATGATTTTATTAGAAAAAAGTATGTAAGTATCTTGAGGTTGGCCTTGGTGCCACATGCGTTCAAATGCCTGCAATGCATCCAAAAAAACACCACAAGAGTGATTTACAATTGTTTTTTTTTTAAAGAAAAAGAGATTTTATCAACTAGTCTGCAGGTTTGTTGCACTGTGGAGTATTTGCTCCAAAAGCGAAATTGGGTTTGGGGTAAGGTACCTTCAATATTTGGTAGAATGCACTACAATAGGATTTTTTCAAATATTAAAATAAAATATGATAGTAGGCTTATCGGCCTGTATAATTGAGGAGATTCTAGGGGTTCACCTGGTTTAGAGATCAGTATTATTATGAAAAACTTTTAAAGAAGCGGAAAATATGATAAACCAAACATAGAATTGTAAATGTAGGTTAAAAAAATGTCATTTTTTTGGGAAGCTTACAGGCGATTTTATCTGTGATAGAGAAACATTTTAATTACAAATATAAAGTTTTACTAACTTTGAAATATGTTATTTGCTTGAAGTTGATCTACATGATAATAATGTTTTGCGTTATATTATAATAGTAATGTCTTTTGTATATAATAAATATTTTATTTTCGATACAAAATTTTAAATGTTTAATCATTAATTATATAATTTATATATATATATATATGTATAATTTATGAATATGAATCAATTTGTTTTTTATCATCGCTATTTATTAAAGGAAATATATAATTCTCGTATGAAGAACATTATATGCAGCAACTTTATGTTTATAACATATGTACTTTTGCATTTTCCTTATATACTTAGATATATACAAAACAATAGTTTTTCTTTAAACTATAATTATTTTTAATAGTATTGATTAATTATACCATATATTATATATTAAGACTACTAATTAATAGGTAAAATTGAATTTACTATACTTTTTTTTCAAGAGAAAAAACACAAGAAATTATTATAGTGCAATACACTAAAAAGTTAGAATTGGCATTTAGGGTTAATGACAATACTATATCAAAAGATTAAAATCAATACTTTCATTTTGAACAAAATGTTTGAAACTTAATATTATTATTCTCAATAAAGATTTTAATTTAAGTTGCAAAATTTCATTTAATATGTGATTAAACGATACATATCCCATTGTGATATCATTATATCATAATATACGTATATCACTGAATAATCGATAAAATGAATAACTTCTAATATAATGTTGTTGGCGCCGAACCGATCCTACGAAACAAGTGCGGTTGTCGACTCGACTTGTGTTGTAAAGGAATAGGACTCACAGCGAAAACAATAAACAGAACACGACGAAATGATGCTAGTATTTTTAAGTACTTATAATAATAATCAATTCGTAATTAACAAAACATTGAATAATACAATACGTGTTAGGTTAGGTGTATACAGCGCCACAAAAACTGAATGACAAATATTGTAGACGACGGATCGACGCGGTGTTGGTGAATCGTGTACACGCAAAAGGGACGCGAGAACGCAGAACAAGACGCGTGACGCTAAACAATATGACCAGGGCCGGCCCAAGGTATTTTGACGCCCCGGGCAATTTTTTGAAAGGCGCCCTTAAACAAATTCTCTATAATAATTATGATTATAAAATCGTATAATCTATAAAAAAACTTAAATAACAGAATATTCTGTCATGGATAATTTAGTCATTTAGATACATTATTGTCAATTTGAATAAATGTTACACTTAAATTTATAAAATATTCGTATATTAAAAGCGCCCCTATAAAAGTAGCGCCCCGGGCAACTGCCCGGTTCGCCCGTATCTTGGGCCGGCACTGAATATGACGCGGAAACAAGAAAAGACGTGACGGCGCACACTTTGTCGTCACTGTGCGGGATCGTACCAGGGCGAAAAAAAACGCGATGGTCGACGACACCAGACCACGAACGGCGGACGGCGAACAACTTAACGGCCGGTTCGAACGAACAACAAAAACGCTTTCGGGCTTTTGTCACGAACCGGCGCGCTCTGGTGGACCGGTCCCAGACGTAATCGGCACGGCGGCGCGTTCTAACGTCTGAAGGCCCGAACAAATATTATATATATGTATATATTAAAAATAGTTTTCAAATATATATATTTATTTACTTATTTATTTATTTTTATTTTTTATTTTTTATTTATTCATTTATTTATTGTTATTATTAATATTATTATAATTATAACTGTTATAATAACAATATGTACTTATTACTGTATAATTAAAGAATTTACCATAGCACACTAAAGTAAAATGAAGAAAAAATAATTAATGATTTGAAAATATTTAGTAGTTTTTCAAATGTTAATTGTACATATTGTTGTCAAATGCTGAGTTATAATGTGTAACGATGGTTTTTGGTCACAGCGTTACTAATGCAATATAAAACAAATGTGTATTATATTATTATTTACAAGATTTGTTAAGTACATAGTTATGAGAAAATATGTGAATTGAATAAAGAATTGATTATTCTACCTTCGTAAATAATCTACGAGGTTTCTAAATTTTTTTTTTTTTTGGTGACGTGTATAACAAAACATGCGGTCATTGTTGAATTTTAACTTGGTTAAGAATTGTCAAGCAATGTAATTGATATATGCGAAACATGTATCCTTAAGTTCTTATTGTTTTTGGGAATTATTTGAAGAGATTTCGATATAACAAATACATTTGAACACGTCGTATTGAAATATTTTATGAAATTAATCTTAGTAATATACAACAAATTTTAGTATAGATCACAAATAAATGAATTCATAACATGTCATTAAGAAAAATGTACCGTAAAGATAGGAAATTTTTATATTTCATAAGGACGATGATATTGTATGGGGGTTTTGTTTTAGTGAAATCTTTTTTAGAACGCTATAAAAAACTTCTTTATAGATTAACACTTCACATATAATATATTTTTTCATACGAAAATTATTTACTATATAAGAATTAAAAATTACATACTTTTTGTCCATGCTACATATGAAAATAATAGATTTTTAAATTAAATAAAATTTCAGAATGATATGACGCCTATATAGTTTACTTACTCGTATCAGATTTAACGTCAAAAACCACAATACTTAAGGTTGTAAGAATCAGTTTAATAGCATACATGTTTATATATTTTTTGTTGTAATTAATAACTAATGATTATTTTCACGTTATAAGTTTATTAAATTTTCGATTTACTATTCTGCTATTGTACAGAACACAACGAAAAAAAAGAGTATGTTAAATGTTATTGTTTAAAACAGTACAACAATTAAACATTTAATATTAGTTTAGCTGTTTCATCATTTGTTTCGTAAAATATTATTCGACGTATTGCTTTGTTAAAATCAATTTTGAAAAGTTAATCGTCAACAAATATTCAGGTCAGATGTCTTACAGCAACCCTTACCTGTATACCCGAAATTCTTTTTTGACGGTGTGTTATGTTTTGTACTTGGTTGGATCCATATTTGGTGGTTTTTGGTTGTAGGTTCTGCTTAGGAATGAAGAAACATGTATTTATATACAAATATGAAATTAATTAATTAATTTATTGAGTCGAAAATATAATACTCGTATTTAAAATGTATTATAACTTATAGATTTAATAAAGGGTATTAAAAAATATTCATCCGATTTTAAATAGTTATATAATGAAAATTAATAACTTTATCTTATCAAATTGTATAGAAATGAATAGAGGGTAATCTCAAGTTTTAGAATATTATTAGTTGGTAATTTTGAAATTATCGTTTACGGCGATAAGTTAGTTACCACATAGAATATGTCGACCGAACAACAGAAAGCATTTTTCGTGTTGCGATTTTGAAAATGTGAATCTCGTGTTCGATTATGGCTACGAGGGTCGCTTGCCCCATAAACGAATGTTATGACGGTTTACCTTACCACTCAAATAAAAAATTGCTTCGTCACTGAAAACTAAGTGAAATTTTCATCTTGCATAGCCTCCTATATAAAATTGCTAAAATCTAGTCGTTTTAATTTACCGTTGGGCTTTAAAGCCTGTAAAAATTGCAACTTGTATAATTTCATAAATAAACGTAATTTACATGAACTACGTTGAAAACTCTCTCTTATTCTCTTCACATTATCCTCGAATACCAGAGGCCTGCCTTGAGTATTTTTTTTTGCACAAACACCCTGTATCTGAAATCTGCTTATATAATCGACGTATTATTTGAACAGCTGGTCCATCGATTCTGTAAAGACGACGAAAATCGCGTTGCACAATTATTACTAATTCACATTTTAAAATCGCAACACTCAGAACTGCTTCTGTTGGTCGGTCGACATATTTGCTGAGGCTAACTTATCGTTGTAAGCAATAATTTCAAAATAACCAACTAATGACATTCTAAAACTTGAGATCACCTTCTACAGACTGGTATAAAATTTGATAAGATAAAGTCGTTAATAATTCATATAACTATTTGAAATCGGATGAATCATTTTGAATATTCCTGTACTATTATGTTTGTTGATCGACTGCTGGCCACGCGTATTATATTATGTATCGTTGACGGACGTCGTGAGAAATACTTATTTTTAAAATTCATTTTAAAAGGTAACTAACCTCGACTGTTCGATCATAAATGATTGACAGATGTTCCGATCGACAGACCTACGGCCGTAATGTTTTTTAAAGTGTATAGGTGAAAATTCGAATACAAGGTTTCGGATTTACTGACGCGTTATATTAACGTATAATATAATAACGATGTACTCTTCGATACGTATTGCCGCACGAAGAGCTATTCGGTCGAGTCCGTATTTCCGTCTCTATTTAACACGTATGAATCGTATAAATTTTGTATACACACGTACACATTGGTGTGAAATTTGACAGGATTCATTTGGTCAGCTATAACATTTAGTCGTATGAGACATGCTTTCGCGACGAATAGTTAACCGTGAATAGTATCGTGAACATTGAGATCAAAACGATCGAAAGAAAAAATCATTCGTTTTGAGAATTATGATTATATTTATATAATTGAATACAAGACATTTATTATGTACACAGTTATAATGAAACAAATCACAACGTATTCTTAATAAAATTTCAAATAAACTATTAATTATTTTGTCTTATTATATTATCTTTTTAAACAAATGCTTTACTTAAAAAATTAAAAATTATTGAATAACTAGATACATAGATTAAACATTTCAAATTACTTATTATTATTTTTATAATTATTTTTAGTTGCTTTTAATTGTTTTATTAAATCAGATCAGATTTTGTGATCGAAATATTAAATTTTAAAGAACATAAAACAACAATGTCATAAAAATCGAGAACTTATGATGATGTGTTGATTATTTAAAATTGTAGTTAAAATAGTATAAATTATGTTTTATATTATTTTATATACTGATATATTAATTAAAATATAATTCATATCATGGCACCGAAATAAGTAATAAACCAAAAACATAATTTTCTTAACCTGTTTGATATAATTATTTCATTAAAGTATTATTTTTATTTTTGAAAATGCATACATTTTGAGTTTGAAATGTAAATACATAATAAGTAATTAAATTGAACAATGATAATAAAGCATATATTTCTTTATTTACATTGTACCTAATCGATATATGGTCCTTTACCTTTACCTAAAGCAGACGAGCATGCTATGGAGCGACGATATCGGAAATTTCATTTTGACTTACAAAGGAACGCTGGTCAACCGTAAGATTTTCCGTGTGGTTTATATTACATTGTACCAATCCGTTTTCATCCACGTAAGGTACATATGCTGAAGGTAAGGTTAGGGATTTGCAATAATCCGATGGATCTTTTATATAAGTATTTTCTACAAAAAATAAAATAATTAAATAAATTATAATATATAATATAATAAAATAAGAATGTGGTATGTTATATATAAATTGAACAACTATATTTGCACAACAAAGTAATGCATTCATGATGAGTTGTATAATTTAAGTCTTTTGGTAGTTCTTGTTAAATATACTTGTATATTGAATATTTTGATGTAAAAGGTTGATATATAAGTAGCATTTGACAAGCACTAGCTTTAATTATATTTTAAAAATATTTTATTTAAACAATATAAGCAAATTGATATTTAATTATGTGTTATTAATATTATTTTTATAGTTCGTTTAAATATTTAGAATATTTAATAAACTATTATATCGTTATTTTTCGTATCAAATATTTGATTTTTATGATGCATACCAATATGGTCTTTAATATGATTTCCAACGTATTCGATGTAATATTTTTGCATGTCTGAAAAAATACATTCTATATTATAGAGAACCCTAAAAACTAAATGTATAAAATGTATATATATATATTATAATAGATATGACTTATAATATTTTAAATGTCTTTATACTACATCAAATGATAATTGGTGATAAGTTAATTGTTATAAAATATGTTATTTTATTTTAAAATTTATAATATTTTAGCTCAAACTTAATTTAAAATAAATATGAAACTAATTGGCAAAACACATATACGTAAATTCTTGATTTTCTTTAAGAATATATTAAAATTAATAATGTCTTACCTTTAATATCTCTGTTTCGCTTATAATTAAATGCTTAGCAAAAAAATATAAATAAATTATTATATACTGATTTAAATAAAAATTATATTGCAAAATTTATTTTACATACTAATTTAATACCGAAAAAAATTGTCAATGGCCATGTACGAGGGACGTCCGGAAAGTAAAGATACAAGCCTGCCCACGGTCGTAGGGAATTTTTTTGTCGAACGTTTGCACTACTGAAACTTACGGCATGATATAACGAACAAATCAAGACTAAAATCGTTTCAGTATGTTGAAATTTCTGTCCGTGAGAGGCTTTCACGATGGGCGAGTCATCACGCGTTCCTGCCACCTCTATCACTTATTATTCAAAGTGTGAAGTGAGAAGTGTGATCCGTTTTCTCGTCCAAGAAGGAGTAATTCCCACTGAAATCCATTGTAGACTTGTACAGGCATATGGACCAGACGTTATGAACCGCCAAAACGTCGCCAAATGGGTACAAGAGTTTCGAGTAGGAAGGACAAGTGTAAACGATAAGGAGAGGAGCGGCCGGCCGTCTGTGGTGACCGACAATTTCGTCCAAAAAGTCGAACAAAAAAAAAAATAAAAAAAAAAACCCATCCGTGAAGATCGTCGTTTGACTCTCGACTTGTTCAGGTGTTTCACGATCTGTTCTGCACGAAATAGTATCGAATCGCCTTGATTACAGGAAGCTGTGTGCTCGTTGGGTCCCACAACTCCTTACGAATGAACACAAACAGAAGAGGATTGAGTCAGGAAGATTGTTTTGGGAACGTTTTGACCAACAGGGAGAGGAACTTATTGATACAATAGTGACAGATTATGAAACTTGGATTTTCTACACGACGCCAGAAACCAAAAGACAATCGATGCAGTGGTGCCATATGCATTCTCCCAGCCCCAAAAAATTCCGAACAACTTTTTCGGATCGGAAAATCATGGCATCCTTTTTTGGGACAGGAAGGGAATTATCCTGGTCGATTTCATGGCCTATGGCATTACCATTAATGCACAAGCATATTGTGAAATCCTTAAAAAATTAAGGCGTATTATATAGAAGCAAAAGACGGAGAATGCTGACAAAAGGAGTGTGTCTTCTCCACGATAACGCTCGTCCTCATACTGCTCGGGAAACGCAGGAGTTACTGCATAAATTTGTTTGGGACGTTTTGTCCCACCCACCTTACAGTCCTGACTTGGCCCCCAGTGACTTCAATTTTTTCACCAAGTTGATGGAAGCTTTGGGGGGAAAAGATTCGATGACGACGAGAACCTGAAACATTTCACGACCAACTGTCAGAAGGAGGTAGCGGGAAATGAGTACGACGCCGGCATAAAAAAACTCATCCCACATTATAAAAAGTACTTGGAACTTAACGGCGATTATGTCGAAAAATTATGAGGTATATGTCATGTAACTTTATAACCTTTAATGTCATGTAACTTTTGTTTAATAAAAAGGTTTTGGATAATTTTGTTTTTTTTTTGCATCTTTACTTTCCGGACGTCCCTCGTATTTTGGTCTATCTGAAATTTTACTTTTACTGACGCATATTGTTTTAAAATGTACTTTATCTATGAGCATCAAAAAAATATTTCAAGAATTTGTATATAAAACCTTATGAGCCTGTTCTGTAAGAGCAAATCATTGATATTGTATGACGTTAAGATTATATTTCAAATAAGTATACCATACTTTTAATATGTCTTTATGTTTTAATGGCTTGTATTGAAAATAATAATATTTTCACACATATACTTACACAATCTGAGGTACATATTTTTTAGAGCAGATTCCTGTGAACATTCTTAAACAAAAACACATGCATTTTTAATTATGCAACAGTTGTCAATGTTGTTTGTTATTTAATAGAAAATATTTAAATATATTATTATTATTATTATAAAAATAACAGACTTTAAATATTGTCTACATAATATGTACACATAAAATATTTACCACTTAATTTAGATACTCGTTTGTTATTCATAGAATCTAAAACAATCGATTAATTGTAGAAGTGGAAGTTATTAAAATTTTTTTTCGTTTCTTATATTAACAATAATAACATACAATTTATTATTCATGTACAACGTAATTCATGTTTTTTAGATAATTTTATGTTCCCCATATAAAGGCTAAAAAAAAAATGTTTCCCATACTCATAAGTAATGGAATATTGGAATACCATTAACACATAATTATTCACAAGTTGTATGTTTTAAAAATGTTAAAAATCAGTTATTGTATGAAAATTATTAGATATATTACTATTAGTTAATTATTAACTTACCCTCGCATCTCCTTTTAATTGATTTTTTTGAGTACTTCTGAGGTTCTATTATCATAAATATTAAAAATATTTATTGAGAGTATTATTAACAAATCAATTATAATTTTGAAATTTAGTCGTAACGTTATAACTGATTTTCTTCATTAAAATACTTACTTAATTTCTCTATGTTATTTATACACCACATCATTGGCGCATCAAACATCTGTGGTAAATCTTTTTGGTAGGCTATAAATTGTGTGATAACAAAATAATTCATTTTAAATACTATACGTTATTAACAAATTTCCGTAATCAATTGAAGATTGAAAGATCAATTGAATTTTGTTGTTATTCATATTTTTCACATATCCTTCAATAAGCCATTATGGATACCCATGTAGTAATGTACACTTATTTATTCATAAAAATGATATATACCTTCGAGGAACTTATTCAAAAGTTCTATTTGATAACCAAATACATATACTAGAAATTATAACGTTGTATAAATTTGTTATTATATCTACATTAATCACATGACTAAATATTATTCAATGCCATTACAATTACGACTTAAAATTTATTTGGTATTAAAAATTACACGAACGATAATATGTGTTCATTATCCAAAGAATTATTTTCATATTACAAAATCAGGTTTACTCATATGTTTATAAGATTTCACAAAAAAATACCATTTTTATGCTGTAAATGATCTTCTGTAGGAACAGCTAATTAAAATAAATAATATTAAAATGTATAGTTATGTATTTTAGCTATAAATAATGAGTTATTAATTAAAATTACTAAGATTACTTATATACGTGTATTTGATTGCTTTGAATTCTGGGATATACTCGTAATTAAATTTCATACAACTTTTGGCAATGATCATAACAATATTTTTATAACTATATTGTTTTAAGGATTGTCAATTTGTCATTTATGATAATTTGTAAGTAGATATTAATTTAAATATTATATTTTGAGTTTATAAATATTTTATTTTTAATTTACCCACTCAAATATTTATATGCATACATGAAGGCTTGCGTTTTATTGTAGTCCTCTAAATGATAAATAAAAGACTATATTTGATATACAACTATTATATTTGTAAAATATTATGAAATTACATTGGAAATAACTGTCAACACGAATACGTACATGATAAATGAGTAATTTAAAATACTCAAAGATTTCATAGTAATAATATTAAAAGTAAAATGGAAGATGCCATATTTTTTCGATATCACATACATATTTAAAACTCTAAAGCACAAATCTACAGAAATACTAACTTTTAAATGGTCCATTTTCTACAAGTTGGTCTACATCATATATACATTTTACATTAAATTACAATAATTATGCACATATAAATATTCGATTACAACATTACAGAGAGGCCATTATTTTACATAGAAGAGAAAAAAAACAGTTTATAAATACAACTATATAAAGTAATCTAAATTAGAAAGCCAGCGTTAAGAATGAAATTAATGATTATATAAATAACAATAAGTGAATGGGAGTTAAGAATATGACATGAATTTGGAGAAAGGAAATCTAGAGAGAACATGCATGAAAAAAAACGTATTATCAATTTATAACATATGATTTTTTGATGATAGGTTTTCACTAAATTTTGTTTATTTCTACAGTAGGTACCAAAAGACCGTCATCAAGTTAGTATTATGATGATATAATTCTATAGCTCTCATTGGGGACTTTTCATACTAGGTGCGCTAATTAATATATATATTTAATAATGTCTAAATAATCAAACATGCTATAAATATGTTTAGGTGTTATAGTCTACAAAATTTCATTTAAAACATTTTTTTTCTTTCATCAGAATTTTCATCAAATAAAAGTAATATTTAGTATTGTAAAGTATTTTATAGTAAGTTGTAATATTTTAATTATATATTATAATAATACAAATTTGGGAAAATAATAATTATCTTTAGCAAATAAATAGAAGATAGTAGATTTATCATCATTAACAGTAATAATAATACTTGTTTGGGGATAATCATGCATTGGAAATAATTTATGACAACTTTATGATTATCAATATCGATGTCATTAAATACCTATTGCCTAAATGAAAATTGCCAGCATGTTTAGTTTTCTATTATTCAACAAGCGTACGACGAGTGTGGTTAAACGTATGATTGTACTTATAAAATGTTAATCGTAAAATATTGCTTATGATTGTTTTGACTTATAATTTAAGTTTCAATTCATATATTTAATTATGTCAAGACAATTAATTTTTTTAGTTGGTGTTATGAAAAATCAAATAACTGGTAGTAACTTTCCGTCAAAAAGAGGTATTTTGAGTGTTCTCTTTTACAATATGCGTATAGTACAAACTAACGTTACACGATAGCGCTAGTCTTGTGTTTGATAAATGTTAAATTTTTTGCACAAAAGTGTATATTTTATATTTAGGATCTATTCAGGGTCGATCAAATTGCATGATAAAAATTTAAAATATGACAAATGGAAAAAATTGGATATAGATAAAAATAGAAATAATTTACTAGTAAACAAAATGAAATTATGAATACGTTTGAACACAATTTAAATGACTTATTTGATATTGCGCATAACAATGCATTAAATATTATAAAGTTCACGAAGATAAACTATTTTTAACAAAACAACGTGTAATAGGATAGGTAAAGATTCAAAATTAACTGCTCTTGAGTTTCGAAAAATGTCTTTAGAAATTAGGTAATTTAAATAATTATTTTATTTAATAGTTATATTTTTAACATTTATGTAAATTAATATTTACATAATTTTTAAATCATTATTTTCACAAACAATGTTTCTAAGAACTTTTTATATTACAGTTGTGTTTATACACTATTTTTCAGAAGAAAACTTAATTTATGAAGAGGAAATTAAAAATGTAGAAAGTCCTGGTCCACCAACAATCAAGCGAGTAAAACAAGAAATTATGTCACCGTTAATCAGTTGCTTTTGGGCAAATTTTATTATAATTGGTATAATATTAGTCTATAATTACATAAATCCTGTTATTACAATAAAATAGTCACTCCATTGTTAATATACTAATCACTTTTTTTACATATACATACATACACTTTTGTTCAAAAAAAGGTAACATAAAATTATCGTAGTGTGAAACTCCAAACACAAGTTATGAAGAAAAATATGAAAACTCCATAATAATATTAACTATGTAGATTTTATTTTAAGTTACTAAATTAAATTAAAAATAGAAATATGTGATTAATGTTTCATTTTAATCGTATATCCAAATATTTGTTACATAATAACTTTAAATAATTTATTGGTTTTCATATATATAATCAATTAACTTACCCATACACACTAATGTAAAAGAAAGAGAAAATTAATAATGATTATACGGTATTTAGAATTTAGAAAAATTTTATTTACATAAGTGTCGTCAAGTGACAAGAGAACTTTTTTCATTATAATTTATAGTGGCGTACATAGTAGTACAATTTAGTACATAGTAGACTCAGCTCCAACATACAACTTTGTGTGTAAACAAGACCTGTCTGTGAAGTCATGTGATCATTGGATATTATTTGAAATAATTAAAAGTAGACATGTTTAATTCAAATATTTCATGAAATTAATCGTTCTGATTAAAAACGTATTCTAGTAAAAATTATAAATTATCGGATATATAATATTTCATTTAAAATGTTGAAACGTAGAGATAAAAAATTTGTATGTTTCATGAAAATTTGAATATTTTATAATAGTTGATTCGTATGAATTCGTATTTGAAATGTCAGAAAAAAATCATTTATATACTCGTAATATCACATAATATAAATCAAAAAATGTATTAAATAATTCTTGAAAAAACATACCTTCTTCTAATACTAAATATAATGAAAATAATAGATTCCCATCATTATCTAGAATGATATTTCCTTATAATATGACGTATATTTTACTACTTGATAATTTTTGTAGATTAATTTATTTAAATTTTCTCTATTGTATTTTATTCATGTATAAAACATCGACTACTAGGGTATTTACAACAGAAATTTCTACAATATATTTTAAAAAAATGAGTTAACAAGTCACCATATTTTTGATGTTTTTATCTAAGTTATTAGCTAAAGATAATTTTCGCTTTCTAAAATATAGCGGTCTGGTTTTGCTATTGTAAATAATACGATGAATAATAAATAATTTGTGTATATATGAACAGCAAGTAATTTAGTATTCGAATAGATTGTTTAACATTATTCTTCGTGAAATATTGTTCGATAAAATATAAATTTATTAAAATTCATTTTCTGCTAAAAAAGGTAATAACTAAACTTAAAGATCAATATGTTAAATGTTTTCTCAATGAAAACATTCCTTAGTGTTATTAGATATTATGTGAAAGACTAAAACATGGCTCGATTGCTGTTATATTTTCATTATAAAAAAATGCGATTCTAACAAATACTATTTATGTCATCACATCAACTTTTTAAAAACCATCAATCATGTCCTAATATGTATATTTATATTTCAATATTATCTCAAACTAAACAATATATTTTACCATTAGTTGTAACGTTAGACAGATGAACAGATGACGAAGCAGTTTCATCGACGATATTAATAAGATCATTTTGATTTACATGAGATAGATGCGCCAGTCTTTGATCGTATATTGCACTCAAATGATAGTGTTGTATGCCGTTTTTATCAATGGAAAGCAAATATCGTGGAGGCGATACAATGTCATTGCAATATTCCGACGGACCTCGTACATAAGTATAATCTACAAAAAATATAATAAATAAATAAAATGTATTTAAAACACTGTTTGAGGTAATTCAATATTTGTTTACACAAGGTGACTGAATGAGTTAATAATTACAACTATAGTACTTTCTGTGACGTACAAAACTAAACGAGACTCATTATATGCCAATAATTTGTACCGTAATAAAAAGATTTTACAATGATACGTTCTGACGCGTACTTACAGACGGCACATTCAGAAAGAAAGATAAAGAGAGCTTGTCAGATGATTCTGAAGAAACCGTTTAACTGACAGAGAAAGAAGACAATACATGATGCATTTTAATTAAATATATATATATATTTTATAAATGAATACAATTGTAAATGTACAATCAAACAATTCATAATGAATATATAGAAACGAATCAATTTAAAAATGCAACAATGCAACAAGAAATATCACTTCACGAAAAAAATCAAGTCACGTCAGATCAAAATACGGGAACAAAAAGTTACTAATAGACTTGATTAAGAACATTTTGGAGAATTAGAAAATGAATAAAGGTTATTTGGATAGACAGAAATCGTTAGCAAGTTTATGTCGTTCGATAAGAAGCAGTGCAATAAGAAAATCCTCATAATTAAAGACTATCGTGGATGAAACGATAAAAAAAGCATCAATTCGAGAAAGATAAAAGGAATGTGTATGAAGAATGAAACTTTGGCTTCATGAAACAAAATTGAAGACAAGATAAAAGCAGAAATTCAGAGATTATAGGGGATAAATGAAGATGGTAATCATTCCATTCAAATACCAATTACCAAAATAATAAGTTTAAAAGAATAAGAGAATTAACAGTAAAGAATCTAAATTGCGGAATAATTACTTGTATTTTATAAAATATTATATATTTATATTTTATATTTAAATTGTATAAACACATTTGCTTCAATAAAAAATGCATGATTTACTATTAATTTTATTCAAAATTATTCGTAGTTATTGCATTATTTAATTGGTTATTTGGTGACTCATAGTCTAAGTGACAGAACTACCAGAGTATTACTGTTGTTATATATCCTTTAATTATATTTAATTGGCATTTGGTAAACAATTGATCAAGGTTTTTGACATATTTTTTTTTAATTAAGAGATATTATTAATTCTCATTGAAGCATTGATATTTTTCTAAACGTTTTAATCATTAACAGTTTAATTAATATTGACGTTTAAAACGACTATGCATTAGTAATAAGTTATAATATTAATATTTAATTTTGATTTCCTTTTTTTGTTATGATGCTTACCAACATATTGTGTAACAATAGATCCAACATGAATGAAGTATTGTTTTTGAAACACTGAATAAATTCACAAAACATTTTGCAGAATTTTAGTTAATTAAATGTATAAAATTGTTTATTAAATTACTACTTGAAATATCCGACTTCGATTGTGAACAGTTAAAATTGTATTGCTTCGCTTCCAACAGAATTCGAATATCAAGAGATTTCATTATATTATTAAAGTGCTTTAGGATACACAACTGGATAATACAACTGGGTTTAATTTAATCGAATGAAAAGGAATCGTTCTGTTTCGATTTTTGCATACATATTGACAACTCAACAACAAGTTTCTGAGACTCGACGAACATCATCATAACTGCGATGGATAATTATGTCACACGAGTCAAATTCTTTACCAACTATAACGATCGCCACTTCATCTATCGTCGATAAATTATATTGTCTTACGTGTTCGCCGGTAGGTGTTTTGTCAGCTTTAACTACAATTTTGTAGTCATTTGCTGGTATTCTTTCTATGACCATTCTGAACATTGGAATTAATTCATTATGTGAATCAAATAATGTTTGTGTGCAGCGACTATTTCTCGTTTTATTATTGTATTGAAATGGTAACGTTGATCAATTTGTTTATCAGAGTTTTTCATGAAATAAATCTACAGAAATTTGTGATCCGCGTTCGAAATTGATAGTAGAGGCACTATGCTTAATATAGAATAATTAGAGCACAATGCTTAATATAGAATAGATAGAGCACAATGTTTAATATAGAATAGATAGAGCACGATGTTAAATTTGCCCTTGCACTTTGAATGTTGGCATGTAATTTTCTCGCACGATATTTGTCACACCAAAAGATGTCTTTTGAAAGAACAAATTGTATTTTTGTATGTTAGAGAGAAAATGTGTTGATAGGCTTGTGTCACCTGATAAGAACGTTGATAAAAGTTTAGAATGTGAATGTAATTCTGGAAATTTAACTCTTCCGCTCGCACAACATATTACTAGCACTTTATTGTTAATTTTAAGGGCATCGCAATATTGCACAATTTGTTCATTTTAGAGATACGACCTCAATTAAACTAATTTTAATCTTGTTTTTCTTTGTTCGTTTGTTTCTGAAGTCTATTGATAATAACCTTTTCTCTTCTGTTTAAAAAAAGATTTGGCCAATCGATGATGGTATTTTTAATTTCCCTTAGTTTTGAATTTTGTTTAAGCCAGTGAGCTTGCCATTTGGTTACTATGTGTTCTTTGATTTGGTTTTTTGTGTCTGCGTAAGATGTTAAGTTTAATTTTGGAATATCTGGGGATTCTATTGCATTCTTGGCTTCTTGGTCTGCCTTTTCGTTACCTTCTATGTTACTGTGACCCGGAATCCATATGAACAATATGTTTATTCCAATTTTACTTGTTTGGTTTATTTTTTTTTGTATTTTCTTAGCTATATCTGTTGTTTTGGTGGTATTTTTTACTTTTCTTTTGGAATGCATGATTAGCAGGCATTCATTTTTATAAATATATATAAATAGATAGAAGAAGATTTTTATTATAATTTTGGTGTAAACGAAATTTAAAACGCATGTGAGATCGTTTGTCAAACTTAATTTATCTAAATCCGGATTTATTTTTATGTATATATTTAAATGGTTAATATTTTACCTTTTATTTCTCTGGAGTTTTCATATGCTACTTCTATTAAAAGAATTAAATCAAATATTATACACTGATTTAAGGAGATATACGCATTTTTATGATTATGGTTTTTGTTTTTATGAAAAATTTAATTCAGGGTGAAATTATAAAGAAAAATAGTTTCAAATAAATATTTTTTGGAAGTGAAACATACGAACTCTGTAAACTTTGAAAAGATGTTTATATAAATATGTATTTAAAACTTTATGAGCCCATTTATTTAAACAAATTTTTGATTTTACTGAACGTTTAGATTAAATATCAAATTTTTTTAAGATAAATTGAAATATCATTTTACTATATTACATTTAAAATATTAATACTAGAAATTATAACATATAACATATATATACTTACTCCATCTCATGAACATACTTGTCAGAGCAGTTTCGTGAGTAGATTCTCAAACAAAAATAAATTTATTTTGATTTATGCAGCAGTTGTCAATACTAACTGTCGTTTAACAAATATTATCTAATATATTTTATTATTAATAATATTAATATTGACATCAAAGACAAGATTATAAATAATTCAGTTTATTAAAATATCATAATAAACTTCATGAGTTGTCGAAATTATATATATACTTAAATTGTTTACCACTAAATTCAGGCAGTTTTTGGTTATTCATATATTCTAAAAACAATTGATTGATCTTAGAAGTAAAAGTCATTTTACGTCATTACGTTTCTTTAAGTAATAATTTAATTTTTTTTTATAATTAAATCTCAAATTATTATTTAAATAATGTATTAAATTATCTTATATGAAATTTCCTGATAAAAATATATTATCGCGTAGTAACATATAAAAAAAAGTCCAAATAAAATTCTATTTTCATGTATATAAAGTCATCACCTCCATTTGTATTTTGGATCGAATGATTAAAGTGAACAATTTTTCTATACTTTTATAACAATCAACGTTGTCTAAACGTATATAAAGAATGGAATATTGAGATAAAATTAAATCATATATTATTTAAAAGTTATATATTTAAAAATGTTAGGAAATGAGTTCTTGTATGAAAGACGTAAAGTATATAACAATATGTTAAAACAATCTTACTTTTGCATATTTCATTTTTTGAGGTGTCTGATTTCTTAGTATTTGCTTTTATCATAAATTATATTTTTAATTAACGTGAGTATTGTTAATATAATAATAATTGTAATAATTTAATACATAACGTTAGAATTTTCTTCATTGAAATACGTACACAATTTATCTATATTTTCATCACACCACTCCATTGGTCTTTTAAACATGTGTTGTAAATTGTATTTGTGTGCTAGAAATGGTTAAATAATAAACAAATTCGTGATTGTTATTTGTAAGTCTTAAAATAAAAATTCATCATCGATATACAAATAATGTTTTTATATGCAATTGAACTTAATCATATATCCACCAATTAGCCATTATAGGTACCGACATTCATATGTAAATTTATTTATTCACATAAACAATACTTACCTATGAGATATCTAAGCAAAATTTCTTTTTTATAAGCATGTAAAATATCTGAAAATATAAATTTGTAGAAATTTACACGAATTTATCTACACTGAGTACAAGATGACTTATTATCAAATGTTTATATTATTACAATAATCCGTTTATTTGGTATCAAAACGTCTGAGAATTATAATATTTATTCATTTTTCAATGAATGATTAACATACTACAAAATCAGATGTAATATTGTAAAATTTAAAAATAAATAAAACAACCTTCATATGGGTATAAATGTTCGTCAATAGGAAGAACTAATAAAAATAAATATAATTTAAATTTAAATATACATATGTTTCAGCTATAAATAATGCATTGCCAAGTGATATTACAGAGTTTGCGAATATACGTGTATGTGATTGTCTTATTTTGATTTATATTTAAATTCCATATATCTTTTTATACTTATCATAATCATATTTTTATAATAATTATAGTTTTAAGATTGTCAATTTTTTGTTTATGATAATTTGTAAGTAGACATAATTTTGAATTATGCTCTGATAAATTTATTTCGTATTTAAATATGTTTTATTTTGAAATTACTCACTCAAATTGTGATATGCGTGAATGAAAGCTTGAGTTTTATTATAACTCACTAGAAATTGAAGAAAACACAATATTTTATAAAAATTCGTTTTACTGTTATATAAATAAACTGCGTTGATCAAAAGTGTCAAATTGAATTACTGAAATGTAAAACTGAAATTTTTTATTCAAAAAGAAAACTGAGACATTTTAAAAATTCAAATCTCTCCATTATCTAAATAATTGTTTAAGTCAACTCAAATGAAAAGTTTTGTATTCTTTCGATATCACATGAAAATATAAAAATCTAAAGTAAAAATATAAGGTATTACTAACTCTGAAATCCTCCAATTTCTGTAAGTTGATCTACATGATTTTAATGTTTTGCATTATATTACGATAGTAATGTTTTCTTTATATAATAAACATTTCGTTTTGGAAATAAATTTCATATGTTTAATAAAGCTAAATATATCTGCTTTGTACTAATATATATATACATTAGTTTTATAATTATGTGAAAAAAATTATTTTTATTTTTTTATATTATCACCATTTAACTGAAAATATTGTATAGTTCGCATATGAGAACATAATATACTACAACCCTGTGTTTCAATAGTTAAATCTTAGTATTTATTTGTGTTTAGGTATATTAACATCATTATTTCGTCATTAAGCTATAGTGATTTTAATAGTATGGATTATATTATTCATTAAAACTACTAATTAAGAAGTAAAACGAAATGGGAACCCGTAATTTCTCGGACCGTATAATTCCGGAATAAAAGTGTAATTGTATGACTAGAAATACGGAAAAAAAAATTATCGGACCGTAATGTCACGGACCGTATTTGTACGGACTTTACAAATACACAGAACGTATCTGTACGGGCCGTAATGATACAAATTGTATAGTAGCGGTTAGTAATGTCTCGGACCGTATAATTACGAAATTTTAATAGGTAGAGAAGAGGGATCCTAGTGGTGAAAAATTAAGTTAGATAAATTGTTATAGTACCCAAGGTAGATCCACCCTGATAGTACCTATATCTAAACACTATCCCACTGGATTTTTATCATTTTCAACCAGTGTTTCATAATTTGGACAATTTTTAAATTGTGTATATTTCATAGATATATCATATAAGGTTGGGTTAGGTTAGGTTAGGCAGTTATTTTTGAATCACACGGTTATTATTCATGATTGTGAAGTCACACTAAACACCTCTATAATAATAGTAAATAACCAATAATTTCTTATCATACAAATAGTAAAGTATTAAACGCTACTGATAGATGACGCTAATGTTGCTTAGAATAATATTCCGGATTTCTACGGTCTGAGATTATACGTTTTGAACATTTATGAATTCCGTAATACACCAAAACCTTAAAATTGGTATTTATGTTTAATGACAATTATATATCAAAACATTAAAATCAGTACGTCCATCGTGCATGAAAATTTGGAAACTCAATATTATTATTCTCAATAAAGATTATTTTAAAGGTGCAAAATTATATTTAAATCACGATTAAATGATAAATATCCCATCATGACATTTATTCCAAATCTCTTTTACCTAACATCATCGAAAATAATAATTTATTATTATATGTGTAATTAATTAGCTTACGAATACACGCTAAAATAAAAAAAGAATTGATAATTACAAGGTATTTATTATTTATTCTAATCGTAAATGCACATATGTTGTCAAATGCCAAGTATAAAGAGTCACGACGGTTTTGGTTAAGGCGTTACTAATGCACTTCATAACGAATTTATATTATGTTATTGTTTGAAGGATTAGTGAATTTAAAGTTATGAGATAATATCTATCGGATAAGACATTAATTATTTGTTCTTCATAAATTTTCAAGAATTTTTTTATTTTTTTGGTGACGTTTAAAACGACAAACAGTCATTTGTTGAAAGTTATCGTGGTTAAGGTCACTTCACATAACGTTATTGATATTGTAATAATACAATAATTATATTTTGTACTATTACAATATGTATAAAAAATGTCTATGATCAAGAGAGTAACGGCGATTCTCCGTAAATACTTATTAGAAAAAAAAGGAGTCAAATAAGATATAAATTATTCAAACATTATAAATAATCCATGAAGTTACTAACAATTTTTTTTTGTGTCATGTATAGCATGTCATGCAGATACTTAGTTGTTGAATGTTATCTTGTATAAGGTCACGTTGTGCAATGTTATTTATATGCGCAAACCGTGTCTATGTGGTCATATTTTTATTGAGAATTATTCGAAACGATTTTGACAAAACAATTAAATTTAAATAATTTGTATTGAAATATATTATAAAATTAATCATTCTGACAAATAACCAAATTTGATAATAGTTACAAATAAACGAATTCATACGTGTAATTAAAAAAAGTGTGTGGTATACATAGAAAATATTTATACTTCATGAAAATGGAAATATTTAATAAAAATTAATTTGAGTAAATTCTATTTTAAAACGCAAAAAAAAATGCATTAATTAAATGAGACATCACATACATATTTTATTGTTAAAATGTTTATTAAAAAATTATTGAAAATTACATACATTTTTGCCACGCTATATTACGAAAATAATAGATTCCCAAATTAAATGATATTGTAGTATAATATGAAGTGCTTATAGTTTACTTACCTAAATCAGCTTTTGCGTCAAAAATTGCAATAATTAAAGTTATACATATCAGTTTAATAGTGTACATGATTATTTTCTTTTTGTTGAAATTAATAACTAATGATTATTGCCACGTACAATGTTATTGTATTCACTATCTGCCATTGTAAAGAAAATTACGAAAAAAAAATATAAGTATGTTAAATTTTATTGTAAATTAATATTTGCTCAGATGTTTTGTCATTTTTTTTTTTTGTGAAATACTTTTCAACGTATTTTATAATAATGTTAAAATTTAATTCGAAAGGTCTTACGGCAACGCCTACCCGTACAACCATAATGTTTTTTTAAGGGTGTACACAAAAACATGAGAAACGCTTTTGTATTTTCATATATCCTATATGAATCTACACGCGTTGTGTAGCCTTCGACACACCGACACGCTCAGAGCTGTTTGGTAAAGTCTGTTTCCGTTTCTATCTTTTGGACTCATATGTAGACTTTAATATGCAATTTAACAGAATATATATGGTCGGCTATGACATTCAGTTCTTTGGGACACGGTTTTGCGGCGAAGGTAAATATACGGCAAGGAAAACGAAAGAAAAATGCAAAAGTTTTGAGATTTATGATTATGTTTCATAAGTGACTAGCTAAATTAATTGGCTTCGCCCGTAAACAGTTAAAATTTTATTGCGTCGCTTTCAATAGAAATCGAATATTAGGTGAATTCATTATATTATTAAAGTTCTTTAGAATGCACAATATTTTTTGTTTTTTCATCTGGTCCATATACGAAAAAAGGGATGGCATACCGACTCGTGAGCATGGAGCTGTCCATGTCATGAAGATCTGTCGTAACCATTGGATTCTTAGCAACAGTACATTTTCTTCTTTAAAATTTCCATTTAAAATTGCTCTCTCGATGATATTGTTCACCATCTTATTCTTTGTAAGCTTGATTCCGTTGCAGTCATGGTGAATTGATGTTCCAGAGAAGAATGATAGGCACTCCAAATTTTATTATAAAAATGTACGATAGTACCCTTGGTAAATAAAGGGAGTTTAAAAATTCAGTTGGATAATTGATTATTCCATCTTGATTCACTACGGTATCAGTTGACTTACACGTTGTAGCTTTGTCTGAAATTGCATTTTGATTCAGAATTTGATCGCATTTACATCGTTATTTTTGCTACTAATATATTACGTGCACTAAACTAGTCATGATTTATATAGTTTTGTACGAAATTTAGAAAACATCGTTAATTAAATCGTTTTTTGATATTATTATTTTACAAAAGTTTCTTGGCAAAGTTATACATTATGTGTGTTCATCAATTGTGACTTTCCCATTCCTAATATCTAACAATTGTTTGACGAAACGTTTAACTGAATCATCATGTAGTAGATGTTCATGTATATTGGTCGTCAAAGTAAATTTTTGTACATGTTGCCATAAAAATGATTATTTAAGATATGCATTAAATTTCATCAGCGGGCGTTGAATGCGATATTACTGGGAGAGTTTGTCGAAAATCACCAAACAATAATAAATTACAATAACAAACAATATTACATGTTGGAATTTCGGTAATTTGCATGTTCAACGGCAATTTCAGCGCTGAATGCGCTGTTCGACAACCATCCAAAAGAGTTGTCGCAATACCAGATGATGTGATTGCAAGTGATTCGTGATCGAATGGTTGCTAAAATAAGTGAAATGAAGAAATTTTTTCTTCTTTGGTTCGTAATTTCATGCATAATTCTATCATACGCTCTGCGTTGATCTGGAACTAATTTAGGATAATTCGTTTAAGCATATGTACGCAATTCGTTGACGTCAAATTGTAATTCTCGCTGCAAATAACGATCAAAAAAATTGTTTGCAGAACAATTTGGTGCAGTCATTTTCATATGTGTCAATGCTTTGTTAAAGATTGTCAACGATATATCCTCAATATAATTCAGTGCTTCATTATACACGTTTATTGTGAAATGAATATCTGGATTTCGATTCGTTACATGCAAATGGTGAAAGATGTCTTCACTCTTGTTGTCTTTGTATTTCTCTTAAAGATCTTTCGGATTGTATGGAAAACACGTTAATAATATTGCAAAAAATGTGCGTATTTGCTTTTGGCTAGCAGTGTTAGATGAAACAGCGATTGAGGTGTCCCAATGTGCATGGTTTTCAAAAAGATTTAATTTTTGGTAAGCCTAACGCATGTCTGATGGAAAATGTACGAAACAATATCCGATAAACTTACTTGCCGAGACTATCAATGAAAATAACAGATATCCACACTATCGTCGACGTTCAAGTGAATATAGTGGAAAGATTATTACTTTAAAAGTACGAAATAACTTTATGAACGTCGATAATCATTGATTTGTACCATATTGATCGTCATTATCGAAAACATACAAGGCACAAATCAACGTCGAGTATTGCAATGCTTTAAAATCGATTAAGTACATTTGTAAATATGTTAACAAAGGAAGTGATATAGTTGTTTTTGAAGTTGAAATAAAAGTTGAGAAACAACTAATTGTTGAGAAACAAAAGTTTGTTCATTTGGACTTGCACCTTGAAAATGAACAGCGCGTTTGTTTTACGACAGAAAATGTAAGAGCATTGTCACCACACAAAAAGGGATAACTGCATTTTTCACACTGTCTATGGACATTATATTTCATAACGTTATATTTAACCGACTCGTTAGGCTGTCTGTGCACTGTTTATTACGATCGAGAAAGTTGTTGATCCATACTGTGTATTAAATTATGTTATTTGCTGATATATGATTTAAAATATAATTCATACAATAGCATAAAAATTTGTATTAATCTAAAAATAATAATTTTTTTTAACATATCAGATACAATTATTTAATTACAAAGTTTCGTTATTATTGTAAACGCATACATTTGTTGTTTTAAATGCAAATATATATTATGTAATTAAATTAGTTACATAGTTATTTATTAGTGTGAAATTAATTAATATGCGTTATCGTATATTATATTTTCCTTCCATTTTAATGCACTTAATCGATGAATGGTTCTATATCTTCATCTAAAGCAGACGAGGATTCATTTTGATCGACGATATCGAAAATATCATCTTGATTCACAATGGGGAGCTGGTCAAGTGTAACATTCTCCTCTTGGTTCATATCCCATTGTTCCTTGTAGTTTTGATTAACATTAAGTACTTTTTCTGGAAGTGAATTTAGGGATTTGCAATAATCAACTGGACTACTTGCATTAGTATTTTCTACAAAAAATAAAATACATAAATAATATAAATAAAAATAATTGATTGAGCCGAATCAACACTTGTGTACATATGGTAAATGAAAGAGGTAGAAATAAAAATTATATTGTTGTTAACACATAACTGAACAATAGCCAACTATTACCGAAATACAAGGAATATCATTCATTAGCAAACGTTACGATGAATACATTAAAAACTCCAAAAAATGATTTTCAAACAATGAATTCTGATTGATTTCATTGTACCTTAAGTATAGATTCATAGATTTCATGAAATGGTTTACCGAAAAAACAAATAATATAAAATTCTGAAATATACAATACTTCCCGAATTGTTGTCTTTCAAGAAATTTTTAATGATTATAGGAAAAATTAACGACGTGTATATCGACGTGGTTTGAATTAAAATCTTAGAATAATAATATCTAAATATTATTAGTCAGCTAAGAAAAAATATATATTTAAAAAATAAAAATAAACTATAATTTTATATTACTCAAAATTATTTAGTCTTTTAAATCATTATTTGTATAAACCATTATTTAACAAGTGCTACCGTTCGTTCACACGTGTAATTCAATTTGAAATATTTTACTTCACAAAACAGCACACGATCGAAGTTGGGTAATACAACTATATTATATATTAACTGTTTATTAACTATTTATTTATTTATGATATCTAGCAATAGCAATGTATTGCCAGGCTAGCTAGTTTTATAATATTGTATTAATTTGATATGTAATATAAAATGTTATGTAAAACTTGATATTAGATACACAATTATATTTGCATAAAATTGAATTGCATTATTACTAATGTAATTAAAATTTATTTCGAAGTTTTATATTTTTATTGTTCATTTGGTTCAAATAACAGAAATACCATAATGTAATAGTAATTTTGAAAACAATAATTTTGTGTAATTTTCATTTGTCAAGCATTTGCATTAACTATATTTTTATCTTATTTTACTTAAGTAAAATATGATTAAATTATTATTAGATTAAGTGTATTAACATTATCTTTATAATTCATTTAAAAATTTAAAATTTTTAATAAACTACTTTATTGTAATTAGTTGTATCCAACTTTTTATTTTTCGATACTTGCCAACGTGTTCTATGATAATATGTCCAACATATTTGAGGTAATATTTTTGAAATTCTGAATAAATACATAACATGCTATAAATCATCATAATAATTAATTTAATACAATATATACATATTAATACAACTTATAATATTTGAAATGCTATGATGATTCATCGTATGGTAATTGAGTAACTAATTCATTTAGAAATGTATATTATTTTTTAATAAACGAAATTAAAAATACAAATGTTACCATTTGGCAAAATTCATTTATATATATTCGGGATTTTTCTAAGAATAGATTTAAGTCTTTTATATTTTACCTGTAATAGATCTGCGATATGTGTAATTTAATGCTTAGCGAAAAAAAAAATACAAATTAAATATTGTAGTTTAATTTGAGGAATTGTATGGTTATGTATAATTATGATTATTGTCTTTGGGTTTTTTAAATGATTATATTTATACAAAAATTGATTTCCCAAAAAATATTTTGATGGTGATAAATTTTACTCGATTTGAATGTTTACTTTTAATGACACATATGGTTATATTAATAGAAAATATTACGAAAAAGCAAATTCGTAAGGGTTATGAGTTTGCGTCGATGAAGTGAAATTTCTCTCAGAGTTATTCAACTGATAAAATATTATATTTGTATAAGAATTATTTTCATTGACATCATGATTTGATGTATTCGTATAAGAAGTATCAAAATACTCCTTTATGTGTTTGTCGAGAAGTTGTTGGAGTTACATTTGTTAACTGACATTGTTGTTTTACTATCTGTCGTGCTCTATATTCAAATATATAGTTCATATGTTAAAACTGATATATAATTCAAACTCTATAGTTCAAATTGAACTGACAATGTTCAGTGTTTGATTTTGACATATTTGATATTTTTTATCTTCAAAAATGTATATAAAGGTTATTAAATATTCTCTAGTCCGCTTAATAAATACAGGAATTATACGGACTAAGGGCGTTTATCAATAAAATACGAGTATTTACTCGGTTACTACTGCTAGATACTTTGTGATCAGTTACTTGGTTAACCAATCCTAAGTTCAACCAGTCTGTGTGTGTGTGTATTTATAAACAGCTAATGACGTGATCATGGTACATGCGGGTGCACATGTGTTAGATGCGATGAAACCGGTGGGGATGGTCAAGTGGTCTACTTGCACGCAATTGGCCGCAACAGGAATATTACTAAATTGAGACAACACGCATATGCAACTAATTTCAAGAAAAAGTATCATGGCGGTCGACGGTGATGCCGACTGTGACGTGCGATAATATATTTTTTTCTCGAACCTTTTGTTAAGAAGTTTCACTTCAAAAATACTTTTTTGAAAATTATTTTGTGAGCACCGAAAATATATTTCAAGAAATTTATATGTAAAATTGTATAAATCGATTTGATTTAATCAAATCATAGATTCTGCTGGACGTTAAGATTACATATCAAATTCATTTAACATAATTGGGTATATCTTTTACATATATCTTTAAATTTTAATGGCTTATATTTAAAATTATGACATATTTTACATATTTGCTTACACAATTTGCGGAACATACTTTCCAGAGCAGTTTCCTGTGAATATTCTTAAAAGAAAAGACATGTATTTCGAATTATGTTATCAATTTTGATTGTTGTTTAAATAGTGGCGTAACGTGGACAAATTGTATACAAATTCTATGAGTCATATTACACTTACACACCATTTTTTTCTGAATAACAAACAACAATCTCAAATTAATGTCTTTGTGTTTTCACTTCCGACAAGCCAAACAAATTTAGTGTACTACAAAACCTGGAACTTTCTAATTGTTTTATCGTCTAAGAAATGTAATTTTCAAATGTTTGTCTTTATTTACAAGTTTAAATTTATGTTTAAAAGAATAATTTTGGATGCCATTTGTTATTATTTCATCTACAATATCCATGGAGGATTCCATCGTATTACGATGGAAACGATATAAAACAAAACCGAAATCTAAAACAAAATAGAGAATGTAAACAACACAAAAACTACACGACTACACGATACGAGTACGCACAAACTAGTAACTACCAGTACCATACGACTTATTTATTTGATCGCTGATATTTGTAAAATAATAATTTTCACTTATCTGTAATCATACAGTGAAAATATAGTTCAAAAATGAACAATGGTACCGAGCTCAATGGCGTAGAAAGGATATGGAAAACTGTGCCTACGCCAACTCGTGCTAAACACACAGCCGCGGGGTCTGGGTGTCAATGTCTGATGACAAGTTCAGGCGGTCTTGTCCACCGCCTGAGGGTCTTAACTTGACGGAAGATGGATGCATCTAGGCTTTGGCAAATGGCTGGCTGACTCAGGCTTGGTATTCATCAGGATTAGTTTTCCTGACAGCTGAGGTCAGACAATGCGTGGGCCCACGCAATACGAGTGTGTTCATGGGTGGTAGATAATGGAAAGTTCCCTGCCGCGAGGACTGCTACGAATATTCAAATACGTGGCCGCAAACCAAAGGTCTTTCGTGACCGGTCTAGGGTATGGCCCCAAGTTTCCAGATGGGCTGCCACGAGACTCGTCACCTCTTGTTTGTAAGGAGGTAGACCATGAGAGAACAACTTCTTTTGAGCCTGTAGTGTCAAAAGCCAAGGAAGCCGAGCGTACGATCAGGCGGACGATGTCCCCATGTCGTCCGGTCGTTTACGGGTAAGAGAGGTGCCAGAGCCAGATTTACTGTACTAGTCAAGGTGGGTGAAGTGAGTACTACGGGTCTCCCTCCTGGGCCATTTTCCCAGCGTCTTAGTAGTTAGCCTCGGTACGGTTAGTATCGGAACGATAACTGATGGCTGGTGTTGTGGATGCCCTAATTGAGACGGAAGAGAGGCGGAGGCGAAGGTCCTTCTCGTGGCTGTAGCGACAATAATCAAGCTTGTCTCGCTGGGTTGGATTCGTACGAGCTGGATTTCGTATGGATGGTAAAACCCTTTGGCAAATCACGCCTATGGGTGCGCATTGACGTGTAAATGAGGGACGAGATCTCGGAGGTCACGGTCTTGATCGGCCGATTGGTGTCCTAGTAAGAGCTGGCTGGGGATCCTCTGCCTCGATCCTTTATCAGCACCAATGAGCTAAAAGAAGGGTCGTGGTATGTACCCAAGACGCAAGTTTGGGGACAAAACCAGGGTACCTCGTGTTCCTACGTTAAGGGAACAAATCGCAAAGATTGCGATGCGAATCGCAAAATTATGCTTTGAAAGTAGTATTTTTATTTTAGCTTAATAAAACAATTTTTTTATTATATTTTTTGAAATGCGTACGATTTTGTCTAATTGTACAATCTGTAAATTTAATGATGAAATTATGAAAATAGCACAAGGGAATTCCAAATTTTTCCATTAATTGTTGTCACCAACGGGTCTTATGTATGAAAACCCTATGTCCTTACAGAATCCGTGCGTTTCGAGCGATGCTTGCACGAAAATAAAACAAACTGTAACAAAGTTCGGACGTGTTCTAGTAGGAACTGGTCTATTGAACGTGCGATTCGATGAAACGCACCATATTATATCGCAAAATTTAAATCATGTTTTATTGTGTTTAATTCAAGTACTGCGAGCAAAACTAAATTTTTAAACATATAATTCATATTCTGATACGTATAATTCAAGTGTGTTTAAAAAAAAGATTTTCATATATCCGAAGTTTAAAAAAGAAAAGTAATTTGGAATATATGGGACCCAAAATTTATGGATCGCGTAGTGGTAGACGAAGAATAAGAATCGATATTCAAAAACGTTGAAGTAAAAAGGAAATTTAGTTTAGTTTAGTTAATGAAATATAATAGAGCACTTGTGACTGTTTTATACTTAAATTTATAAACCCAAAATCACAAAAAAACACACTTTAACTACCTAAACGTATTTTAACAATTACGTTGTCATCATTGACGCGAACTACTTATGCGTATATAAATACGCGTAATCTATCACACTATGTTAGTATCCAACAATTATTTAAATTCTAATTATAGTTATAGTTATTATTATTATTGCTAATAATAAAATTGACATCCTTAAGTAAATTATTAATTATTATATTTGATATAATGTCATGACAGACCTAAAATGTTTTCAGCATTATATATTTAAATCTAAATATTTACCAGTAAATTTAGGTAATTTGTTGTTATTCATACTTTCTAAAAACAATTGATTGATTGTAAAAGTGTTATTACTTAAAATATTTGACGTCCTTTATATTAACAATAATAAACATATAATTTATTATTCATGCAACAACGTATTTCATGTTTTTTAGGTAATTAATGTTCCATGTACTCATAAGTAGAGCTTGGTTATTAATGACCATAAATGAATTAAAATTTTCAAAATATCATAATATGCAATTATTTGCCTTAAAATGTATTAAAAATAAATGTTTTTCCCTTTTTCCAGTATTATATATTATATATATATATATATATATATATATATTATATATATATACTTTAAATTTACATAAATAAACACACAAAACATACATAAAAATGTAAAAAATTAATAGTATTTCAACAGCTAATTCGGCATAATATAAATTAAATATTATGTATTTAGATTATATTGAATTGTATTACTGAGATTTTCAAACTTAAAAGACTTTCAGCGATCTGTCAATATGTTTTTATATTTTAAAAGAGAACGCTTCACACCTACTAAATTGATAGGTGGGTATTTGAAATTAACAATATTGTTCGTTTCTATACTTTGTGGAAGTCTGCCAAGGCAATCTGTTTCGCTATTTAATATTCTTGAAATATTGGACATTATTTCAAATTCTGAATATTCGTCTAATACTTTCTGTAATTTAGTGAATATTGGTTTTCTTTGAGGAAAAGCAGTTTCTATTTTTTTAAATCATTATTTTTAATGGCAATTTGATAACGATTATTCTTTTTTTTTGAGAGCTACTATAGAAGAAGATAATATGAATAACTTGATTTATTGAAAGCTAAATTGACTTCAACTCTACGTTCACCCATAATTTCTTATGCTACATGAATCAACACATTTTAGAATTCAAATTTTCTATAATATTTTAAATAGTTTTATATGAGTCACAATAATAAACAGCCACGTTCAACCATGTTTTATTTCTGGATCTTTGTTTTTTAAATATTTGTATTCTAACTAAACTTTATAGAAATACTTTTTTGACGGACAAAATAAATTTGTCAGCCAATGGAAAATCACTACAGATTTACTTAGTTACACGATGTAAAATGTGAGCGAAGCAAGTCATATGTATTATTTATTAATTAAGTACTTTGATTGCTGATATGATCTTTACCATGTGTGGTGCGGCTTCACTAACTAATAATAAAACATTATTGTAATCTATTCATTGATGCCAAATTAAATTCATAGTTCGATCAAAAAATTGAGCTAATGTTGTACTATTTGTTTTTTCTAGATTTTCACAATTAACAAGAATAGATTTTGAAGTTTTTTCAGAATCAAGTATACCTACAATAATAATGGCTACATAACGACCATCGACATCTTAGTTTCGTCCATTGATATATAAATTTTATGTTTAAAAACCTCGGATTGTATTTTAGTTAACGTTTTATCATATATATTTTCTATATCATTTTTACTTAAGGTCGATTCGTTGAGGATATTTTGTGATATATATTTTTCTAAAAACTCCTTAAGTTTTAAACGATTTATCTTATAGGGTGGAATATTAGCCGACAGTAAAGCTTGAGCAAAATCGGAATTATGTTTTCTATTATTTTATTTATATTATCTATTACGCACTGGAACAATAAGTATAATAAATGATAACATATAAAAGTGACAGATATTACGGATTGTAGAGACACCCCACTGGAAAAACTACGACATGAATATATTAACTACATAAGTAAGTTACGACACCACTGTCATTTTAATATTTTAGTAGGCTTGCCAAGAATAGTGAGAGAAGAAAGTTCAGTGATTAGAGGATTTTGCTAGCAAGCAAGTTGATTAATAAAACGTTTTTAATGGAGTTTTGGAGTTTGGCTATTTCGGTTATTAAGGGTACTTTTAGGTTAGAGTGGAGAGTGCGGTTAGAAACATAGAAGGAAGCTTTGGAGGTTAACGGAATTATTTTTGATTGGAACCTTTGGATGCGTTAATGTTGGGAATGTTAGCAGTGCCCCATAGCTGGATACCGTAGGTCTACATAGATCTTGAAAATTACCTGTAAATTAGGAGTTTTACAGGAAGTTTGATGTAATTACATGTAAAAGTAGGGTGAAGAAGTCGGAGTCGAGCAATAAGTAGTCAGATTTTGTTGGCTATGTGTGGCCCATATGTAAGCCAGCGATCAATAATGATACAAAAGTAGTGTACCTGTTAGGCAGAAGGGAGAGATTGAGTATTGAGGAAGATTGTCGGGTATGTGCTCTTATGAAGAGAGAAGGTACAGTCGACAAATTTGAATTCGTTCATTTTTACGCCCTATAGTTTGTACCACGTCTTCAAATGGTCAAGATGATCTTGTAGTTGGAACGAAGCTAGGTTTAGATTTTGGTTGTTATTTAAAATGGCTTTGTCGTCGGCAAAGTCATAAATAACTGTGGGATTTGATGTAGGTTGGTTCATGACAAAAATATTGTATAAGCAGGTTTAAGGAAGGTTTTTGCTGCGAAGGCATAGGTTTAGCTAAGTCCCAGATTGACGATTGAATGTTAGATATGATTGTATTCACGGCATTGTCGATATCATTTGGGGTTTTAAGACGGGGTTTTAAGCAGGTTTTGTCTGATAGGATTTTTTCAACATTATCCCAGTCTGCTGGAAATTGCGAAAAATTGCTGAGTCTTTAAGTAGGTCATAGACAGTTTATTGAGAGAATGACTGATGAGTGATCAGAGCAAGGGTCAAGAAGATTAAATATTTGAGTGTGGAGATTATTGGGAATTTTAGAGATAAAAATGTCTAGTATATCAGACATTTTACGATGAGAGGTTGGTCAATAAGTATAGTTTGGACGTGCTATGATGATAGCATTAAGGGAAGATAAGTGTTTGAAGGAAAGAGTTACCTCTGAGATTAAAAGCACAGCAGCCCCATTGAATGGGTTTTGCATTAAGGTCACCGTCTACTATGAAATTGTTATTTAAGGTGGAGAGAAATTCGGTGATGTTGTCTGGTGAGATTGAGTGTTTTGACGAGGAATAGGTAGCTTCAATTGTAATAGGGATATTATTAAGAATGAGAGATATAGCACATGATTGGATATGAATTGTTATGGAATTAGGTAGTGTTATATAGGCAAGTTAGGATCTGATGTAAATTGCTGCGCCTGCATGAGCTGTGTTATCGGGGTGATTGGCACGGATGGTGTGGTGACTAGAGAAATTGATGTAGGAATTATTAGTAAAATGAGTTTCAGATATCAGTACGATGTTCTTTTCCTGGATGGTTACTAGGAGTTCGTTTTCGTGATTTTTTAGACCGTAGGCGTTACAAAAGAGGATGAGGAGGGAGTTCGAGGTAAACGTATTAGACATGTTTGATATCGAGGAATTTGGAAATTACCGTGGTAAGGAGGGCAATTAAAGGGTTGATAATGACTTTGAAATCGTCAAGAAACTTAGAAAGAGCGTCATCTATAATGAGACTAAGAGTATAAGTTAACTTATTTTGGATGACGTCATTACTTACTACGTTGGCGTAAGATCTGAGAGGATGGTTTTCATGAAAAGAGGAGGTCAGTAAGTTGCTTGGCTAAAAACGATGGTGTAGAGGATGGTGGTCTTGATGTTGTTGACTGAAGTTTTTAGATTTGGTTGAATGTTGGCGTCGATTTTGAAGATCTTCGTAGAAAAAGTAGCCTTTGTAATTGGCTGGGTGGTTGCTGTTGCATAAAACACAGGTTGCCGGAGTGTCTTTTGATTTTGAAAATATTGTTTTAGACGTTTTGTGATTTTCACCACATTTTTTGCATCGAGGGGCATAGGAGCAGTATTCTTTGGTGTGGCCGTATGATTAGCAATTTAAACATTGTGGAATATCTCGACGCTTGTGTGATTCTTCTACTTTTATTTTTGTGTGGAGAAGAGACGAGACGTTAAAAATGTCTTTGTTATTTGAGTCTGGCTCAAGGCGAACAAAAAACATGGGTAGTGCGGTTTTGGTTAGGTTGTAATTGATGTTGGTGACTTGTTTCGTCGAGAAGCCAATTTCTTCGATTGCCGAAGATATTTTGGTGACAGGGGTGGAGGGGTGTAAATTCCTTATAACTACTCTAAACGTTTTCTCTGTTTGGATTTGGTAGGTGTGAAACTTTGCGTTGTTTTCCATAAGGAATTGAATGTTTTTTCCGTAATCATCAGGCTTTTTGACTTGGAACTTTAGGTGGGCAGATATAGATTTGTATATGAAGCTGTTGTGTCCAATTAAGGCTATAAACTCAGTTAGTAGGTTTGAAAAATCCAGAATATTTTTGAAAAAAATAGGTGGTGGCAGAATAACTTTCATAGATGTGTGTGTCATAGTATTTAGAGGCGTCTGACTAGTGGTCTCAGTATTATTATTGACGCGATTATCAGCCGCGTCGTTGTCGCCGACCTTATGATTGAGCACGTTATAACGGTTGGCAATTACAAATAGTTTTGTTTTTTTTGTTGCAGTGCTGATTGTTGGCGATGGCGTTGGTAAAGACCTTTTGGCTTGTTCATTAGGAGCTGGTTATTATTTTTTTTGACGATAGTTTGCATATCAATTGTTATAAATGGGGAAATAGTTTTATTTGTATTCGAGCGAGGCATGGTAATTGAAGTCTAAAGGCAACTGTACGACGTTGCCTTGGAGTGATAGATTACGGAATAATGAAGGTATAACTGGTACGTAGTGTAATTTAGAAAAATATAATATATACTATCCTTCGAAGGGGTAGGTGGTGGAAGTCTGATCTGTAGGACGTCTGGTGTAGCTTTAGAAACTGTAGACAAAGATATATCTTTACATGCTTTACAAAGCATGCAAAATTTGGTTAAGTTAATGATGACTAAGTTAAATATAACGTGGGAGTAAATATCGTATGTGCGTGCTACTCAGTTGTCAAAATGGCAGTGAAAATCGGAACTAAAATAACTTTTTTTGTTTGTATTTTGAGAAAACAATGATTAAACTGTATTTTGTTTGCGAATTTTTCAACGATTCACCGCATATTCGTGTTTTGAAATTTTCAAGTGTCGCGATATTAATTATCGTTTACTAGCAGATACTTCAACTTGACAGAATTTACAAACCAGTACTTTACCATCAAAATTAAGAACATGATCATCAAACTCTTTTACAAATCTATTTAACGTTTAAATTAAAAAAAAAATTTAAAAATTTTTTTCATTTTTTAGATATAAAATTAAAAAAAGAAATGTGCCTAGACAAATTTTATAAACGCAGGGTTTACACGGATTGAAGTAAACTAAATAATAAATATTAAATATGAACTAAAATATCAATTTATCTCCTATCATAAAATATAATCCGTCATAATTACACATCTCGGTTATAAATATTAAAAAGTGATTTTACACATTGTATAATTATATAGTCATATTATATAGTCATATTCGTAACAAAACCGTGTTCTTAAATAATCAAAATAATAATAAAATTGAACATATTTAAAAATTTATAATTAGAAAATTAAAAATATGTTACTAAACTTAGAAATAATTACTATATGAAATCATATGCTCAAAAATAAAAAATATGCAAAAACATGCAAAAGAGTATGTAGATTTGAAATATAGACTTCATGAATCAAATATCAGTCATATTTTAGTTTAATTTTAATTATACTAAAAAATATACAAAGTCATAATCATTCGAGCTTTACTCATAAGTAATGGAATATTGAAAAGTCATTAACACATATAGTTTTCAAAAATAATATGTAATACAATTTGACAAAATGAGTTAATGTGTGAAAATTGTCAAATATATTACGATATGTTTACTACTAACTTACCTTCGCATCTTTCTTCATTTGATTTTTTTGAGTATTTTCTTGGTTCTTTTAACATATGTATCAAAAACATTTAAAGTGTGTATTATTTATAAAACAATTATAATTTTTAAATTTATAAAGAACGTTATACCTGATTTTCTTTATTGAAATACGTACTAAATACATCTATGTTATCCATACACCATTTCATTGGCGCATCAAACATCTGTGGCAAACTATTTTTGTGTGCTATAAATTGTGTGATAACAAACACATTTATTTTACATATTAAAAGATAATAGAAAATATTCATAGTTAAAAAACCAATAATAATTTTATATATCATTCACATTTATCAAATATTCTTCATTAATATGATATCAATTATAGATACTCATAGAGTTAAACACATTTATTTATTCCCAAAAACGATATATACCTTCGAGGAACTTATTCAAAAGATCTCTTTGATAGGCAAATACAAATGCTGAAAATTATAATGAAGTATATATTTATGTTGACGTATCTACATTGATCAAATTACTAAATATTATTCAATGTCATTATAATTACAATTTATATTTTATTAGTATCGAAAATTACACGAAAGATAATATGTATTTATCATCTATATCATGACTATAATATTACAAAATCATGTATACTTATAAGTTAATAAGATTTAAAAAGAATTAAAAACCTTTATTTGAATGTAAATTTTCATTTTCAGGAATAGCTAAAATAATAATTTATTTTAAAACGTATATACGAGTATATATACATTTATGTTTCATATATTCTAATAATAATGAGTTATGAATTGATATTACAAAGTTGGCTAATATGCGTGTATTTGATTGTTTTGAATTACAGTATATATTTTAATTCTATGTCTTTTAAAATTGACCATAGTCATATTTTCATAAAAATATTAATTTGTAGATTGTCATTTTTTCATTTGTGACAAGTTGTAAGTAGACATTAATTTGAATAATATATTTTAAGTTTAGTAATGATTTGTTTTGAAATTACTCACTTAATATCTCATATGAATGCATGAAGGCTTGCGTTTTATTTTGTTCCACTACAAAGTGAAAAAAGAACAATATTTCATATACATTTAACATACTGTAAATTATAATAGAACTGCGTTAGACTATACTGTCAACCTAAATAAGTACTTGAGAAATATGAAATTTAAAAAACCAATACTTAGTTTATTTAATTTCATAAATTAACTCAAATGGAAAGTGTTGTATTTCTTTGACATTACATAAATATATAACTATCTAAAACATAAATATACAATATTACTTACTATGGAATAGTCCACGTTCTATAAGCTGCTCTACATGATAAATAAATTGTGAATACATATATTCGACTACACCATTATTGATTTATTAAATAGACTATTCTTGGATGATAGGCTTTTACTCATGTTATTATTTTAATGTTCTTTGTTCATATTAATAAAATATGATGATTTTTATAGTAAGTATAAAACGACATGTTTAGATGTTATTAATATGAACAATTCTAATTTTGATGATGTTGTCTATTAGATAATGTATTAACTGAATTTGAAAAACAAATACGCACAGCTCAAACAAAAATTAACAAAATAATAAACTGTATTTTTAATTAAATAATAATATGGTTATGGATATAAATATTAAATATTTAATATACCTAATTTAACAATTAACGCAAACTTTTATATTGATGTACATAAACAAAAATTGAATGATCTTATCCTTATAATGAATATTCTCCTGTGTGTATACAATTCGTCGTATGCCTTTTTCTTTTACTGTGCAACAACATGTTCTTTGGTATTAATTGATTGTATTATTTTTTAATACTACTAATTAATTTGTAAATTGAAATGTACCATACATTTTTCAGGAAGATGAAACAAATTAAATTATCATAATATAATACACCCAGTGATAGATTTAGAAATAGGAAGATCCTGTGTCCCTCATTAGTGATGGCCTTTTTTTCCGATTACGTATATTTGTGTACATTATAAGTAATTACGTATATATAAGTGTACTTTAAGTGTAATTTACTTCGAAATTATATTTTTATTAAGAGTAAGATTTGAAAAAATTAAATTAATTAATTAAATAATAAAATGTAAGAAGATAAAACAATTATTTATGCTCCAATTATATTAAATAATATTTAATTTATTTTAAAACTACAATAAACTTATATATATAATATATATAGTATTTAAATAATGTAAATTAATATAATAATTATAACAATTTACAGTACAAATATAATTATTATATTGGTACTTTTTTAAATGTTGTCATCATTTATCATTTAACTACTAGTTATACTTTTTTTTGAATAATGTGATATTAATTTATATTTAAAATAATAATTAATGTTGTACTGTGTTTTACATTAAGATGTAAAAAATGCCTCATTATGCGGATACCTCCGTTTTGTGGAGACCCGATATCCACTTTACCCCTACCGAAAAAAAAAAATTGTTTTTCATATATGAGATCAATAAACTTACCAATACATTCTATAATAAAAGTAAGAAAACCAATATTTATAAGATATTCACTTTATATACAAATATCATGTACACCCATGTTGTCAAATGCTAAGTGATAAAAAGTGAGTGACGACGGTTTTTAGTGAACGCTTTAAGTAACGCATTTTACATAAAATAAATTTATTTTTCCTTATAGTTTATAGTATCGGTTTTTTACAAAGTAGATTTAGGTCACTAAATCAGCATTTTGATTTATACAAGGCTTGTTGATGAAGTCATATGGTCATTAGATGTTATATGGAATGATTTTAATATAACTATTAAAAGTAGACATATGTTATACAAATATTTAATATAATTAATCGTTCTGATATATAAGATATTCTGACAAAACAAATAAAAAACGAATTCTTAATATTTCATTAAAAAACTGAAACGTATAGATAAGTAATTCATGTGTTTCATGAAAATAATAATAATTTAAGGACATTGATTTAGTTGACTTCTAATTTAGAACTTCATAAAAAGCTCATTTATAGAATGAAACATAACATACATATTTTATTGCAATTCAAAATGTTTATTAAATAAGGATTGGAAAACCCATACATATTATATTAATAAAAAAGTGTTTACTAGGCACCATATTCATCATATATTTGTCACAGTTATAAGCTAAACCATATTTTTGCTTTTTAAAATGTTGCGGTCTAATTCTGTTATCGAAAATGACAAAAAATAAATAGTTTGTGTGCATACAAGAACAAAAAATAAATTAATATTCTATCACATAGTGCAACATTATATTTCGAAATTTGTATTTGACGAAACAACATAAATTAATTAAAATTCATTTTCGAAAACAAAATTTGTTATACCTAAACTTAAGGGTCAATATGCTAAAGTTAATACTGAAAATGACATTATTCTATACAATTCATTGATATTGTGTGAAATATTGAAAAACTTTTTGATTTAAATTATATTTTTGTGTATGAAGTTCTTTGATATTCTTGTATAAACTGTATACAATACATTAGGAAAATAATAAACTTCTTATCCTAACACATATGTACTATATATGTTGACTAAAGAAATATCATTAATGATATTCTGATGAGTGTAATTTTACTTAAATTTTATCTGAGCAAACCGATTTTCGGTATTTTACCATTAGCTATTTTAGATGAAACTGGAGTTACATCAATGATATTGAATAGTGCATATAGATTAAGAGGAGATTGATGCACCAGTGGTTGATTGTACATCGTGTTTATATTAAATTGTAGCGTTTGGTTTTCATCAAAGGAAAGTAAATATAATGGAGGTGATTCTGTGTTATTGCAATAATCCAACGGTCCTCTTGCATAGGTAAATTCTACAAAAAATATAATAATTAAATAAAATGAATATAAAACGCTGCATGAGCCAATTCAATACTTGTTTACTTATGGTTACTAAAATAGATAGTGATTAAATTTATATTTTCTGTGACATATGCCAGTATATATAAGAATTGTAGTGAAAAATGCAATATTTATCACTGTCATTATCTTAAAGACTACCATCACAGAGCTGTTTGGACAAAGTGTAATTTCTTGATATGTTTCTCCGTCTATAATAAAATATTTTATATGATAATCCTATTAGACCCTAAAGCTGATCGATTGACGTGGTTAACAAACATCTGTTCTAGTAATTAATAAAAGATTTGATACGGAATATTTCAGAAAATCGGAAAATGAGTATAGAACATAAATAAACAATGAGCATTTTATGACCTCTAGATATTATGTACAACATCGTATAACTATTCTTATCTGACACAGCTTCTTACATAGTAAAAGCCGCTTCAGTTCCATATTCCAAAATTAAATACCACATTTAGTGCACACGTACTTCATTGAGTGACCGCAAAAACTCGTGGGCAATTCAATATTGTCGATTAGTTGATATAAAATATGAAAAACATTTCTCATAAAGCCTTATATCGTGTTGCTTTGTTTACATTGATAGCTCTGGGAATTAGATTATGCCCAGAACCTATCTTAACACGTCGGAAGACATATATCGAAGCCGCAATTTATTACTGTGGAAACTTTCAAATAATAAGTTGTGTAATAATGGCCCTAGAAGAAAACAATGCTGATAGTATTAAAAAATTCCAATTTTGCATTTGGAAACCGCGAGTAGAAATTAACTTTTTAAGTTTTTGTAAAGACATTGTACAATTATAAACGAATTAACATACTAATAGCTTATTCATTGTAAATGAAGAAGTAAACTTCGAAATATCAGTCTTTATCAGTCAGGAAATCAAGGAAAACAGTGTATTTAAAACTTCATAATTTGTTTGAATGGAATGAAAGTCTTAAAAAGCTGGGAAAAAATCAAAAATTATAGGAGAAAATAAAAATTCGGATATAATTCAATTTCTCGAAGAATATTCAAGCAACCACTTCGTATACTTTAAATGTGGACCGGCCATATCAATAGACATTGAGAGGTTCCAATCATTTTAGAAAATTCTATTGTCTGAAAATCGGAGAGCATTTACATTCAAAAACATACGAAAACATTTAACTATTCAATTTAACAACAATGGTAACACACATAAATATAAAAAAACATGTATTTATTTATTTTAAAATGAAAAATGTAATTTTTAATTATTCCTATCTTTATTTAAAAATAGAAAAAATCCAAAATAATGATTATGTACTTAATTTTAAGTTTACAATTATTTTGATTTTTTGAATTTCTAATGCTATGCTTATAATTAATAACAAATATTTTAAATGCATATTATACGTTTTTAGTGCATATATTAGCCTTTATTATCATTAAGTTTTTAAGCTTTATAACTCCCGAACCCTGACGGTAACCATAAATCAAACCTAATGGTAGTTTTACTTTATTTGTAATGGCTTTCTGGTTACTCATAATCCAAGTGACAGAATTACCAGAATATTATTGTTTTAATTTACCTTTTAAGTAAAATATTTCACTTAATTTATCGGAGTTTATTAATTCTCATAGCATCCAATCAATATTACTCTAAGCGTTATTAACATTAACTAATTTCATTCATATTGACGTTTAAAATCATGTTCTATTAGTCATATAAAATAATGTTGTTTATTTTTATATTCAAATATTTTTTTTTATTATGATGCATACCAACATATTTTGAGACAATTGATCCAACGTAAATGAAATAAAGTCGTTGTAACTCTAAATTAATTCATACATAATTTTATTGAATAATTATTAATTTAATTTATACAGATTATACGACATATTTAAAATATAACTGATAATTTAAAATAGTCATGATATATCGAATATTATTTAGTCATATTTTAATTGATATACTATATTATTACATTTTTAAATTTATTAGTTTGATATATATATATATATATATTATTGTTTTGGCACAAATATAACTGAAAATACATATTCTTTTGGGGCCTTAACAGTTTTTATGTTTTGTAGTTAACTTATCCTGCTCCAATATGCTTAACTTACCACGTATGTACCTGATATCCATTCAAATTAATTTTTGTTTTAAGGTATTATTTTATTTTTTTTAATTTGATTTTTAATCTTATTTATAGTTGACTTGTATTATTAATTTCTTTGAAACGTTTTGTTTAATATTTAGTAATTTTATAGTCTTAGTTAAAATAAATATATTTTTATTTATCGTATTTATATATTTATACTTTTTTCCACTTTAACAAAACTAATATTTTTATATTTTTATTAATTATTTTAGACAAAAAAATTTAATTTTAATTTTTATAATAATTAATGTGGATTCTTGTAAAAGTTGAGAATAATAAATTATGTTTAAATATTTGTTATATCGTTTCAATTAATGTTCGTTAGAATGGACATCCTGATTTTTTAATTACAATATTTGTACGTCAATAATAAATTTAAATATATTAACATAAGAGAATATTATGACTAATTTTAGTTTTAATAATATAATATGTCAATAACACGTTATTTTTATACTAAGCATAATATTTAATATTTAGGAAGTTGTTATAAATAGTTTATATGTTTAAACAGTGACATAGTGTAGTAGGTACAGTGTAAATGTGCGTAATGCATATTTTTATCAAGTTTAAAATTATTCGTTCAAATTTATCTGATGACATAATATAAACTTATTAATAATGGTAACATGACAGATTGTGACTTTGACGATGTTAGCAAAGATGAAAGTTATGATCTAGTAGATTCACTAGGAGTGCATAATGATATTGAAATTAATATTGACGATCTACTAGAGGATAACAATTATACTTTTATGTCTAATATCAGTTGGTATTATTATTTTATATTATTTATTCAAATAAAGGCATCAATTATAAAAGCTTACTTATAAGTATAACAATATATCCGTGTTCAAAAATAATATTATTTATAATTTAAGAAATTAATTATTTTTTAATATAATATATATTTAAATGTCTAACAGGGTAAATAATAACAGGGTAATAATTTGATGGAGTAACAACTACTTAATATCCATTGTAATAGACACTTCTCGGCGCATAATTTATACGTGATATAAGAATGATAAAAATGTTTAAATTATTTTCATTATATTCTTTAACATATTTATTTTAAGGTTATTATATCATATCATATAAGTTTAAAAAAAATACGACCCGGCTGTTAGGGGGGTAAATATAAATTCATTGAAATGGACATCGGATGACTATGACTACAAAATGTATAATCATAGTAGGCATAAGAGTAAAATAAAATGTCCATTTAAATTTGGACAATAGGTGCCAGGAGGATTTGAGATCATTTGTCAATATCATTCCAAATTAAAATGGACATCAGATGATTATGACTACAAAATGTATAATTATAGTAGGCATAAGAGTAAAATAAAATGTCCATTTAAATTTGGACATTAGGTGCCAGGAGGATTTGAGATCATTTGTCAATATTCACTAACACTTAAATCCAAATTATATTTTAAAAATATATTTAAAAGTTTATATTTCATATTTTACTTTTAATATCCTTGGTGGTTTTGTATGATAATTCTATTAAAAAAATGAAATTCAAAAACAGATTTCAAGAAATATGTTTTTAAAAATTTACGAGCTCATTTCTCTTATAAAATCATTGATTTTTCAGACCGTTAAGACTATATATCAAACTTTCTTAGCAATGAAAAAAATTATTATTTTTAAAAAAAAATTTAAAAACCTATATTTGTATTTATAATTTATAAATCAAATATACTTACTAAATCTAAAAAACATACTTTCCAGAGCAGATTCCTGTGTATAATCTAAAAAGAAATACAAATATATTATACATAAACATCATATACTATTAAACGTATTATTATTTGTAATTTTTTATCATTATTATTATTATTATTATTATTATTAGTATTATTATTTTAATTATTATAACTATTATTATTGGAATCCTAGTAGATAAGTAGATTATAAATTTTTATATTTGTTAAAATTTATACGATTTCAGACATCAAATTGTAATGATACGCTCACATATTACTATTATATGCAATATTAATAAAAAAACATTTTATGTATTGGTGTATACATTTGTACAATACATATACAATTACATTATAATACCGTATGAAATTATTTCGTACTTTTTTCTAAATAAAAAACTGATGCATGCTTTATTCGGAACACTAATTAAATTTGCGAGTAAAAACGAAAATTCATAAATCATAGTACGAATATCGAGTAACTTTCCAATGAACTATTCCTTTAAAAATAAAATAATAAGCAATCAGCATACACGAGAGATAGTGATCATCGGGGTAACAAAAAATATAAACTGACTACATATACACAACACACTATACTTAACTTAAACTAAATAAAACATTCGTGAGAACGAACCAAAAACGAATAATCAGAATTCTGAATACTACTACTACTGCAAGGAAAAAATGAGGCAAATTCAATAACAAATTAGCCACTCGCTAGCGGAACCACAAACGTAGTTTGATATAGTAGAAAACTGTCACAATAAATGCAAATAATTAAAGCATAGATCTTTCTATGATTTCGTCTCCTTATCAGTGCGCATGCTCTCTCCGCCACGTGTACATTTTCAAACCCCAGCTACGAGCTCGAGACGAAATCGGTTTTCCGTAGGACGATTTCTGTTTTGTACGTCTACGTAATAGCTTGTTTAGTTTGTCGATGATTTCAACTTTGAAGTAAGGGCACTGACCCAATCTATTTTCTCAATCCTCTTTGCATGGTAATTTATATTCACAGAGACAATAAAAATCAAGTACGAGCAGCAAGGTAAGAAAACAAATTAAGGAAAAAAAGAAAATTTAATAAAACCTACAACCGTTATTTTACTATATTTACAAAATATTGTTTGCATAATATGTACGCATAAAATATTACCCAATAATTTAGGCAATCTTTTGTTATTCATCGATTCTAAAAACAGTATATATATTATAGAAGTAAGAGCCATTATAATATTTTACGTTCATTTCATACACAATATTTAAATATTATTTATTATTTATTTAATGTATAAAATAATATAACATATATTTAATTCATAAAAATTTATGATTCCATAATAATGTGCCATTTAAATAATTTAAAATAAAGTTATATTTTCATGCATATAGAGACTGTATTTTGGATTGAATCGCTATAATTACAATTTTTTTAAATATATATTATATAACTTTACTAAACGTTTTTACGATATGTAATTTATATTATATTTTTAACGTTATTGACATTAAACATAATAATTTCTTAAATTTTATATCTAACAATGTTAACAAATTAGTTCCTGTATGAAAGTAGTAAAGTGTATAAAAGTATGTTAATTATAATCATACCATTGCATCTTTCATTTTTGGATAGCGCTGAAATTCTAGGAGTTACTTTAACTATATATATTAAAATTAATAAACGTAAGTATAATTATTAAAACCAGGATGACTTTTTAATTATCACATAAAGTTATAACTAATTTTTATCATTGAAATACGTACGTGATTTATCTATATTTTCATCACACCACTCCATTGGCTTTTGAAACATATATTGTAAATTGTTTTTGTGTGCTAAATATTTTATAATAAAAAAAAAATTGTTTGTTATTATTAGATATTAGATAAAATATATTCATCATCAATACACAAATAATACCTTCATGTACATTTAACATATATCATATATCTTTCAATTAGTTATTATAGATCTGGATGACCCTATGTACATTTTTCTATTCAAAAAAATGTTACATACCTAAAAGGTATCTATGCAAAAGTTCTTTTTGATATGCATGAAAAATGTCTGAAAATTTTAAATATGTTAAATTATACACAGTTGTATCTACACATATTTAATATTTTTATTAATACAGTTATAAGTTTTTTATAAACTAATATTTATGTGTACAATAATATTTATTAATTATTTATTGAATAACTAACATACTACAAAGTCAGAAATAATTTTAAAAGATTAAAATTAAATGAAACTACCTTTATATGGTTGTATATGTTCATCGGTGGGAAGAACTAATAAAAATGAATAATATTAAAATATATAGATATGATTCTGCAATGTCTGTTGCATTATCAATTGATATGACAGATTTCGAGTATATACATTTATTTGATTGCTTTACATTCTGGTTTATATTCAAAATCCACATATCTTAATACAATGATTATAATTATATTTCCACAATAATAATAATTAAAATATCGTCAATTAATCATTTTTAAAAATTTATAAGTAGATATTATTTTGAATGAATCCCTGATAAATTTATTTTGAATTTAAAAATGTTTTCTTTTGAATTTACTCACTCCAATTGTGATATGCTTGAATGAAGACTTGAGTTTTATTTTCTAACACTTCATGATGAAGAAAGCCAATATTACATAAACATTCATTTTATGTTATATAATTAAACTGTGTTGGCCAACGTATATATGTATATGACAATTGAGACAATTTAAAAAATAAAATACTTCATAGTCTAGATCATTTTATAAGTTAATTGAAATGGAATAATTTCTATTTTTCGTTGTCACGTGAATATATAAAGATCTAGCTTATAGATTTAAATTATAGCTTACCATCAAATCCTCCATTTTCTACAAGTTGATCTACATAATAAGTATGTTATATATTAAATTACATAAGTTATATCTTTTTTATAAAACAAACAATCCGTTTTGTTATATGTAGTTATATGTAATTAAATTGATTCACATCAGTAGTTCGTCATTAAACCGCAATAAACTTTAACAGTATGGGTTCACTTATTAATTTTTAACAGGTACAATGTATACTAAACATTTTATTTTTTAGGATTTAGAATCACATAAAATGATTATAATGCAATAGACCATGAATTAAAAATTGGTAATTATGTATAATAACAATCGCGAACCTGGTTTTCTCCTGGTCAAAATACCAGGTCTAACTTAGGACTTCTAATTAGGCCGTAGTACTAATCAAGAGTGGAAGCAGAAGACATCTCGGCTGGATTACGTCCATAACCGAGATGCCAATGGACATAGCGCCGATCAAATCCAAGACCTCCTGAGATCTCGTACCGCATGCTCACGTCGATGCCCACCTACGAGCATGATTTGCCAGAGAGCTTAACCATCTTAAACGATACCCAACTCGAAAAAACCTAATCCACATGAGCTCAACTTGATTCACGTCATTATGGTCACGAGATTGTCCTCGTGACAAGGCTTCAGACACATCCAAACTCCTATTCATGCTCGCGTCAATAGTTTCTCGAGCAACCTTCACCTCAGCAAATCTAACGTCTTAAAGCCTTGTCAAACAACACCAGACATCAGTTTCCGAGTTTTTTAATCTCCCGTGGTGCCCGCCAACGTGTAAGGTCGGAGACTAAACTCTGAGACTCTGGTCTACTGTTTGAGTAAGATACCTGTAGTTTTCTCACCCACCCAAGACAAGTAGATCCTGCTCAAGCACCCCCCATGGGTTCCGACCTTACAGAATGGACGCCTCATCTGCTCGACCATGTACAGAATACCTAAGGCCATGTTCCTTTTTAACGGAGGGATTTCGTATTCGAGATCTACCCCCCCCCCTCACAGCAAAGAGAAGGATTGACCCACGGACGGCCCGTCTGGCAGGTTGGGGCAATATCTTTAGCCTTCCGCCAAGAGATCCATGGTCGACAACTACTTATTTGAATATTTGTAGCTCATCCTATGTCAGAGACTTTCCATTACCTGCCAGTTACGGATGTCCGAGTGGAGCTTGGGCTCGTGCAATACCCACATATGTGTCCGGATAAGCCATAGCGTTTTTTGGATCTATCATCGTACATCGGTTGAGGATTCACAAAACAACACCCTCTTATGTTTAGTGACAATATAATATCAAAAGGCTAAAATGTGTACGTCCGTTGTAAACAAAAATTGGAAAAATTAATATTGTTATTCTCAATAATATATTTATTTTTTGAGCTGTAAAATTATATCTAAACACGATTGAAAATATTAAAGTACAACAATACATTAGTATTTTCAAAGATATATGGTATATATGATATTTTTATAATATATATATATATATATAAGATTTTTTTTATATGTGTAACCAATAAACTTACTAATACACACTAAAGTAAAATGAAAAAAAATATTTATAATAGTTACAATGTATTTAATATCTTTTTAATGTCATTTGAACATATTTTGTTAAATATCGATCTATAAAGGATCACGAATATTGTTGTTTACAGAATTACTATTACAATGTATATTTAAAATATATTATATAATTGTTTATGGGATTGAGTAATTACGTAGTTATGAGAATGATGTGAGTCTATAAGACATTATTATTTTACCTTCATAAATAATCTATGATGTAAAGATATGGTTTTTTAGCGACGTATAGCAAGACATCTAGTTTTTAGTCATTTAGTTTTTGAATATTATTTTAGTTTAAGATACGTCGTGCAATGTTATTGATATGTACAAATCATTTCTATTATGTTATATGATCTTTGGAAATTATGGATACGATTTTGATACAAAAATTACATTTAAACACGATGTAATAAAATATTTTTTGAAATTAATCTTACTAATATAAAATACATTCTTGTAAGGGATACAAATAAATTCATATCACTTCATTATGAAATTGTATCGTTTAAATAGGAAATATTTATACTTCATGAAAATAGGAATATTTTATAGGGTTGTATTTAAGTGAAAACTTCTTTAGAACATCATAAAAAAATAATGTGTTGAATAACATAAAATATACATATTTTATTGCGAATAAAAAGTGTTCATTAAATAAATTTTGAAAATAACATACCTTCTTGCAATGCTTTATATAACGAAAGTTTTATATTTAATAATATTTTATTATAATATGACGTGTGTATAAGCGTAATATATTATTTAATCATTTTTTGTTAATGATTTGTTAATCATTCTTTTTTGTAGCTTAAATTTTTATTATTTTTTTTGTTGAATTTCATAAAAAAAATTGAAATTTGCGGTATCTGATGAAATTACAGCCAAATTATAAAGTATGGAAGTAACAAAGTACATATGTTAATTCATGAAATCTCTATCAAATTATGAGAAACAAATGAATTGCTGACCGAATGGATAAAGTCTATAGTTCCCTTGTATAACATTTATTAAACTTAACTGAATTTACTACAAAGAAATATATGTATTACATGTTAATACATGTATAAAATGTTCAAAAGTCTTACTAAAACGCCTTGAATTAATAGCAGTTAAGTCCATAGATGAGTTACATGGTGGCTTTTGAAAATATAAGTCGACAACTGATCCGCTTGCAATTTTTAAACAGATAGTAGAAAACAAGTACGAGCTTAGACAAAATATATAGCAAGTGTTTGTTGACTTTAAAAAAGGCGTATTTTAGCATAAACCGAAATAGTCTTTACAATATTATGCGAGGATTTGGTTTCCAAGTAATTTCATTTCTTTAACAAAAATGTTCGTAAGTGGTACGAAGTACCATGTGAAAGTTGAGCAAACATTATCTGAAAAATTTGAGGTCATAACTAGTTTACAAAAAGGAGATATAATCTCTGCACTATTATTTAACATAGAGCTAGAAAAAGTAATACGTAGTGTCAAAAATAACAATTTAAAAACAAATATTGGTGCTACACAAATTGACGTACTGAAATTTGCTATCGATTTACACTTTGTTGGAGACAACATGAAAGTATTAGCTCAAAATACAAACAGTTTCGTAGAAAAAGAAAAATCAGTTGGCTCCAAAGGAAAAAAAAATTCAAAGTGATGAAACTACTTCCAAATGAGGAAAAATATGAATGTTTATGATTATGTCTTTGAAAAAGTTAAAGATTTCAAATATCTAGCATCGACTATTATCAACTACAATGACTGAAATATCGAAGGCATGAGTCGTACATGCACAGCAGAGAGAGCATATTTCACGTTATATAAATATTTTAAATCAAATCTGTACTCTAGAGGGTTCGCGATCAAATTTTACATGACCATAATAAGGCCAACGATAACTTTTGGTTGTGAGGTATGGTCCATTTTTCCTATAACTCTAAAAAATGTTATTAGTTTTTGGAAATTAAATACTGAAGAAGATATATACTTCAGTAATGGCCTAGAAGTATACATATGGTGCAGAAGGAAAAACAATGAGCTAAGGGAAATTATTAAAGATTCATTGTTAATAAGCTATATTAAATATCAATGACTCTAGTGGTTCGGTTATTTTATGTGAATAGCAAAAACTAGAAATATAAGAGCAGCAATCGAATGACAACTAACGGAGAAAATACTTAGAAGAACAAGAAATCAATGAATAGATAGATAAGAAAAGATTTAAAAACATTGGATGTAGCAAATTAAGAAAATAAAATCCAAGACCGAAATGATTGAAGAACGGTGACGGTGGTGGCCAAAGTTCTTTCAGAATTGTAAAGCCAAAAAAAATATTGAATTTCATAGGTGTATAATTTACTTACTAAGATCAGCTTTTACGTCATAAATCGCAATAGTCAAAATAATGAAAATAAGTTTAATTTTATACATGTTTATTTCTTTCTGACTGTAGTTAAAGAATAATGTGAATTGTTATGTTATTTTACTAACGATTTTTCAAACGAATTGTACAAAACACAGAAACAACTAAAACTCTGCAATATCATATTGTCAATTAATATTTGCTCAGATGTTTTAGAATTTTATTTCGTAATAAATAATTTGACGAAGACGTCGAAAATTAATATTTTGTTAAAATTCATTTATAATGCAAAAAATTATTACTTTAACCTAAAGGAACTTAAAATTGAAAATATTATTTTTATATTGTCTTAAGTATTATGTATATTTATGATAAACTAATGATTCTACTAAACATGTCTTTGTCGTATATTCCCTATATATTATTACGTGATTATTGCGACTCCTACCTTTCTCACGATTATATCTTGACTAGTTTTAAACTTATCAATTCAGACATCTGTAACAATGTTTAGAAACGTAATTTTACTAAACTAATGTTTGATGTTATAATCATTAAAAATGGTTTATTTGAAAATATAAAATTAACTTATTTTTAGTCCGTTCTTTGTATTACCAATGTTTGTTTATTTCTATATTTAACTAAATTGCTCTTCTTAGTTGTTATTTGAATTATTTGAATTGTTTTATTATGTTTCTAATAATTGTATGCACAATGAATGTTTAAAATAAGTTTTACACGAATTATAATATTTTATAAATACAGTTTGACACAGTATAATTACAATATGTACACATGACACATTCGTTCGCTAGTCAGTTGTCCGTAGATATCGTCTAACCATACAGTTTTAAATTAACTGTTAATCATATTAACATGCAGTTAAAACTAGTAAAAAGTATTTTTTTTTTTTTAATATTAATTAAAATAAGCAAATGCTGTAACTCCCGAACCCTATTATCATTAGTCATACCGACATACAAAAGTATAATTTATATCAATATATCACAGTACTATAATAGGCATTGGCTTTTTACGACTACCGGATACACTTTTGTGATTATTGAAAAATTGGTATTACAACATACTTTTTATTTCCAAATTAATTTTTGAATTCTTAAAAAAAAAAATATAAATTTTATGAAAATAAAAATAATTCATAATTAAAAAATCTTAAATAAGTAGGTAATATTAATTATGTGGTGCAATAATTAATATTTTTGTGACCTCCGCCACTTGGTTTTCTTCTGTCCCGCTTTGGATAATCCCAGGGCCCCATTGCTAGCGCAATTAGTTTCCCTTGGAGTTCCTTTGGATATTATGAGTATTTTAGCGTCTCCCATTCCACGAGTAGTGTTCTTAATTGTCGGATTTTTATCGGCAGCTGGTTTTTTTGTGTAAACCCTGTACTTTTGATTTGTTTATTAATTTAATTCTGTTTTTTTTAAATCTTTACTTTTATATTTTCTATCTTATTGTCAAATAGTTTAATTAGGATTAATAGCATAGCATAATTATAGTACATTTAATCTAAGTTTAATAATATTGTAATTGTTGAAGTTGAATGTGATTTTCGCAAAACTTCCTTTTAAATAAATAAAAAAAAAAACTAATAATTAAAATAGATTAATATTATTATTTAGTTATCATCTCATGGGGCTGTGTCATCGTCGTTGTCATAACTTTCAGTAAAAAACCTTATTCTGTTACAATTCAACGTGTTTATATAATATTTATAATACTCATACTAACCAGGATAATAATCATGATCAATTTAATATTTAATAAATTCTTGTGTAATTGACAATTGTAGTGTAAACGGCTAGTTGTCTCCCGCAGCAAAGTATAAAGTATAATGAAGCCATTATCAACCTTATCACACAATAAATATTTATATTTATTGCGCCCATCTATCTACAACAGCTAAACATTTATACTACTTTTTTTTTAACCTGGAAACAATGATTTGTTACAGTTTACGTTTGTTAAAACCATGATATGTCCTTACCAATAGTTTGTTGACATGTAACTTATTATATATAATTATATGTAATATAAACTTTTTGTATAATTTTTATGGTAATCAATTTTACATATACCTATAAATTATAGAATATTGGAACGACATTAAAACATACATTATTTACAACTATGAAAATTGTTAAGTATATAATAGTATGTTTACTTACTTTTGCATTTTTCATTGTAGGTATTTCTAAATTCCTATTACGTCCTTTTAACATAATAATTAACATTAGAACTAATGAAATAATAATAATTTTTTAATATATAGGAATCGATTTCCTTCATTTAAACCAGAATATAATTCTTTTATGTTTTAACCATACTATTTCATTTGCTTTTGTGACATGTATGATATGATAATTATATAATAATAACATAAAAAATTATATATATATATATATATATATAATTAATATATAATATATATCTATATATATATATAAAATAAACACACTACTACTATATATTGTCTGTAGGAACAAATAATCATTTGGTAGTCTTAGGATTAATATTTATTTTGATTTCGAAACATTACATTTTGCACAATTCATATAAAACTGTTAAAAACAGTATTGAAGTTTTATAATGACGGTTAAAAAGTCACGTGTGATGTTGACGATACAGCTACAAACACACTGAACGAATATCGAATCAATATATTCGACTAAGTCGGTCGTTCATAATTAATCGTATTTGATCGTAATTCGAAATATTTATATTTATATTAACGATTAAGTACCTTCGAGCGATATTAGAGCGGAAAAGCTTACTTACGCAATTACCATTACTGAAATGTATTGATTTTACTGCATTACTCGTATTGTTTTTTATTTAAAAAACTCCCCAAATGTTTTTTCTGCATTCGCCACTGGGTCGTTGGATATAGTACACATTTACTATACCTAACCCATGGGTCGTTGTATATGTTACGCGTTTACACAAGCATACATGAACGAATTTTTATATTTTGTATACAGAAAATATGACTTTGTATTCTAACGTAATATTATAAACTTGCTTTAAAGCAATCAAAAATGCATTATAATGGATAGACTTAATACTATAGTATGTTTGTTGATCGACTGCCGACCACGCGCATTACGAGTATATTATTTGTCGTCAACAGACAGACTCCATGAGAAATGTGTATTCTTAAAATTAATTTCAAATGGTTGGCCATTCCACGTTAAATTGTGTACAGATGAACAGATATCTTACGGCAATCCTAACCCATACAAAGTATTTTTAAGGTTGTATGCGAAAACTTGAAAACTGGATCCGGATCTAAGTGCGTACCGTGACGTGCAGTGCTGTTCGGTTGACCGTGTATTTTCGTCTCTATTTCGACACGTGCTAATCGTATCAATTTCGTATACACGCGTATACATTAGCGTGCAATTTAACAGGATTTATTTGGTCACCTACGACATTCATTGGTTTGGGTGCACTTTTGCAGCGAACAATTTACTTTACTAAAAACGTTGAAATCAAAACGACCTAAAGAAAAAAAGCGTTCGTTTCGAGAAGTATGAAAATATTTTATAACTAAATACAAAACATTCATCATTGCACATAGTTATAACGAAACAAATAACGTATTTTAAATACATTTTTAAATCAATTATTTATATATTTATATTTTTATTATAATAATTTAAACATATTCTTTAGATAAGACATTAAAAAGTATTAAATAAATGTTTAAATTTATTTGACTTAACTACAAAAATAACTTATAATTATTTTAAAAACGCTTATTTTCTTTTATAATTATTCTGAATATCTTTGTAATTATGATTGTGGTCATAACGTTAAAAATTCTAGAAAATTTAAAACAAATAATTTATACAATTTTCAAAGAGAAAACAACATGTCAGAGTATACTTAAAACAACACGTACGAAAATGTATGAAAGCAATATTATGAAATGAAAATTTTTAAATTAGTTGATACTTTAATTAGATTTAACAAACAAATATTTAAAAGAACATAAAAAAGCACAATTTCATAAAAATCGATACCTAATGATGACGTGTAGGTAATTCAAAATAGTATTTGTACATGAATGAATTATTTTTTATGCTATATTGATATATAATTTATATTTTAATTCATCTTATAGTATTTAAATGTGCAATAAACTAAAAATATAATTTCCTTACATGACAGTTAAGATTATTTAATGAAAATGGGTTTTTATTGTTGAAAACGAATACATTGTTTGTTTGATATTCGCAAATATAATAACAAGTAATTAAATTAAACAATATACGTAAAATATAATTTTCTTCATTGTTATCTAAACCTAATCAATGTAAGGTCCTTTGCCTTTATCTAAAGCAGATGAGAATTCCTTTGATCAACGATATCGAAAATTTCATCTTGACTAACAGAAGGTAGTTGGTCAAGTGTAATTTTCTCCTCTTGGTTCATATCATATTGTCCCGTTTTGGCATGATCAACATAAGGTAAATGTGCTGAATTTGTATTTATGTTGTTGCAATAACTCAATGGATCTCTTGCGTGTGTATTTTCTACAAAACATAAAATAATAAACTAAAACTGAATATAAAACTTCAATTGAGCTAAATCAAAACTTGTTTACATTTGGTGACTGAAAAAAATTGCTATTAAAATAAATGTATAGTAATCATATAGTTTGTGTAAGTATTTTTACTAGAGATTAATATTGAAGTTTACAACACAACAATTGAGATAAGTTTAAAGTACAGACAAAAAAAAACGAAATATATAACTATAAGAAAAAAAATCAAAATGAATTATCACAACAACAATGACAACCCTACTTCAACGAAATATAGTTACACATTTAAAACAAACATTATGAAAAAAAGAAATTAATAATAGATTTGATGAGGAATATTACAGAGGATTTAGAAATTAATAAAGTTATTCGGTTAAACAGAAAAGTAACCTAGCCGCAAAATAAAAAAGATCATGGGGAAAATTCACATTCTTGGAATTTATTGTAAAGGGAACTATAAAAACCAATCAATTTATGTAAGATAGGAGAAATGATTTTGAGAAATAAAATGTTATTTTGTGTAACAAAGTGCAAACGAAATTAAAGAAGAAATATAGCGATAATAGGACGTGAATGAAGCAGGTAATTTAATTCATAATTGATACCAAAAATGAAAAGAATAAGTAATGAAAGACGAGATAACTAATAGTAAAAGTTTTAATTAGCGAACAACCACATATATTTGTAATTATTATAAGAGTTTGATATACGTATAAGATATAAACATAAAATAATATATGTATGGGGAAAATTCCAATAGAGTAGAGAAATAATGTTATGATACTTATATTTAAAGGCAAAGGAGACGTACTAGAATGTAAAAAAAATAAAGGCATAGAGCTTATAAGTCATAGAATGAAGATTTGAGAAAAGATTATAGATATGATAATAAGAAGTGAGATATCAGTAACTAAAAAACTGTTTCGTTTTATGCCTGATAAATCAACGATGGAACCACTATTTTGTGTGAAAAAGCTTATACAAAAATATAGGGAGAAGTTGAAAAAGCTTTGTATGGTGTTTATAGATTTGGAGAAAGCATATGACAGAGTGTCGAGAGAAGTTTTAAAGTGGGCGTTAAAGAGAAAATATGTCCCAAAAACGTATATCAATGTGGTAGAGGTTATATTTGATGGATAGATTGACTATTGTCGAAAGTATGTGGGAAGATTTTAAAACAATTGTTAAACAGTTGATTTTACGGTAAGAGTAAGGGTGCACCAAGCATATGCTTCAGACCCTTATTTGTTTTCTGTAGTAATGGATGACGTACAAAAGAGATACAAGGGGAGGAAAAAATAGAGAAAAGTTAACCGAATGCTTGATGTGTAGAGATTACCTATTGGAGGAAATGGATTAACGATCAGTAGAAGTAAGACAGAATATATAGATTATAAGTTTGATAAAACAGAAAAAGTCGATGAAAGGAGGAGTGTAATGATAATCAGCGTGGACGAGATAAGGGAGGTATCCTCCACTTGTAACTCACTTTGTCACTTGATTGGTCGTTTAATAAAGCTTAGTGCTATGTCAGCGGTGGTGTATTCCATCAGCTGGGTCTCCCATGTTGGTCAGAACTGAGTGGAGAACGATTCCACTAAGAGTTGAATTAGCCAGCTCTTACTTTAATTAGTTGGGATTGGTAAGGCCTGGAGGGAGCCTGCCAGCAGTTAGCAAATCCCTGTCAACTTGGAAACTAGGTATAAAACTTGAAGTGAGGCACTCCTAAAAACTCAATATGGATGTTACTAATAATAATATTGCCACTGCTCCAGGAGCTTCGGAATCCCAGTGATCGGCAGTAGTGGATGGATACGGTGTAAAAACCGAGTCCAACGCACTATGGTTATCAGAAAGCAACCTTGAGGACATGAGAGTGGTCATCTAGGCTCTCGTTGCTCCTAATACTACTAGCGCTGCGACGTTTAGTGCAGAAAGCAAGCACTTGGATGCTTCAAGGAATACGCTGTAGGAAAGGCTGCTTCAAGCGTGGTGGACTTTGACATTAGAGTCCGAGTCAGACAGTGAAGAAAAGATGCTCCACCTTTTTGGGGTATCCTATCCAAGCTGAATGAGTTTTGTACAATGACATGGAATATCCACAAAGAGCTGAAAGAAGGAATTCCTTCGGTCTTAGAGGCGTTCCGAAAATTGAAGGCTGCTTGAGGGACCTGGCTCTCAGCTCAGGCGCACAAGCTAAAGGTACCATGGCTGTGCTGGCAAATGTGGTTGCGCCCGAAAGGAAAACCACTGCACTGAGGTCGAAAAAGATACCCTGTGCTAGTGGTATGCCTCATGGCATCATCAGCAATAATCGCAGCATCAGCAGAAGCAATAGCAGCAGCAAAAGCCGCAGCAGCAGCAGAAGCCGAAACCATAGCAGAAGCCGTAGCACCAGCAGCAGAACCTACAGAAGTAGCAGAAATAGCAATAAGCAGCAATAACAGCGCCAGCAAGATTCTCTCTCGGCTGTTTCTAGTGACTATTGCCACAAAGAGACTTAGAGCAAAGTGGTTAGGAATAGTCGATGGAAGGCTGCTGTTACCAACTCTCCTCCACTCCTGTTTGCTCGACCAACGAAACGACATTGGAAATTAGCGCTGCACCGATGTCAAGCACCCCGGATTTTAGCGGTTATCATAGACCGCCCACCCGAAAAGTGGGTCAAGTTTGACTCCCTAATGAAGAAGGTTACCCAGAGGGTAGACCTAAAGAGGGTAAGTAACGGTGGTAAACAACCAACGCACCAGAGCAAACGGCATTCTCCTGAAAATTGACTCGGCAGAAGCCAACATTCTCGCCGAGAAATTGAAGCAGCGATTGTTGGCAAAGCGAGAGTCACCCGCCTTGAAAAACAAACTCCATTCCTCCTATAGGATGTACTGACATGTACAAAAGAATAGAAGGTCTGGTGCGGCCTGGTAAGCATTGGTGTCGCCTCAGAAATGGCCACCATTTTTCTCAGGTCGAAAACCACCGGCCGAAGCAATGGCACCGCGTTAGTCACGGTGTCGTTTGCGGCTGCCATTAAAATAGCCTGGGTGCGTCAAATCTTTGTTGATTGAACTAAGTGCCTGGTCAAGCTGCTTGAATGCAAGCAGCCCAAATGCTTTCGTTGTCGAGAAGCATACACGTGGCAGTGGAGTGCAGGTGGTTAGGTGGCCGCCTCCAAATAGCTGGGATAGAGGCGAGGGGAAAAAAAGGAGAACAAGAATTTAATATGTTATATTTCAATTGCAAATCTATATTTGTATAACGAAAAATTGCATTCAATAATGAATTTTGTAATTGAAAACCATTTTGTAGTTTTTGTACTATTTTTAGTGTCAATTAGCATACTTATAGTCCATGTGAAAAAATTACCAGAATATTATAATAATTGTAAAAACATAAATTTGTGTAATTAGAATTTTTAAGGCATTGATTTTAAGTATATTTTTATTATGTAGTACTTAAATAATAAAATATGAAGGAATTATTATTTTATTAAGCGTTTTAAATATTATCGTGATAATTCATTTAATATTTTTAAATTTTAAATTAACTATTATATTGTAATTTTTTGTATCCAATTTCTGTTTTCTTAATATGTAGCATACCAACATGTTCTTCGATTATACGTCCAACATATTGGAAGTAAATTCTTTGCATTTCTAAACAAATACATAGTATATTATAGAGCACTTAATTAGTAAAATTAATACAATTTATGCGTAGTACAATAAATGGAACTTATAACATTCAAAATTTCATTACCACACATCGAATGGTAATTTTGTCTTAATTAAATTTAATAATATGTATTAATATATTTTCAAATTTTGTAATATTTAGAATTTATTATACTTTTGCACAATTGGAATTTAAAAAGAATATGGAACCATATGGTAAAATCTATTTATGTAAATTCAGGACTTTTTTTTAGAATATATTTAAGTATTTCATATTTTACCTTTAATATCTTTGGCTAGATGATAATTTAATGCTTAGCAAAAAAAAAAAAAATCAAATTTTGTGTATTGGTTTAATGAAATATACAACTATATATAATTATGATTATTGTAATTGGTTTTTTGAAATATTAATATTTATATAAAAACTAATTTCCGAAAAAATATTTCGATGGCGATATATTTAACTCGAATTGAAATTTTACTTTTAATGATACAAATCTTTATACTAATAGAAAATATAACGAAAAAATATTTTTTTTAAATTATTCCGTGAGCTCCAAAAACATGTTTCAAGAAATTTACATATAAAATTTTATGAACCAATTTGGTTTAATCAAATCATAGATTCTGCATAAAGTTAAGATTATGTATCAAATTCATTTACCATAATTTGGAATACCTTTTACATATATCTTTAAATTTAAATGGCTTATATTTAGAATTATGAAATTTTATGTATTTGCTTACACAATTTGAGGAACATACTTTCCAGAGCAGTTTCCTGTGAACATTCTTAAACAAAAAGACATGTTTTTCGATTTATGATGTCAATATTGAATATCGTTTAATATGAAATATTTATAAAAACATTATTATTTAAATTATAATTATAGTTATAATAATAATAATTATTATTATTATTATTATATTATTATTATTATTATAATTATTATTATTATTATTATTGTTATCAATATTGACATCCTTATGTAAATTAGCAATTATTATATCTGATATAATGCTATGACAGACCTTAATTATTTTCTGTATAATATGTTAATCTAAAAATTTACCAGTAAATGTAGGTAATTTGTTGTTATTCATACTTTCTAAAAACAATTGTTTGATTGTAAAAGTGTTATTTCATAAAATATTTGACGTCCTTTATATTAAAAATAATAAACATATAATTTATTATTCATTCAACAACGTATTTCATATTTTTTAGGTAATTAATGTTCAATGTACTCATAAGTAGAGCTTGGTTATTAATGACTATAAATTAATTAAAATTTTCAAAATATCATAATATGCAATTATTTGCCTTAAAATGTATTAAAAATAAATGTTTCTCCATTTTTCCAGTATTACATATTATATTTATATACTTTAAATTTACATAAATAAACACACAAAACATACATAAAAATGTAAAAAATTAATAGTATTTCAACAACTAATTCGTCATAATATAAATTAAATATTATGTATTTAGATTATATTGTATTGTATTACTGAGATTTTCAAGCTTAAAAGACCTTCAGGGATCTGTCAATATGTTTTTATATGTTAAAAGGAACGCTCCACACTTACTAAATTGATAGGCAGGTATTTGAAATTACAATATTGTTCGTTTCTATACGTTGTGGAAGTCTGCCAAGACAATCTGTTTTGCCACTTAATATTCTTGAAATATTGGACATTATTTTAAATCCTGAATATTCGTCTAATACTTTCTGTAATTTAGTGAATATTGGTTTTCTTTGAGGAAAAGCAGTTTCTATTTTTTTAAATCATTATTTTTAATGGCAATTTGATAACGATTATTCTTTTTTTTTGAGAGCTACTATAGAAGAAAATAAGTATGAATAATTTGATTTATTGAAAGCTAAATTGACTTCAACTCTACGTTCACTCATAATTTCTTAAGCTACACGAATCAACGCATATTAGAATTTAATTTTTCTATAATATTTTAAATAGTTTTCTATGAGTCACAATAATAAACAACCACGTTATACTATGTTTTAGTTCTGGAGCTTAATTTCTTAAATATTTGTATTTTTGGTAAACTTTTTAGAAATTTTTTTTGACGAACAAAATAAGTCGGAACCAATAAATTAGAAAACCAATGGAAAATCACAATAGATTTACTCAGTTTTACGATGTAAAATGTGAGCGGGGTAAGTTATATGTATCATTTTGGCATTAAGTACACGGATTGCTGATATAGCCTTTACCATGTGTGGGGCGGCGTCTTTAATTAATAATAAAACATTATTATAATCTACTCATTGATACCAAATTAAATTCATAGTTCTACCAAAAAATTGAGCTATTTCCGTATTATTTTGTCGTTAACCCGAACTTTTATCGATTCATCATGTTCATGTCTTGCAGTTTTCAAGTGTGGCATTATTGAAAATCGTTTACTTACAGACACTTTAAATTAATAGTATTTTCAAAACAGTTCTTTATTTTAGAACTAAAAATATTTTCATCATACTCTTCTACCTAAACTATCAGTTTAGGGATCAGTCTTTGTGGAAGGGGATCAGAATACTTCCACAGTTTCCTCAGCTAGTCGTAAGAGACGACTAAACGAGGTTGCGTCATGTCGACAGTCGCTGTAAAATTTTGTCATATAGTATAAGGAGACCTAAACCAAACGTAAGCGGATTTTTCAACCTCGAATGTGCGTGGGGTCAGTAGATAAAGGTGGAGGAGGCCTAAAGTATATGTAATATAAAATATGTGACGGCTGTGATACCAACCGAACAGTTTGTAGGGTAGCTGTTTCAATAGTCATGTGTACAGATCTACCCAATCCTTGTAGTGTTAACATTGTAGGGACATCATCACTGAACTCTAGAATAAACTTGCGTCTATGTGCGAAAGATAAATATAATGTAATAATAGGTATGTGGAATGTTAAAACGTTGACTGGTAGAAGTAAAGAATTAGTAAAACTATTGAAGAGGAGGAAAATCAATATTTGTTATGTGTAAGAAACTAAGTAGAAAGGAAAAAAGCAAAAGAAATAGGAGATGGTTATAAAATAATATATTCAGGTAAGACAAGTACAAGAAATGGTATAAGAGCAATAATGGACGAGGAGATGAAAAGTAATGTAGTAAACGTAGTAAGAAAAAGTAATAGTGGTAAAATTAATTTTTGAGAAAAACGCCTTGAATATAGTAAATGTGTATAGTAGTATGTAGGATATAAGATAACGACAAGGAAATGTTTTGGCGAGAGTTGAATGAATTGATGCAAGGAATACCAGGTAATGTGCGTGCAATGATTGTCAGGGATATAAATGGACATGTTAGTAATGAGTGGAGAGAATATGAGAGAATACGTGGAGGGCATGAATTTGGGGAGGGAAATGAGGCTGGAGAAACAGTTCTAGATTTTGCATTATCTTGCAGTAGCCAACAACTATTTTAGGAAGAGAGAAGAGCATTATATAACTTGAGACCGACTCCAAATAGCTATGATAAAGACGAGGGAGAAGAATAAATAATTATAAATAATTACAATATGTAAAAATATGCTCAAAAATAAAAAATATACAAAGATATGCAAAAAAGTGTCTAGTATATATGAATATGTGCAAAGTATTTTGGTTTAATTTTCATTATACTAAAAAAATGCGCGTTGTCATAAACATCCGATCACTACTCATAAATAATGAGATATTGGAATACTATTAACACATATATTTTTCAAAAGTAATATGTATTATAATTTGATGAAATGAGTTCATTTATGAAAATTGTCGAATATATTATTGTGTTAACTATTAACTTACTTCCACATCTTTCTTCAATTGATTTTTTTGTGTTCTTTATTGGTTCTTTTAACAGAAGTATTAAAACACTTAAAGTGAATATTATTACAAGACAATGATAATTTTTAAATTTACAAAAAACGTTATACCTTATTTTTATTATTAAAATACGTACTATATATTTCAATGTTATCTATACACCATTTCATTGGCGCATCAAACATCTGTGGTAATTTTCTGTTGTGTGCTATAAATTGTGTGATAATAAACAAATTTATTTTACATATTAAACGATATTAGAATAAATTCATAATTAAAAAAAACAAAAATGATTTTACATGTCATTCACATTTGTCATATATTCTTCATTAATATGATATCAATTATAGATATCCATGTAGTGTTGCACATTTATTTATTCACGAAAACTATACATACCATCGAGAAACTTATTCAAAAGATCTCTTTGATAGGAAAATAAAATTGCTGAAAAATTTAACGATGTATACATTTATACTTTTATATCTACATTTATCAAATGACTTAATATTATAACTATAATCGCGGCAACGAAAAATGAGTGTTGGCCACCGCGACCCGTTGTTTATATCCACTCTTACGGCCAATGATTCTCAACATAGTGCAGCTGTCGTGCTGCTACGCGCCGTACCTATTGTATTGTATTTGAAAAGTGAGCGGTAACAATTTTAACCGTCAAGTTACAGATGGTGTCCTTCCAGGCACCTGCGACAGCAGTCTGCAGGAATTCAAATTATAACATTCCAGACCCTCTTTTGTAGGGATATGTTTATATATTATACTAAAATGTCGCTTAAAGATCGTGATACTCAGAGTAAAAAGAGTCAGAGTAAAAAAATCATTTTTGGTGTTTATAATTTTATTAAAATGTGTTCGAAAAAAAAAGATTTGGATTCAGATTTTTTTAAAAGCGCACAAAAAATTGCTGCTCAGGCTTGTGGTATTTCGTATATGACTGTGCGGCGTGTATGTGTGGAGGCGAAAAAATCTTCAGTGGATAGTGATGAAGAAGTGCAATTTCAATCACCTCGTAAATTGTACAGACGTGCAAAGAAATGCTCCGAGCTGGACGATCTCGATGCTGATGTAGTCCGACAGATCGTACACAAGTTTTACGAAAGAAATGAATATATGACTGCTTTTTCAATTTTAAGCGAAATTAAAAAAAAATTACCACTTTATGAAGGATGCGTCTACAGCGAAACGATATAGTCCATTCAAGGTTTCATATTTGGCAGAATAATGAAGAAACTGAGGGATTTAAAATACCAACCGGCAAAGAAGGTCGCCTAATAATTACTCACGCTGGATCATCGCGTTTCGGGTTCATAGAAGGATCGAAATTAGTTTTTAAATGCCAAGCTGGAAATTCTACTGACTACCATTCGTCTATGAATTCAGATGTGTTTAAACAATGGTATGTAGATATGCTAAAACTACTTCCCGAACCATGCGTAATCATTATGGATAATGCATATCATTCAATGTGGGTAAACAAAATGTAATGCTCGAAAAGCTGAGGTGCAGGAATGGCTGAAAAATCAAAATATTGATTTTTCACCATTAGAAACTCTAGCCGAACTATGCGAACGTGTAAATTTGTTAAAACCGTCATTTAAAAGGTACGAGCTAGATGAAATAGCAAGTTCAATGGGCCATGAAGTAGTACGACTGCCACCGTACCATTGTCAGTATAACCCCATTGAACTTATATGGGCTCAAGTAAAAGGCGAAGTGGCAAAAAATAATTCAACATTTAAAATGGTGGACGTCGAAAGACTCACTCAGGAGGCATTGGATTTGGTATTCAAGAGTGACTGGGAAAAATGCGTCAAACATGCTGAGACAATCCAGGATGAAGATTATCAGAAGGAGATACTAATTGACGGTTTATTAGAGCCGGTCATTATAACTTTTAAACTGACGACAGTGATTTTGGCAATGACGAGGACAGTGAAGATGACGTTCAAACACTTATTTAAAAATTGCTATTTTACTATATACTACTTGTCTTTTATTATTTTTTCCGTTGTAAATATTTTTTAATTGTTTGTATAATAAAATGTAAAATAAATCGATAACCAATAAAAAAAATCCTATAATTTAAAAAATAAAATAATACCTATATAAGTAATTTGATCTTTTTAAAAAACCGCGGGCTTTTTGTTTCAAAGATTGATAACCACTACTAATAAACTGCCGCTTGGCGCATGACGGTCAGCGCTCATTTTTCGTTGCCGCGACTATAATGATATAATGTATTAATAAAATAATGATTATCTTATTACAAAATCAGTTATACTCATGCATATAGGACTTAACAGGAAAGTAACCTTTTTTATGCTTTGAACGTCCATCCTTAGGAACAGCTAATAAAAATAATTAATGTTAACATTTATTTTTACATGTTTCAGCTATAAATAATGTGTTATTAACTGAAAATTCTTAATTGAAGATCACTTATGTACGTTCATTTGATTGTTTTGAATTCGGTTATATTTATATTCCATACATTTTTTACAATAATCATATAATCATATTTTTATAATTATAATAAATTTAATATTTTTAATATATTTATGTGTGTATATTTATAACAGGTTGTATATATAAATATATATATAAATTTGAATAACTTACAAGGAGTTTAAAAAAATTTTGGTTTTAAAATACTCACTTAATATATAATATGCATGCATGAAGGATTGAGTTTTATTTTGTTCTTCTGCATTATGAATGAAAGACAATATTTTATATACATATAATATCATTTAAATTATAATGAACCTACGTTAAACTAAATTGTCAACCTAAAAAAGTACTTGATAAATGTGAAATTTTAAAAATTCTAATACTTTATAGTATATTAAATTTTATAAGTCAAATAGAAACCTTAATTTTTTTTTTATATCATATAAATATATAAATGTCTAAAGCAAAAAATATACAGTACTACTTACTATGAAATATTCCACCTTCTTCAAGTTGTTCTATATGATAAATAATTGTACAATAAATTACATAAGAAATTTATCTTGAACAACTTTTCAATACAGAAATTAAGTTTTTCCAAATAGTATAGTAGTATAGTACTAAACTTTTCTGGATAGCATAAGTTTTCTTCTATGTACATGTATAGACATTACTTTGTGCACATAATTATGTGCATAAGACGTTCAACCTGTTATTTTCAACTTTAATTTTTTTTCCCAGACCTCTACTAATTGTATGCAGGTAGAATATTATTTCCGGCAATGAATCGGGTGATTGCTAATGAATGATTTGCCATTAATTTTTTATTTAATTTGAAAAGTGTACTACTTCATACATAAATTCGCACTCTCAACATCCTTGACCGAGAGCTAGCATTGATTGTTCTTATTATTTATAGAAAGATGGTCTTCATCGGGAAAAAACATTATGTTACTTAAGTACTTCGATTACACATAAGTTTCATAAGCCTTCATAAATCTTTAATTATTTTATATTTACAGAAAATATTTAACGTTAAATATTTTTTGATATCTAACTGTGCATTTTTTTTAATACTAAAATAGTTAAAATATAATTGAAAATTTGTAACTATTTTATACTATACACTATAAACCCAAAGTTATAAAAATATAATACACTTTAACTGCGTATACGTATTTCGACAACTACGTTATCATCCTTAACGTGAACTAACTACTACTAATCCATTAGAGGCTATTTATACCCGTCTTTATACAGTTAATTTTATCGATGACATCACCATAAACCGGTCGGTTGGTTATGAGTCAACAACCCGCCCACCACAAGTCTACGCTGTCGCCTTTTGGTTTACACTAAATTAATTTTAATAATGCATTTTGTAATAGACTCAAGTCCCAGCTTAATAAGGTATTTTTATTTTTGGACATTTTTATTGCTTCTTTTATATTCCCTTATAATTATTTACATTTTTTAAAAGTTTTGCTGATTTAATATTATGGTAAGTATTCAATAAATGTCCTGCGAAAGGTGATTTTTCGACTTTTTGGTTTTTAATATTTCTCAAATGTTCTTTGAACCTAATATGAATATTCCTTTTTGCTTGGCCTACATAGCATTTATCGCATTTCTCACATTGAATTTTATAAATACCCGATTTCTCTCCTTTTTCTATTTTATTCCACGTGTTTCCTAATAGTGCCTTTAAATATTTGTTTTTAGTTGTTACTATACTAACTCCAAATTTTTTGCAAATATTTGTTAAGCCATACAAAGTTTTGGGAGATTATTTCGAAGATAAAAATGTGTTAATTTGTTGACGAGTTCAATATTATTTTTTGCTGAAAGACTTTCGAATTTTTTAATTGATGAAAAAGTTGTAACTAAATATTTAGCCAAACCATAAGTTGAAACCACTATATTAGACACAATTGGTCTCATTTCGTCCCCCGGTTTATGCATTTTCGGCAATTCATATGGATTAGGCATTTGGGGATTAGATATTTTAATGAAAATTCTACTTTTTTCTTCGGTTATTAATTTTGAATTATTTATTATTTTATTGTATATATTTTATTAAAGTGTATTATTATTTTTGTAACTTTGTGTTTATAGTGTATAGTACAAAAATATTTATTAAATAGTTGTAACACAGTTTTGTCAATGGAAAAATATTAATTGTATCCTTTTGGGCAAGAAAAGTAATTGATACGAAGAATTGTCTTATAAAAATAATGATATTTAGTGGTCCCCTCAATTCGAGTTTCTGACTCTGATAGTACTATGAGTTTGACAATTGTTTAACTGAACATGAAAAACAAATTCGTATAACCCATAATAAAATGAACAAAAAAATAACTGTTTTTATTTAATCATTCATTAGTGTGTTGTCGTTTATTAAACTCAACGTGATAAGATTTTACGTGATACTACTAGTGATCTTACTATATCATAGATCTTATACTAATATACGGATTATTGTAGTAGTTCTCGTGGTCAACGGTGGCTGCACAGCACATGTTGTTCCACACTTGTACGCATGTGCAAAGGACAAACCACGTAGTGCAATATTCCGATACAGATGCACAATATTACTTTTCTTAGTATTATTATTATTATTGACGAAATGTATTATTGACTATAATCTATTAAGAGGTAGTGTATATTATTTTTTAATTTTTATTGGAACAATTTTTTGTTTTAGAGGATCGGAATCACTACACAACTAGTTAGACAAAATCGCAGTACCCACCCACATTTCCCCCAAATACCCCGGTCTATTAGTTTAATGTATCTATGTACTATATTAAATTTTACACTCATAAAATCCTTTTTTATCTAGTATCTTAAAATGCAACATTGTTTTGATAAAATAATAGTAATATATTTAACTGTTATCATTTTATAAAGAACTGGGTGATATTAATTTGCGGGTATTTCACACTCTAACACATTTTTTATGTATATTTTTTAAATATTCTGTTTTTTTTTTTTTTTGGTAAGTAAAATTATACTATAAATTTGTTTATTTTGTAATTTGCACAATGTGTTTTATTTATGATACTGTGAAATCAAAGAAGCACTATCTACTAGTAAATGAGTAAAACAAAAATCTCAACAAATTTAAAAATGATGTGAAATATTTCTAAGAAGTAAAGATCGAAAGATTTATATGTATGGAACATAGAATGCAAGTCTGTGAAAAATGTTACTGAAGACTCAAATAGTGAAAAAGTTGACTAAGAATTAAACTTTTTCAAGTTAATTTCTAAAACGCAAAAGTAATTTATTTTTAAATTTAAAGCCGAAAGGTAATAAATTAAAATTATTTTATGTTACTATATATATTAACAAAGAATAATATTCAAGTTACTAGTAAAATCTATATTTCTTAATAAAAGTTATAATGTTATAAAAATTAAGATTATTTAGTTTATTTAATATTGTATTATTTCTAAGTTAAAACCCAAAAATTTATTTTAAAAATGACAAGTGATAAATGATTTGTTTAGTATAATATAATTTATCAACAATTTATATTTTAGCTAAATGAAAAAAAAAAACAAAAAAATATGTTTTTATTCAAAAAGTATAATAAAAAGTGTTTTATATATTATTCCAATGATAATAAACTGTTATTAAATTAAATTTTAATAAAAAATATACTATATTTTAGATTTTATGTTAATTTAAATTGTGTGTTGTAGTAAACCCCGATACACTAAAGATGCAAAAAAAGTCAATACACAAACTAAGAGTTAAATAATAATATCGTGATAATTGTAAATCCTAATTTTCAATAAACTCAACTATTATTGTCGCAAACTAAAATATTTATGTATATAAAAAAAAAATTTATATTTTTATTATCACTTTATGCAAAACGAAAATTTGTATATTTGTGTACATAAAACATAAAGTACTAATATTTAATATTTCAATAGTTGACATGTTTTTATGTAGGTTTAGATTATATCTATAAATATATAAATTTCAATAGTTTGTCTCTAAAGATCAGGAATTGCTTATAGTTGGTACTTATATTGGTTGAATGTATTATTCTTTAATCCTACTAATTAATTGATAAATTGAAATGTACAATTTCTATAACCTAACTTACAACCTAATTTTTTTAAGAAAAATGAAATACAAAATTATCAGTAGAATACACCAAATGTCCGTTGTGAAGGAAAATATGAAAACTCAATTATATTATTAATTATGAGTATTTAGTTTTGAGTTGCAAAATTGAATTATAAATGCAAATAAGCTATATTATTTAAGCTATATTATTATAATATTTATTTATGAGTTAGTGTCCAATTTAGATATCTATTCCAGTTTTTTTTTTATATATAATAACGTTAAAAAATATTGTTTTTCATATATGTAAACAATGAACTTACCCATACATTCTAAATTAATGAAAGAAAAAAAAAATGGTTATAAGGTATTCGGTATTTATACGACGCTTTTTTGTTAAAGCTTAAGTAACGCATTTTACGTATAAGAAATTTATTTTTCACTATAGATTATAGTTACTTCCCTCGTATCACCTTTAAACAAGTACAAGATTCCTTGTATCTCGGTACTACCCTACATAGTCTAAACCACATGTATGGAGAGATAAATACCAGATTATGTAATGTTAACCGATGCTTTTATGTACTGAAATATCTCTTTAAATCCAAGTGGTCGTCAAGGAAAATAAAAGAACATCTTTATATAAGTTATATCCGCCCAGTATTGAAATATGTATGTGCCACATGGGCAATGACGAGAGATGATGAAAAACTACGTTTATTTGAGACAAAAGTTCTTAGAAAAATTTACGAATCGTATTCAACAAGATGGATAATAAGTGGGAAATAAGAGCTAAGGTACAATTATACTGGCTTTATAAAAGAAAAGATGTGGTCCACTTCATCAGAGGAATAACAATAGAATGAGCAGTTCATGTAGGGCAGGGCTAATGGAAGTATGTTGTAAAGAACATTGACATATCTAGCGGTACAAGAGACCAAGGGGAAAACTACGAAAAAGATGGAAGAACAGCATCAAGGAATTATTAGGAGAAGTTGAAGTGGACTAAGAGCAAGCATATGATAGACAACGATAGAAGAAAGTAGTTTTGGCGGCCAATAGTCTAAATGGCTCGTAAAGCCTAAAAAAACAAAAACAAAATTATAGCATCTGTTGATTACAAAGTTGATTCAGGTCACTAAATGCAACATTTTGATGTACACAAGGCTTTTTGATGAAGTTAAATGGTCATTGGATATTATTAGAAGTGATTTTAATATAACAATTAAAAACTAACACGTTTTATTAAAATGTTTAATGAAATTAACCGTTGTTATGAATAAGACATTCTGGTAAAATAAATAAAAAACGAATTATTAATATTTCATTAAAAAACTGAAACATATAGATAAGAAATTCATGTATTTTATGAAAATGGTAATATTCTAAGGAAATTAATTTTTATGAATTCTAATTTAGAACTTTATAAAAAATTCATTTAAAGAATTTCACATCACATACATATTTTATTGTAGTTCAAAATGTTTATTAAATAATTATTAGAAATAACATACCGAGTACATTAATAAAAATAAGTTTACTAGGCACCATATTCTTCATATATTTGTTACAGTTAAAGCTAAACCATATTTTCGCATTATAAAATATTGCGATCTAATTCTGTTATTGTACCTAACACGATAAAAAATAAATAGTTCGATATACGACAAATAACTTAGTGTTCGATCAAATAGTGAAACATTATTTTTCGTGAATTTGTATTCTATTAAACCATCAATTAAAATTAATTTTTGAAAACGAAATATGTTATGCCTAATCATAAAGGTCAATATGCTAAAGTTTATATTGCAAATGATATCACTCTATACAATTAATACATATTGTGTGATATATTGAAAAACTACTCAATTTTTAATATATTTTTGTGTGTGAAATTCTTTGATATTCTTGTACAAGCTGTATAAAATACATTAAGAAAATATAAACTTGCTATCTTAATACATATTATTTTAGTCAACTAAATAAATTTTATCAATCATAGTCGGATAAGTGTAATTAAATTTCAATATTATCTGAACCAAACCGATGTTTGGTATTTTACCATTAACTGTTATAGCTGCTTTAGATGAATGCGGAGTTGATGTGATGTGAATAATATTGAATAGTGCATATAGATTAAGAGGAGATGGATTCACCAGTGGTTGATTGTGCATTGTGTTTATATTAAACTGTTGCATTCTGTTTTCATCAAAATAAAGTAATTTTAGTGGAGGTGATTCTATATTATTGCAGTATTCCAACGGTCCTCTTGCATAGGTATATTCTACAAAAAATATTATAATTAAATAAAATGAATATAAAACGCTGCATGAGCCAATTCAACATTTGTTTACATATGGTGACTGAATTAGGAAGTGATAAAAATTATAATATTTTCTGTGACGTCCAAAATCAAAGGTGCTTATTTTATACTAATATATATATATGTATTATAGTTAAAAATGCAATACTTATCACCGTTATTGTTTTACGGTCTACTACTACAGAACTGTTTGGACAAAGGTGTATTATTGTTATATATGTTATATATGTTGTTCTGTTTATAATTACGAGGCATGTTCAAAAAGTAAAGACCGTTTTTTGTTCTGGGCCACAGGGAAATTGAAATGACAAAGTTGGTACTACTACGTGAACCGTTAGAATCTCCCGCGTCAATTGAGATCAGAGCCAGGTCAGTAGCTCGAAAATGACGGTCGTGGTAGTGTTTTGAAATGAATGTGTCACGTTTGCGTCCCGCCACCTCTGTTTATTCACCCTCACCATGCGCTGTCCGCGGGGTGATTCAATTCCTTACTGCCCAAGGATACCCGGCCGTTGAGATCCATCGACAGTTAAAAACAGTGCATGGTGACAATGTTATGAATGCTAGAAATGTGAGAAAGTGGGTGAATGCAATCAAAGAGGGAAGACAGGAAATTCACGATGAACCAAGCAGTGGGAGGTCGTCAGTTGTGAATGATGAAGTCTTCGCCAAAATCGAAAATCTGATTCGTGAGGATCGTCGATTGACTGTTGATGAACTTCAAGCTCTTTTTCCTCATTTGTCAAGAACCACAGTTTACGATATTGTCAAAAAAAGCTTGAATTTCGTAAACTTTGTGCGTGATGGATCCCTAAGCAACTCACAGAGGATCACAAAAATCAACGTGTGGAGTCGGATCGTCAGTTTCTCGCTCGTTACCGAGAAGAAGTTGACGCATTTTTGGAGTCGATTGTTACTGGTGACGAAACATGGGTAGCACATTACATCCCAGAAACAAAACGGCAATCATCACAGTGACATCACACATCTTCCCCTGCCGCAAAAAAATTCAAAAGGCAAATGTCTGAGAACAAAATCATGACATCGATCTTTTGGGACCAAAAAGGGATCCTGCTCGTCGATTTTTTACCCAGGGGTGAAACCATAAACGCCCAACGTTATTGTGAAACCCTCAAAAAGCTTAAAAGAGCGATACAGAACAAAATGAGAGGGAGGTTGACGAAAGGGATTGTTTTGCTTCACGACAACGCTCGGCCTCACACAACCCGGGTGACGACGGACCTTTTGAACACTTTTGGTTGGGATGTTTTCGGCCACCCCCCACATTCCCCAGACCTGGCGCCGTCAGATTTTTATCTCTTTACCCATCTGTAGCAGCATTTTGCAGGAGAACGTTTCCACACAGACGAGGAAGTGCAAAATCACGTTTTGGATTGGTCAAAAGAGCTGGTGGGAGTGGACACGAAGGAGGGGATAAATAAACTTATCTTCCGTTATGAAAAAAGTTTGGAATTGAATGGTGACTACATAGCAAAATAGTTGACATGTATACATACAAACCGAGAAAAAAAAATTTTGGAAAAAAATACATTTGATTTTTTACAAAAAAAACGGTCTTTACTTTTTGAATATGCCTCATATATATCCAATATGATGATCGTATTAGACTTTAAATCCGATAGATTGACGTGGTTAACGAAGATCTAACAATAATCTACCAGAATGCGGTCCTTAGAGACATTGTATAAAATAGATTAATGGTGAGAACTTGCCTAATGCCTACTCCAGTCTTAAATGGACCGTTAAGCTGACAATTAAGAAGATATTATATGATGTAGTTTGGTTAAATATATTTTATGTATATTTTTTCCTAGAGAATGCAATTTTAAGTTTAAAATTAAGCAGTAAGGATTAACAAATTATTGAATACAAAGCAACGAAAATTTAAGGCAAATTGGAATTACAATATTACTATATTAAAAATTACTGAAAAACTCATATCGTTAGATAACAAGCATTACATGCAAAAAATTACATAACTAGAGATTATATGGAATGAAACAATAAAAATGTATTATTTAAAGAAAGATAGTTGGAACACATTTGAAGAATAACATTTCTTTTCCATGAAATAGAGGTAAAGACAATAGAAAAGTAAAATCCACTGATAATAAAGGATAAAACAGCTAGTAATCATTCCATTTATGGTACCGAAAATGAAAAGACTAGGTAATAAAGCAAGAGAGAATTAAATCCATAGAAAATATATTACGGGAACAATTATATGTATTTTATAAAAATATAAGGATTTGATTTATTACAATTAAATTACACAAATATATTTGTTTGACGAAGAAATTCATGCATTACGATCATAAGCATGCGCACAAGGTATGCTGCATACCCTGAGAAAAAAATTTGACTTATTTACAAATATTATTGTTTATACCCGTAATAAAACCGAACATAATTAAGCTATCGATGTTCTGTAAATAGTCTTTGTTATTATATATTTATTTTTGTATTGTACCCATATTCTTGCCCATATATGGGCATAAACTTATTTTACTATGTAAAAATAGCTTGTCTCGACCATATATAAGGGATGTCGAAATACAAATAATTTGACAGTTCTCAACCTTCTCTCGTTGTGCTTCGACGCTGTTCCAAGACCCACCCAGGGTAAACTTGGTCAGTTTTCAGCACAACGAGGAACAATTTTATAATCGTTTCGCTAATAATAAATGTCATATAATTTTCGCGTAAACAGTGTTTATTTCTTTCTCTTTTGATATTTCTTGTAAATCTCGTTTCGTAGTGATCGTTGATATTACGTCTTTCCACACAAGGACTTAATCGTTCTCATCAGGCAGAATTATCTTGGAATACCTGTCAGTACTTACGTCCATTGCGCACGTAGGGAAAGCTAATAGTCGGATATTCTTCTGGTGAAGGTCGTTAGTGGGGAGTGTGACATCAACATTGCTGGGAAACTAGAAATTTGTTTAACTTCCCACGTCTTATTAGTTAACGTTCATGTCGTCCGGGTAGTAAATTCAATTTTTCTATCAGTCATTTATGGTCCTTCGGTCGTCTGATAGTAATTTACTTATTATCAGACAATTATATTATTATATAATTATTAATTAAAAGTAAAATGTATAATATAAATTTCTTTAGACATTTTGAAAAATTTTATATTTGTGTATGCTTTGTGCATATTGAATCCTATTTTAAATTTAATAAATAAAGTTAGTGTTACATTACAAACACCTAACTTGGATTTACATATAGCAGTGAAATTAATTATTGTATTGTAAAAATCGCTTCAAACAATTCGCTCGGAAGAATCGTATAATAACATTTTTGAAAAAATTAAAACGGCTTATACTGAAATAAATATATCCACACCTGAAGTGAAAAGACGCAAAGTATCATCAAAATTATGAATGCTACTCCGAATAATTGTTTAAAGATATAAAAGAAGAAATAAAAATAACGGTCTATAACAGTGCATTAAATACAATATAAATGGAATCAAAGCTAGTTTCAGTCAAAAGACATTGAATTTATATGATATTGTTGGTATTTTACTAAAACAAAAATAGAAAAAAAAACATATAATAGAAACATTTAGTTTATCTTTTTAACAACTCAGCACTGAAGTTAAACTATTTTCACAAATACACTACACCCCAAAAGGAATCAATAATAGTACAATATTTTAGTAGTTAAGTTGGGTGACTGAAGATAGTACAGACAGAACGAATACCTTTGAAAATATATTAAAAGTGTTACAATAATTTTATACTATTCCAATAACAAGTTGTTTCTGTGAAAGAGCTTTTTCAAAAATGGCGATAATAAAGAGTAAGATTCGTAATACAATGACTCAACAACGGTTAAATGCTTTACCTACAATATTTATTGAGCGAGAAATTACAAAATCAGTAAATATTGGGGAAATAATTGATGAATTTAAAATATGGATATTAATACAGAGAATATTACCTTTATAAAATAAATGTACGACGTAAAATTATATTATAATAATTTGTAAGTTACAAACAAATATACAGGTAAATTATAAATGTTTAACTGTAGGTAGTATTAAAATTACTTCTAGTATTTTCCTTTTTATCATCAAAGTTATAATATCTAAAATTTATATACTAAGTTTAAATTATAATGCGTAAGCAATGGTTATCTTACTCAGTTGTAATTAGTCAAGAAAGAGTTACTCAGTTAACCCAACAAAAAATTTTCTGCACACCCTGTGAAAAAATCCTGCGCACGCCTATGATTACGATTACTGTAATTCATACCTGATGGTAGTTATGTAGTTATGCTTTATTTGAATTGGTTATCTGATTACTCATAGTCCAAGTGACAGAATTACCATATTATTATTATTATTATTATTACTTATATTGTAAGTATGTGTAATAGGTATTTGTTAGGCACTGGTTTGAACTACGTTTTCCAAATATGTTATTTAAATAATGATATTTTATTAATTTCCACAGAAACTAATTAATATTAACCTAAGCGTTGTCATCATTAACTTTTTCATCCATATTAAACTTTAAAATGGCTTATGCTTAGTAATAAATTATATTATGGTCAAAATATTTGTATCCAATTTTCTGTATTTGTTATAATGCATACCAACATATTTTGTGACAATAGATCCAACGTAAATGAAGTAATACTTTTGTAACACTAAATTAATTCAAACAATATTTAATCGAATATTAATAAATTGAAATGTACACTGACTATATGACATATTAAAAATATAACTGATAATTTAAAGTAGTCTTTATGATATATTAAATAGTATTTGGTCATTAATTAAATGATATAATACAATATTTTATTTTTAAATTTAATTCATGAGTATATAGCAATTATTATTTTAGCATAGGCAGAATTTAAAATGCATATTAGACCATTTATTAGTATTCATTAACATGTAAATCCTGAATTTTTTTTTAAGAATATATTTAAGTGTTTTATATTTTACTTTTAATTTCTCTGGTATTTTCATATGATACTTCTATTAAAAAAATTAACTTAAATATTATACACTGATTAAATGAGAAATATGTACATTTATAATTATTGTTTTTGTTTCTTTGGAAATTAAAAAGAAAAATAGATTTGAAAAAAAATTTTAAAATGAAACTAACTTCTGTAAACGTCAAAAACATGTTTCAAAAAATATGTATTTAATACTTTAGAAACCCATTTTTTTTAATCAAATCATTAATTTTGCAGGCCTTAAAAATTATATATTAAATTAACATTAATGAATACATCATGATATGTACCTTATTATGTTTTAAATGCTTATAATTTAATTTATAGCTTATAACTCATATATACTTACTAAACTTTAAGAACATATTTTCTAGAACAGACTCCTGTATATATTCTGTAAATAATTAAAAACACATCATTCTTAAATATATTTTATTCTTATTCGTATTATTAATATTATTCTGGTTATTATTATTATTATTATTATTATTATAAATAATAATAACTTTGTCATCCCAAGCAAAATATTAATTTTTATATTTATTAATATGTTATAGCAGATTTTAAATATTGTCTGCATAATATGTGCACTTAAAATATTTACCACTTAATTTTGACAATTTTTGGTTATTCATAGATTCTAAAGAAAATTGATTAATTGTAGAAATGAGTTATTATATTATTTTACGTTCGTTTTAGCAACAATACTTAATTTATAATTAACTATGCATGTAGTGTATTAAATAATATATCTTAGAATTAACTTCTAAAAATTTATTTTTATTTAAGAACGTGTAAATTAATGATAAAAAATCTAAGTTTTATATTCATTTATATACAGTTTCTCACTATTGGTATTTTGGATCGAATAACGATAATCACAATTTTTTAATGCTCTTCAATTTTTTCTAAACGTATTTACGTAATAAAGTATTAGGATGAAATTAAAAAGTACATAATTCCCTAGTTTTTATATCTAAAAATTATTTTATTAAAGTATATATTAGTATGTTATCTATAATCTTACTTTTGCATCGTTCATTTTTAGGTATCTCTGAATACCAATCACTTGCTTTTATCATAAATATTGGTATTATTATATCGTGAGTACATTTAATTGCTCAATAATAACTATTAAATTAATACATAATGTTATATATAATTTTCTTCATTTGACCACATACTCAGTGTATCTATGTTTTCTTCACACCACAACATAGGATCTTGAAACATGTGTGGTAAATTGTTTTTGTGGGCTATAAATTGTATAATAATAATCACTTTCATGTATGTTATTATAAGATAATAGATAAAAGATATTTGTCGTTGATAAACGAATAAGAATTTCGTATAAAATTAAAATTCATCATATATCCTTCAATTAGCTATTATAGGTACCGATGATCATATGTACATTTCTCTACTCACAAAAATGATACATACCAATGATGTATCTATGCGAAAGTTCTTTTTGATATGCATGTAAAATGACTGAAAAATATAAATATGTAGATATCTTCAAAGTTTTATCTATACTTAGTACAAAATGACATATTATTCAATATTTTTATTATTGCGGTTACACGGTTAATTGCTACCAATAATTATGTAAACGATAATATTTATTCATTATTTGATGAATGACTAACATAAAACAGGATCAAATGAAAGTTTAAAATATTTAAAAAAAAATTAAATTACCTTGATTTTGTGATGCATTTTCGTCAATAGGAATAACTAATAAAAATAAATATTATTTAAAAATATATCTTCCTCTTTTTCTTTTTCACTTCTATCCCAGCTATATGGGGTCAGTCAACTGTGTCCTAAACTTCCACTTCATATGAACTCCCACATCATCTATGCACAATTCAGCAGTTCTCATATCACACTCAATCGCATTCAACTAATACTTATTCGGTCTTCCTCTTCCTTTTTTTTCTTCAACGTTAAATTTCATAACCGTCCTTACAGCTTTCGAATTTTTTCTCCTCATAACATAATCAAACTATCTAAATTAATTTTCTTTCATCTTATCCACGATCGACGCTATTTCTATGCTTTCTCTTACATATTCATTCCTTATCCTATTGTTTCTTGTGGCTCCAAAAATCCATCTAAGCATTCTCATCTCTGCTACACTCGTTATCTGCTCTATTTTCTTGTCAACCGCCCCAATCTCTGTACCATACAACATAGCTGATTTCACTACACTCTTTTAGAATTTAATTTTCAGCTTCATTGGAGTTATCTTATCGCACAAAATACCAGAAATTTCTCTCCACAATACACACTTAATCCTATATTTCACATCCTCGTCAAAACCACCGTTCTTTTGTACAGAGGACTCTAATTACTTTAAACGTTCAATCTCACTTATCTCGTTCCTTTTTATTGCCATTATACTACTCGTTTCGTCAACTTGTTGTCTTTTATTAAAATCATACTCTATATACCGTGTCCTACTTCTCTTAATCCCTAATCCCTTTTCTTCAAGAGCTAATCTCCACACATTAAGCCTTTGATTATTTCCTACTCTTGTTTCTCTTTTGTAACTTCATCCACTACAAAACAATAAGTATCAATCTTAAAGCAAATCCTTGATGCATACTTACTCTTACTTTAAAATGGCATTTCATCTGGCCCTACCGCATTTTTCTTATTCATCGCTCTCGAGGTCTCCCAAATCTCCTTCTTACTACTTAAGTTTATTCAATCTTCGTTCCACGAAATATCCTCTACTGTCTTTCATAAATACTTTTCATTCAGTAACTTCTCAAAAAACTCTTTCCATCACTTTTTCACATCTTCATTATTCGTTAGCACCCTCTTACATCATTAGTTATCCACCATACCTTTTGATAATCTTTAAATCATTTTTCTCTTAACATAGCCAATCTATATTTTTCTTAGATCTAACCATCCTTTGTTGCCAACTTATAAAATGACTCATCATACCTCTTAAACTTCATTATGCTTACTGTGTTCTTTGCTTTCTTATACAAACATTTGTATTTTACCCAATTTTCTCTCTTTCTGCTCTTTCATCATACCTTAAATTGCTTCTCTTTACTCATTAAAGTTCTTGGAGCGTCCTCAATTCTTTTCCATCACGTTCTTTGTTTTATGGCACCTTCTCTCACTGATTAGCTCTTTTACGGTATTTTTACACACATAACATTCCTATTCCATACATCGTTTATATTCCCTTCAATTTTCACGCCACCCTCTTTTTCATCTTAATTAAAAACTCCTATTCACTGTCCCCTATTAATTTCCGGGTGGATCAAGTGGAGAAAAGTGTCTGGTGTTTTATGCGATAAGAGCATTTCAGTGAGGCTGAAAGGTATATTCTATAAAAGTGTAATGAGACCAACTAAGTTGTATGGTTCAGAGAGTTGGGTGGTTAACAAAAAAATAAAACAAGAAATTAGTGTAGCAGAGATGAGAATGCTCAGATGGATGAATGGAGTTACAAGAGAAGAAAGGATAAGCAATGAATATGTAAGAGGAAGTATCGTCGATCGTGGATTAGATGAAAAAGAATAGACTTAGTTGGTTTGGTCATGTTATGAAGAGAGAAATTTAGGAAGCTGTATGGACGGTTATAGAAATGAACGTTAAGAAAAGAAGAGAAAGAGGAAGACCGAATAAAAAGTGGTTGGATGCGATTGAATGTGATATGAAGACTGATGGTGCATGTGTATATTATGTGGGAGATCGTGTTAAGTGGTGGTCTAGGACACAGGTGACTAACCCCAAATAATTTGGATAGAGACGAAGGAAGAAAGAGGAAAAGTATTAATTTAAAAATCATCAATTTGTCATTTACGACAAATTTTATGTGTATATTGTTTTGAATAAATCTCCGATAAATTTATTTCGGATTTAAAAATGGTTTTGAAATTACTCACTCAATTCATTATATGCATGAGTGAAGGCTTGAGTTTTATTGTATTTCACTTCATGATAGTAAAAAAGCATATATTTTATAAGCATTAAATTATCGTTAAATAATTAAAATTTAATTATTAAACTACGTTGGTCAAAACTGCCAAAGTGAGTATGTATTTGATGACTAAAAAATTTTAAATATTCAAATACTTCATAGTCTTAATAATTTTATAAGTTAATTGAAAAGGATAGTTTTTATTTTTCGTTGTCACATAAATATATAAAAATTTAAAATACTGATATAAATTAAAACTTACGATCAAATCCTCCATATTCTACAAGTTGTTCTACATGATAATTATGTTGTATATTAAATTACAATAACTATGTCTGTTTTATAAAACAAATATCCCGTTTTGGAAATAAATCATAAATATTTTATATGCCTAAATATAAGTACTACACATTAATTTATTAATGTATTTATATGGTCGTGGACCAACATCTTTTTTTTTTTAAATTATCGTTATATAATTATTAAACGAAATATTGCATTAATTGAAGAAAAGAAACATTATATACTAAAACTCGATGTTTAAATAAATGAATCTAGGTAGTTGTATGTAATTCAATATATAAACATCCATAGTTCGTCATTAAACCTCAGTGAATTTTAATAGTATAGATTAACTTATTATTTTTATAAAACTAATAATTAACAGGTACAATGAAATTTACCATACATTAAACTTTTAGGATATAGAATCACATGAAATTATCATAGTACGATACACCAAAAAGATAAAATTGGCATTTATGTTTAATGACAACATAATATCAAAAGATAAATAAGTTGTAAATGAATATTGGGAAAAATATTATTTTATGTTCAAAAATGATTTTTTTTTGAATCGTAAAAACATTTTAAAATCAATTTAAAACGTAGTTAAATAACAAAAACCCATCTTAATATTGGTCCAAATACTGTTTCTTTATAGCATTATAGCGTAAAAATAATAAAGTATTATTATATATGTAACCAATAAAAAATACATATATTAAAATAAACTTACTAATACACACTAAAGTAAAAAAATATAAATATTAAGCATGGTTTGAATAGAAAATGAATATATTTCATGAAAATACGAACATTTTATATAGGTGCATTTGAGTGATATATAATTCAGATGCCATAAAAAAATCATCAATTTAATAATAGACATTATAAATATATTATTGCATATCAATATATTTATTAAATTAATACTGAGAATAACATACTTTCCTGCAATGCTAAACATACCGAAAAAGATTCCCATTTTAAATGATATTGTAGTACATATAAATATAATATTCTATCTAATAGTTTGTTGTTGATTTATTAAACATTCTTTTTTATACGTTAAATTCTTTATATTTTCCATAATAAATTTCATACGTGTAAAGTATACTTACTCACATCAGCTTTTACGTCATATATTGCAATAGACAAGGTAATAATAATAAGTTTAATTTTATACATGTTTATTTCCTTTTGGTTGTAGTTAAAGAGTTATGTGAATTGCCATATTATATTGTCAAGAAATTCTCGAACTGCTATTGTACAAAATACAAAGAAACATAAATAAGATTCTGCAAGATCATATTATTAATTAATATTTGCTAAGATGTTTTAGCATTTTATTTCATGATATATAATCCGACGTATATATATATATATATATATATTTTTTTTTAATTCATTTATATTACAAACAATTAATACTAAAGACTTAAAGAAACGTATAAATTAAAATATAATTTTTATATTGTCTTAAGTATTATTTATATGTATGATACTAAACTAATGATTTGACTAATAATGTTTTTGTCGTTCATTCCGTATATGTTAATGGAAAAGTATTACGACTACTGCAGTTTTCATGCTTATATATCAACGAATATTAAACTTATTATTTCGGACATTTGTGGCAATGCTTAAAACCTCAATTTTAATATACTATTGTTTGATGGTAAGATCATTAAAAATGATTTCTTTAAATATATAAAATCAACTTACTTATTTGGTCTGTTTTTTTATTACCAATTTTTTTTGATTACTATATCTAATTACATTGCTCGTGGTAAATGTTTAAGTTATTATCTGAATTGTTTTATTATGTTTCAAATAATTGTGTGCACAATAAATGTTTAAAACAAATTTTTCACGAACCATTATATGTTATAGACACAGTTGCATACACCAATATTACAATTTGTACACATGATACATTCGTTCGCTAGTCAATTGTTCGTAGACATCGTTAATCCGCACCGTTCTGAGTTAACTGTTATTAATGATAACATGCAGATCTAAATAGTCAAAAATCAGGCGCGTATCCAGGGAGGGGGTAATGGGGTTCATGACCCTCCCCTTCCAACAAACATCAAGATTAGGTCCTTTATGTTTACTTAAAAACCGATATACGCATAAATTGCAATTTTAATTTTTTTCACAGAGATTTTTTTTTTATTGTGTATTATCTTTTTGTCCTTTTGAAAAAATGACCCCTCAAAATTTTAGTTCTGGATCCGCGCCTATCGAAATTATTATTTTTAAACCATTAAAATAAGCAAAAACAAACATTTTTAATTTCTTATTTGAAATTATGTTATAACATGATATAAAGTGACTTAGCACTCTGCTAGATTTTATATCATTTTTAACAAGCAAATGCTGTAACTCCCGAATCCTATCATCATTAGTCATACATACATACGAAAAAATAAGATATATCAGTATATCACAATACAATAGCAGACATTGGCTTTATAAGACAATCGGATACATTTTTGTAATTATTGGGAAATTGGTGTTATAACTTACTTTTTACTTTCACATTAGTTTTTCAATTCTTAAAAACAAAAATGCCTATTTTATATTTATAAAAATATTTCATAATTATAAAATCTTAAATAAGTAGGTAATATTATATCTATGGAACAATATTAAACAATTAAAATAGGCTATTATTATTTAGTTATCAGCTCTTTGTGATATTGTCGTGGTCATCGTCGTAACTTTTAGTGGAAAATCTAATTTAGTTACAACTTAACGTGTTAAAATAGTTAGTTATTAATACTTTTTTGCAGAATTTATATCTTTAATTAAACCTATATTATGTCCTTACCAATAGTTTGTCAAAAAGTAATTTTCATTAAAAATTCATATTGTTACACTCATTTTTAAGAATTTATTTTACTTAATTTATTAATTGATTTAAACAATAATGACAATTGAATATTTTTATTTGAATATTATGATTTTAATTTGAATTAAACAATGATAATTTTTGTTATAATATGTTTTAAATATGGATGTCGAAAAATCGGAGGTAATTAACAAAAATTATGCGAAGGCAATTTGTGTATCAAATTATATAATATAAAATTAAATGCTAAAATTGTATTTTATCGTTAGTTTTAAAACGTAAAATCTAATTTTCTTTTTCATACATACGCAGTCTTTAATACTAGTTTAATTTTGGATCAAATAATTATAATCGGAACTAATTTTATTATTTTTATGATAACCCACGTTCCCCATGCCTATAAGATATGCGTTTGGTTTGGAATTACATTAAAACATACAGTTGGCTAGTGTGGTCACACTAGCTGGCCGGCGGCGATGTTACCATTTAGCACACGGGCTGATCAACTCAAAGCTGTCTTTTGCCGTGACCGTAGACGCGACTTTACGCTCTCAGACGAATCATAAATTTCGTTTATTTTAAATGCCATGTTCTTTTCTATTAATGTTTTAAATAAATATTATTTATGTTATTATTTTCATAGGCTTACGCAGACTTTTGGTTCCGGGGGTAGCACATTATAAATTAAGGACCACGATAATTTAAAAAGCCATTTCAGACTAAACATGTTTAACATATAAAATACATTAAAAATAATGTTTAATTTTATTTATTGTGATATATAATATAATTAAACCTAGTTATTTTTTAAATTAATTAAATTATAATTTTATAAGATACTAATATACAAGTCAAATCATAATCCAAAAATGTCAACAAATTTCATGTGATATAAAAAGATTTTTTTTTATCTAGAAAATTATGATTTTTTTTATCTGTTATCTAGATAAAAAATCTTGGTATTGTCTATTATCTTATTTTGATAAATTTTAAGTTATCTTTGCACAACACTGACTATGTTAAGAGTATTAAAAATAGACTGTGCTATAACTGAAGTCATTTGTTTAGAGCAATAAGTGTTTCAACCGGCCTATTTATTTCCTGATTAAAATATTGTACAACAACAGATATAAAATTGTTTTCGAAATTAGATTTAAATTTTTTCTTCATAACACTATGAAATCACGAAATTAAGTAATTTTGAATGTGATTACTCAAATACTGCATTTCATGGGTAGCTTCATAGATGTATTTTTAATACATTGTCGTACCTACCTAACAAATCTACTATTTCTCTATAAAAACCATTCTGATTACTTGAAAAACTCTCATTATGCCCTCAAAGGAGTTTACCAGTTTTACCAAGAAGAAGTGCAATATCAATAAGACGTCTCATGATATCCATATTCTTATCATGCTCTTCTTCATTTTTCATTAATATGCGCATTATTTAATTTACAATCAGTTGATTTAGAATTTATAAAATTTTGAAATGAAGTGGTAGCATTTAAATGAACTTTTGATAATTGATGTTTTTTTAAAACGCTCATGACTACTGTACTAAGGATATTTACAGAAAAACAAGAATCTGCATGATTACTATTACACTCATTTCCATTAAAAAATTTACAATAAAAGCAAAAGGCAGTATCAATTAATACTTGGACTATACTCTAACTTTTTATAATTATTATACCACTCTTTGTTGAATGATCGTTGTTTATTTTTCTTTATCATCTTGGATATATGTTCAGCAACGGCTTTAACGAACCTTGTTTAATTCTGTTTCTGATGTCTAAGTGATGACTTGAAAGAGGCGAAATAGGATCATTTATATTACATGGTTTTATTACTGAAATAAAATATATATTTTAAATAAAATAATAAAATAAATAATTATATATGCGAATTCTGCGAATACCTGCAGACTTTTCATGTGAAAATATAAGCATATCATTATGATCTTCATTTAATTTATTATAGATATCTAGTTACTGAGTTAAGTTGGTATAAATAACTTCTAACAATTATATAGCACATATTGGTATAAATTATACAGTGAAAATTGATCAAAATTATATCTAAATAAAGATTAACCATACAAAGTATTAATAACTTACTGTTGTTTTGACTGAAAGACTCCAACACAGCAGATACTTTTTTGATAGAAATAGAAAAACAAAGTTTTTTGTTTCGGATCATTGGCAACTTTCATTAACGCTAATTTATCTTTAACATTGTGCTTTTTATATCCGCTTTTCATGTTTGTAGAACTTATTTTAAGTAAAGCTTCAAATATTAAATTCGGTACATAGGTAATAAAATTATTCACATATAAAATACAAGTCCACAAACGAAAAAATGTCGATACTGAATACTGACATCAGATATAATTGATATAATAGATATAACAGATATAATTGAACAGTGAACAAAATAAAATATAGAAATACACATTAATATATAAAATGTACCTGATATGTTATGTGAATGTGAATAGTTTTGTTATTGGAAGTTAAAAATAGACTATTGTTTATTGATTTTCAAATATCAAAACGTTCTAAGATATGCGACGACGTCATCAGCAAACCACTAAATAACTAATAATCATAATTATATAATACGCGATTCTGTTTGGTGGGATATTAAATATATCACTTTAGTTAACTGTTGTGTGAACATGTTCTTTTCACTAAATCGTTGGTGTAGGAGTAATCTGTCGAATGACGTCATTTTTGTTTACATCGCGAGTTAGATACATCTGTTTTCATATAATCTGTGACAACTATTAATTATAGATATCTATAATCGTGCTCATTACTACTGTTGTTCAATAGTCGCGATAAATGATAATAATAATTATTATCATACCACCACGCGCAGAGCTGTTCAGTAAAAATCTGTATTTCCAGCTCTACTTATTTTCATACATACGAATCGTATCGATTTCGTATACATGCGTACACATTGATGTGCAATTAACCAGGATTTATTTGGTCATCCATGACATTCATTCGTTTTTGGACGCTCTTTCGCGGCAAACAATTGTCTGGACTAAAAACGTTAAAATAAAAATGATCGAAAGTAAAAAGCTTTCGTTTTGAGAATTATGAAAATATATTATATTTGAATACAAGACATTCACCATGCATAAGGTTATGATGAAATAAATCACGACTTATTCTTAATACACTATGAAATAAATTATTTATATTTTTATATTTTTATAATAACAAGTTAAACAAATGTTTTAGATAAGACTTAATATACATTTTTAAATAACTAAGTAAATCGATTTAATATAACATCCAAAATTAATAACTATTATTTAAAATTAGTTTATATTAAATTATAATTATTCTTAATTTCTTTGTTATAATTTTTATGTCTATATTACTTGAAATTATAGAAACTTTAGAACAAATAATTTAAAATGTTTTCAAAGAAAAGAAACCAATCGTAAAAGTATACTTAAAATAATACATGTAAAAATATATAAAGAAAGTATTATGAAATGTACATTTTTATATTAATTGATTTTGAATTTTGTTTCATGACAAAATTTTATATTTTAGAGAACGCAATAAAGAACAATTTTATAAAAGTCGATACTTAATGATGACTCTTTGGATTTCAAATATTGTTTCTGAACGAGAACGAATTATGTTTTATGTTATGCGATATATTGATATATAATTTATAATATAATTCATATAATGGTTTCTAAATATATAATAAACTAAAAATATAACTTTCATAATTTGGTAGTTTTAATTAATTAAATGACAATGTGTTTTTATTTTTGAATCAAATACATTTTGAGTTTGAAATGTGAGTGAATCTATGTAAGTAATCATATTCATAACCGAGCTAATTTCTAATGTGAAATTAAACAATTAGCGTCATCGTTAAACATAGTTTTCATTATTTTTATCTGCGCCTAATCGTTGCACGGATCTTTGTTACCTTTATTTAAATCAGACAAGGATGCTCGTTGATCGACGATATCAAAAATTTCATCTTGACTCACAGAGGGGATTTGGTCAAGATTAAAAATGTTTTTTTCGTTCAAATTACATTGTCCCATTTCGTTTTGATCAACATAATATAAATATGATGGAGGTGAATTTAGGCTTTTACAATAATCCAATGGATCTCTCACATAAGTATTTTCTAAAAAAAATAAAATAATAAAATAAAATAAATATGAAACATTGATTGAGCCAAATCAACACTTGTATATTTTTAGTGACTGAGAGAAATGTTAATCAACATTATATTATATTTATTACATAATTGGATAATAGAATTTGATGTAGTGTTCTATTTATTATTAGGAATAAGATATAATGTACTATAGTGAAATCAATATGTATGTTTTTTTAATAGAGAATAACATTGATGTTCACAACACAACAATTAGGATAAACTTAAGGAGAAATATAACGATAATAGGAGGTGAATATACTTGTAATATATATTCTATTTATGATAGCAATACCGAAAACAATAGATATTGAGGGAGAAGGTAACTAAGAGTTAAAAATTTTAATTTGTTAATAATTTCATATTTTTTTTATTAAAGCTTTCATGGGTTGAACTTTTATTACTTGTATGATTTTCGGTAATATCCATGTTGCGATTTTTATTTTTCTTACGTTTCGGAACCGTTATAGGTTCCATCTTCAGAGTACGTGGTAAACGTTTGACTGTCCTGACTATACTAAACGGTCAACTTTTTATCTGTTGTTTTACATAGCTCGCGTTAGGTAATTTTTTCCCCTTTCTTTATTTCGTTCGTCTGCTATCCTCACTGCTCTTGTGGCCATTGTGTGAAGAAGTCCAATTCTTTGTGTTTGAAAATGATGGGATGCATTATTAAAACAGTGTAAAACAACGGATACATGTTAAAAAATATAAATATAGCCATAACAAGAGCAGAAAACAAAAATAATAATAGGATCAATATTCAGAAGCCCGAAAAATAAAGTACCAGTAATGAAAACTCCAGGAGTTTATGAAATGCCTTGTTCTTGCGGAAAATTATACATAGGACAAATGGGAAGAGCTATCGTAATACGGATAAAGAAGCATGAAAAAGACGTAGATTATAGAAGAATAAAAAAATCGGCAATAGCCGAACATGTCGAACAAAAAGATCACAATATTGATGTTAGCCAAGCAAAAGTATAGAAAAGAAACGATAAAGAAACAAATTACGGAAAAAGAATGATAAAAGAAGCTATAGAAATAGAAAAATGTTTAGAAAACTTCAACAGAGAAGATGGATTGAAAATAAGTAATACCTCAAGCATGCCAATAATACATCAAGCAAGAGAACAAAAATTTAAAAAACAACCAACAAATATGAACATTCAGTATGACGAAACTATATCACCAAATAAAGAAGTACAATTTAATATTGATTCGATATCAAAATGCAGATGCAGAAAAGGAAGAAAAACATGTATAGAATGTTAAAAAAACGAGAATAGAAAAAGTCACCAGAAAGCCCTACAACACAACGTAGAGGACGTGGCCAGTTAAAGTATAAATATGAGTCAGGATCAAGCGGACCGTTCAGTGTAGTCAGGACAATCAATCGTGTACCATGTACTCTGAAGATTGAACGTGTAACGGTTCCGAAACGTAAGAAAAATAAAAATCACAACATGGATATTTCTGAAAATCACACAAGTAATAAAATTACATATTTTTTAAAATATTCTGAGAATTTGATATGTAATATTTTTATTTCGCGATTATATTTGAATAACAAAGAATTGCATTTGTTATAAACAATGTAATTAAAATCCATTTCGTTTTTCCATTTTTGAAATATTATTATTGTTTGTCTGGCTACTCATAATCCATGTGACAGAATTACTATAATATTATAGTAATTATTAAAACTATAAGTTTTTTTAATTGGCATTTGTTAAGCATTAGCCTTAACTATATTATTATCATATATTACTCGAATGACAAATTATGAACAAATTAATATTTCATTAAACGATTTTAACATTATATTTTTAATTCATTTTGAAGTTAAATTTTTTTTAATAAAACATTCTATTGTTATTATTTGTATCCAATTTTTGTTTTTCATTATGACACATACCAATATGTTCTTTGATCATATATCCAACATATTCGTAGTAATATCTTTGCATATCTGGAGAATTAAATAATATATTATAGAACATCCTAATAATTCAAATATTAAAATGTATACGTAATATAGTAAATATAATTTATATTATTCAAAATGTAATTACTATAAATCAAATACAAATTGTGCATAATTTAAATATAATAATAAATATTAATTTTTTTTAATATTTATAATATTTTGTACAAAAATAGAAATTAAAACTAAAATAAAACCGTTTGACAAAACTCATTTACATAAATCCGAGATTTTATTTAAAAATATATTTAAGTATTTTCTACTGTACCTTTAATATCTTTGGTCCCATAAATATCTAATGCTTAACAAAAAGTAAAAATTAAATATTGAAGATTATAGTTATGAAATATACCAGTTTGTATATTCATGACTATTGTTTTTAATTTTGAAAGTTTTATTTTTATAAAAAAATTAATATCCGAAAAAAAGTTTGTCGATCACGATGTATTGTACTCTCTTTGAAATTTTATTTTAATTGGCGCATTATCTTATACTAATAGAAAACATTACAAAAAATCGCTTTTTGGAAAATTATTAACATCTATTAATATTGAAAACATGATTCAAGAAATTTATATAAAATACTTTATAAGTCGATTATTTAATCAAATCATTAATTTTGAAGGACGTTAAGATTGTATATCAAATTCGTTAACCAAAATTTGGTACGTATTTTATATATCTTTTTAAATTGTAATGGTTTATATTTGGAATGATTTCTCATTTCACATATTTACTTACACAAATTGAAGAACATACTTATAAACGCACTTTCCTGTGAACATTCTTAAAAAAAAGTATATGCATTTTCGATTTGTGCAATAGTTGTCAATAATTGTTGTTTAATAATTAATGTTTAAACATATAATTATTGATATTATTATTATTCTTAAGTAGATTATCAATTATTATATTTGTTTAAATGTCCTTAAATAACGTCATATGTACAAATCAAATATTTACCACTTAATTTAGGGAGTGTTTTATTATTCATATATTCTAAAAAAAATTGATTAATTGTAGACGTTAGTCATTCAAGTACTTTAGGTTCATTTTTTTATTTTAATATTGCAACTGAGGGGGAATTGCGTGAGCATTACTTACTCCATGAAGCATAGTTTATTCAATTAAACAACTTAGCATTTACTAATAACGCTGGTAAATTAGCCAGTATTATTCCAATACAAGAAAATACTAATATTACCTAGCTAGTGATATTATATAATATACAAAACGAACAGACCAAAAAACTAAACAAATCAAAAGAGACAATGTGACCTGAACTTCACGGACTGGCATACTGTTGTATCGTCCTAGATTCTTCGTTGCTATTTCACCCACTCCTCATTTTCCTTTGTATCTAAAATGATTGTTATGTATCTAATATCTGAATCCTATTGCTTCCGACAGCTTATCATGATAGGCACAATTGTCTCTGGTGTTATCTACTCATCCGCTATAGCTTTCAGCGAGATCTTGTGTCTCACTCATGGGCCATATTTAAAGAATGTGTTCCGTATTATCCATCGCTTCCATACATGAAATGAATTCCGGGCTGGCCACCCGCAAATTGGTTAGGTGAACTTGAAAGCAGCCATTCTCTATCAAGAATTGTGTGATGTGAAAGTTCTTCAGCCCATGTATTTAGTTCGCCCAAAACGTACATATGATATCACCTACCTAGTTCACTCTCCTTTGGTTATCTCTCCGTCCTATTCCTGCTATCACCAGTACCAAACGTTCTTATCAACTATAAGCCTAGCATTCTCCTTTCAACTTCTCCTCAGCTACCTTAGTTCACATCGACCACATGCTATCAGATGCATTGGCGACTGGATAGAATGACCGTCATCTTCAGAGCTTTTATCTGCACAGTTTGGATGCATACTTTATAATCTATTGTTGAGCTAAACTCAACACCCAAGTATTTAATGTAGGCATTGAGTTCCAGGTTGTCCTCATAAAGCATAAACTGCGGATGTCTGTAGTCTCTTATTGTTGTTATCAAGATAGAAACCGTCTTTTTCACTGAAGTATTCAAGTAGTTTTTATACATCCAGTTGTTTATTAAGCTAAGAACATTGTTCTCACCATCTTTTGCGTTTTGACATTTCTACCTGTCCCATCCAATGTGATGTCATCCGCAAGCGAGATAATCTGGATTGCCTCAGATAGCATTTCAATCAGGTTATCGTAGAAAGTATTCCAGAGAATATGGTAAATTATATTCTAAAAGAATATACAGATCCTTTATGTACACAACATGTTACATTTGCGTACCTAGCATCTGTCTGCTGCAGCCTATCATAATGGTAATCCAATAGCAATCTCAAGAGGTAGAGTGATACATTATTCCGTCTTAGCGCTTCGCCAATTCTTTCCCAGCGGTGTTGTGTTGAATGCTTTGGCGACGTCATTTGAGACCAACACACATAGTTCTCTACGTCTCATTTGACCAATCTACGCGCAATTACTACTGCTAACATCTTATCGATGTCGTCCATCGTCGACCGACCAATTCAAAACCTAAATTGATTTTCAGAGAGCCCTTCTTAATTTTCTGTCAGATAAATCTTCAGGCGTCGCTTCACTATTCGTTTAAATATTTTGGCAATCATGTTCACCATGTTTAAAGGCCTGTAAGATAAAGGTAATTCCAGGGATTTTCCAGGATTTCTAATAAGCACCAGCCAATCCTTCTTATAACTACGTGGGAAACATCCACCTTGTAGACAGTTGTTGAAATGATCTATTCCAATCTTCTTAGAACAACAAATTTCACCACCAAATTCGGTACTTTATCTGAACCAAGAGCTTTGCTCGATAGTAGTGTTGGCCAACTCCACTATTGAGGATAATTAATCGTTACTAATTTAATGGCTGCAGACTCTTGTGTTTGTAACTCAATCAGTGGCCAAGTTTGGAACAGTTACTATACGATCTCTTTTGGGTGACCGTTATAAGCCATCAAATTTTGCGCCATTCCACAAACACCAACATTGATTTGGTGAAAGCGAATCATTGCGTAGTGAACTTAGCAAGTTCTACCGGCGCCGTCTTCCTTCTTGCAATCATGATCTTGCTCGCTAACTACGATTAGAACGACCTTTTTATTGACGTTCTTATTCCTATCACTTTCTGGCATCGGCGTAATAAGTAATAAAATGTGACAAAATGAATACTTTAAAAAAAAATGTCAAATATCTTACTGTGTGTTAATTATTAACTTACCTTTGCATCTTTTTTCAATCGGTTTTTTTGAATACTTTTGTGGTTCTTTTATCATAAATATTAGAAACATTAAAGTTGAGTATTATTAACAAAACAATAATAATTATTAAGTTTAAACTGTAAGTTATAACTGATTTTCTTCATCAAAATACGTACTATAATCATTCACATTATCCAGACACCAAACCATTGGCATTTGAAACATCTGTGGTAAAATGTTTTTGAATGCTAGATATGTATTGTGTTAATAAAGAAATTTAATATAGGTATTATACAATATTACAAAATATTTAAAATCATTAAAAGAATAATAATTTTATATGATATTAACATTTGACATATTTCCTCCAATTAGCCATTATTGATAAACTATGTACTTATGTACATTTATTTATTTAAAAAAAACCTATATTTACCTTCAAGGAATTTATTCAAAAGTTCTTTTTGATAAGCAAATAAAATTTCTGAAAATTATAACGATACATAAATTTATACTATTGTATTTACATTGTTCACATGATTAATATTATTAAATGCTATTATAATTACAACTCAACATTTATTCGGTATGAAAAATTACATAATCGATAATATGCATTTTTCCGAAGTTACAAAGGTGGATCAACATCAAATTACTTATGAGTCTGCGAATGCGATTATTTTCTGTGCATACGACTTCTTGGGTCTGTTTGTCGCGCGCGTCAATACCGTTTGGTTCGTTTTTTTCGGCCGTTTTTAACAAACACAATTTTATGCACAAAATCGTTACCATTTTTACGGTGATTTTTTTACGTAAATATTTTGTAAGTGTTTTATGAATATAATCTGTGGTATAATTCATTACATCAAATGCCTATGACCTATTGTTAAGCTAACAATCATCATTGCCTTCACCACATTCTCACCGTTAACAAATCAACCTATCAAGGTTTTCAAATGGTTATTTTGGTTCATGTTACTTCAATCCAAAAGTAGGTCATATTTTTTAAATATATATATATACATATATATGTGTGTGATTTATTGTCATAATTCCGTACGAATTTTGTCATGAATATTCAGTGGAAAATTATACTTAATCCCCCCCCCCTTATTCATTATAGTATTTAAATGAATAATAATAAATAATAATAAGTAATATTGTCCCTTGATTATATATATTGTTGTTATTTAATACACTTTTAATTTATTTCCTCTTTACCAATTGTTTCATTTTTGTCCATTTTATATATTTACAATCATAACAAATTTGCAACGGTTGATTCCCCGTGAACGTATATACGATCGGGAAACCCCGAATATTTTATTCTTTATCTGAAGAATAATTATTAAAAACAAGTATACTTGTAAGTTTATAATAATTAAAAAGAAATAAAAACCTTTATTTGAATATAAATTTTCATCTTTAGGAACAGCTAATATAAATAATTAAGAATACATTTTATGGATATATATATTTTAGCTATAAATAATAAGTTAATAATTAAAGTAACGGAGATCACTTATATAAGAGATCTGATCAAAAAGTTCCGGAGCTTTCTCAATAACACTTTATTCAAATTTTTTAACAATTTTCAAATACTATCACCTTCAAAGTACTCCCCATGGCTACGTATACACGGCTCCTAGCGTTTTTTCCATTGGTCCATGCAGTCGAAATAAGCCTCAGACGAGATGCTCATCAGGCACTCCAGCGATTTTTATTTCAGGACGTCTACGGTGTCAAAACAATAAGAACAGGAAGAAGTCTGGGGGGCCAGGTCAAGTGAATACGGAGGCTAGGGAAGAACGGTCATCGCGCTTTTGGCACAAAACTGGCGAATCTGGAGGGCGGTGTGACAGGGCGCATTGTCGTAGTGAAGCACCCACTCGTCGCTCGCCCACATTTCTGGTCTCTTCTTTTTCAGAGCTTCACGAAATTTTCTTAGGGTTTCCAAATAATGAAATCGGTTAATTGTCTTACCTTGTAGCATGAACTTGTGGTAGACAACGCCCTTGGAATCAAAGAAAACTGTTAGCATCACCTTCACGTTCAACCTCACCTGACGAGCTTTTTTGGGCCTTAGAGAAGTTTGTGACTTCCACTGTGATGATTGCAACTTCATTTCAACGTCGTAACCATAAACCTATGTACTCGTATCATCACCGGTTATGATCATTTTCATGAAGTTTTCATTGGAATTAGCCATTTCCAGAAGTTCTGGCAAACTGAAACACGGTGTTAATTTTGATCGTCCAACATGAGCCTCGGAAAAAACTTCACTGCAACCCTTCTCATCCCCAATTTGTGGCATGATCCAAAAAAAATCCAACACTCATTAGCCATTTCACAGATCGTCAGACGGTGATTTGAACGAACCAGAGCGTTCACTTGGGCCACATGAGCGTCATCAGTTGACGTTGGGGGTCTCCCAGAACGAGGGTCATCTTCGACGGACATCCTACCTTGTTTGAACCGCTCTTATCACTTGTCACACCTTGAATAACCCATGATTTCATCCCTGTAAGTCAAAAATTTGAACATTTCCGAGAATGTTTTCCCGAGTTTCACACAGAATTTCACACAAACTCGCTGCTCCTGTTTCGCGTTCATCGTCAAAATCGCCGTGGAAGAAAATTGCACTTTACAATAAATGCGATAACTCGAGAACTAAGAAGGTTACAGCAATAAACAAAGAATCACGTGGACTCAGGTAGAGTAACGTTAACAGCTGAAACCACCAGAGAGTTTCTGCAACCCTCCGTTCGCACGCAAATTCAAAAGTTCCCGAACTTTTTGATCAGACCTCGTACATATATTTGATTCTTCTGAATTCTGGTATTAATTTGAATTCCATACGTCTTTTTATAATGATTATAATCATATTTTCATAATTATATTAATTTAAAGATTGGCAGTATGCTATTTATTACGTAAGTAGATGAATTTGAATATTTTACCTTGAATTTAAAAATATTTTGTTTTTAAATTACTCACTCAAATTGTTATATGCATACATGAAGGCTTGAGTTTTAGATTGGTCTTCTATATGATGAAAAAACAAAATTTTATATTACTGTAAAATATTATGAAACTGCGTTTGACAACAATGTAAACATATAAATTTATTGATAAATGAAAAAATTTTAAAATTCAAAATTTTATAGTCTATTTAGTATTATAAGTCGATTCAAATTTTTTCGATATCATATAAATATATACAAATTTAGAACACAAATATACAGTACTACTTACTATGAAATGGTCCATCTTCTACAAGTTGCTCTACATGATAAATAAAATATACATTAAATTAAAATATCTATGTACATACAAATATTCAAATACAACCTCATCTTTTTATTTTAGAATTGGCTTTTTGATGATAGGCTTTTACTAAATAATGTAATAATCGTACCGTTCTTTTTGATCGAAAATTGTGTATGATTATTTCTTAAGTAGGTAACAAGCAATCAATCGTCATCATGTTATTAATATGATGATAGCTACAATACTACATCATCATATTAGTAACGTTATGACGATTGATTGCTTGATATCTACTGTAGGCACCATTTGCCAATCACTATGACCGGTTAAACATGATGCCCGAATACGCTGAAAATGATTAACGCAACACCAGATAATAAAATAGCCATAGACGTAGACATATATATGTATATAATAATGGACTGTATTAAAGTTCAGTTTTGACAAATAGACTACAAAATATGTGTGAAAAGCTGACCGTTATCCCGACGATGACGATGAACAACGGCGGCATGCGATAGCAACGAAACCAAGAAAAAAACACAACCGTACCCGAAGACTGTGTAACGGCGAAAACACGACCGGTAAGACGTACGTGTACATACGCACGTCGCCAGGGCGCGCGGACCGGATCCGAATGTTCGAGAAAGTTCTACTGAACGCAGATTGGCCGCGCGGCCTCTCCCTTTCATCAGTATCCAACATCTACTATAAAAATAAACATACACCATATTTTATCAAAAGGAATAGTACGATTTTTATATCAGGGGTGCTGGTGTTTTATTGTGTACTACATTATACATATTTTTAATAATGCATAAAGAATCATAGTAGTTGTTCACACCGACCTTCCCGGTGCGAAGGTGATCGCGGCATGGGGCCGTGATGCTGAAATAGGAAAGGTGAGTCCGATAGTATCAGACTATTCGAAGAACATGCATACAAATTTGTAAAATGATAGTGGACTGTAATGATAAAGTTCGAAGTAAAATGTATACGTGCAGAAGTTGCTTAATAACTAAAAGAAACACGAGGTGGAAGAGAAACTTAAAACAATCTTAAAGTAGTCTGTCCCCACTGGGCGCATAAGATAATTATGATAATAAATGAATGATATGTACAGCAGTAATGAAGCATGAAATAATTACAGTTACCGGTACACTCGTCGACAATATCGAACAGTACGTCACGACGCGACGACAACAGCAGGCGACGTTCACATAAGGAGAAAAACAAAATAACACCTTATATGGCGACACGGGCCACGAGGTTATATGTTCCCGAACAATTTAACAAAAATTCGAGAAAACATACGCAACTGTACCCGACGACCATTCAACGCACACACACGGATACAATCGTGGGTACCGAAACTTAAAAAGTCTATATTCGATAATAATCATCGTTTTCATCGTAGTGCGGTGAGGAGAGAGATTTCTAGAACGTTCGATAACACCTCGCCTACCGCGCCACATGAATCATTATATATATATATACTCGTCCGCCGGTAATTCCTGTACCGAACAGTAGTACATCCTATTACTAAAATAGTTAACTCAATGTCTTTTTCTTGATGATAAATATATGAATAATAATAGTTCTTTACTAAAGCATTGCGATAGTCATAATAATTAATTAATTAAATTAATTATTTTTTAATCCTACTAATAAATTGATAAATTTAAATTTACCATGTATTTTTTTCAAGAGAAAGTTACACATACGAGTAACATGTCATAGTGTAATACACCAAATTTTCCTTGTGAAGGAAAATATGGGAAACTCGATAATGTTATTCTTTAAGTTTATTTTATTTTGAGTTATGATATCATATTTGAATCGCAATTAAACAATAATAACGCCATCTAGACATCCTTTCAAAATCTCTTTTATTTAATATTGTTAAAATTAATAACTTATTATATTTATTATATATGTAATCAATAAGCTTACTAATACACACTAAAGAAAAAATAATACAAAAATTATTAATGATCGCAAGACATTGAGTATTTATATAAATTTCTTTTGCACAAATGCCGAATGAAAAAGATAAAGTGACGATGGTTTTTAGTGACTGCGTATGTAATGTACTGTACAAAAAATTTATATTTCATTATAATTTGTATTATTGGTTAAGTAAATAGTAGATTTGGGTCATGACATGTAAAATTATTGATGTTAGGTCTGTCTATGAAGGCATATGGTCATTAGGTAATATTCGAAACGATTATGAAAAAACAATTTAAAATATACACGTTTAATTAAAATATTTTATGAAATGAATTGTACTGATAAATAAAACAATTTGGTGAAAATTCTAAATATACGAACTTAAAATTTCATTAAAAATAGTTGAACGTATAGATATAAAATTGATGAGTTTCATGAAAATAAAAATATTTCATAAAAGTTTGATTTGTGTAAATTTTAATTGAAAACACTATACAAAATCCATTGATAGAATAACATACAACATACACATTTGATTATAAATTAAAATATTTATTAAATAAGTATTAAAAATTACATACTTTCTTGGCACGCTACACATAAAAATAATAATAGATTTTCAACAGTAACAATTAGTAAACCTAATAGATGTTCAGTCTTTACCAGTAGCTAAAGCAGATGAAGATTTAGTTCCGTAAATGATATTAAAAACTTCATGTAGATTTACAGATAATAAGTATAACAGTGTTCGATTGTAATCTGTGTTTATATTATGTTGTAGCATTCCATTTTCATCAACAAAAATTAAATATATTGGAGGTGATTCTAAACTAGAGCAATAATCTAATGGACTTCTCACATAGGTATATTCTTCAAAAAAAAAAAAATAATTAATTAATTAATTAATAAAATGAATATAAAACACTACTTGAGCTAATGAGCGAATAAAGTAGGAATTAAATTTATATTTTATGTGACGTACAAAATCAAATAGGGTTCATTATATGTCAATATATATTTGTATTGTATTGAATAATATCATGCGCCGGACCGCTATATCCCAATATCTACCACCACACAGTTGTTTGGACAATAGTGTTATATTATGATATTATATTCCATTTATAATTAGGTAAATAATTTTAATGACTTTATGATGATCCACAACTCTATGGATGCACTGTTTTGGTACTCATTGATTTAACAATGAACATTTAACAATGAACATTTCAGAAATCGTTTTACAGACAGTGTATCAGAGAGCTAGTTGAAGAGAGCTTGTCTGATGATAGCGCTGATCCAGAATCGACCGTTAAGCTGACGAATTAGGAGATATTAACTGTGTGGTTTTCGGAAATATCCATGTGGTTAACGTTGTTATTCTGACGTTTCGGAATCGTTACAGGTTCCATCCTCGGAGTTTTGTAGTACATTTCTGACTGTCGCGTGTAGTCATTGTCGTTCAGTGTAGTCGCGACAGTCAGACGTGTACTACAAAACTCCGAGGATGGAACCTGTAACGGTTACGAAACGTCAGAATAACAACATTAACCACATCGATATTTCCGAAAACCACACAGTTAATAAATTCCCAATCCATGAAAGCTTTAATAAAGAATTAGAAGATATACAACAAAAATTTTAATTTTACTTAAATTATAAAATTTTATAATTTCTCATAGAAATTAATTAACTTGATTAATAATGTTTTTAATATTGTCTTTTTAATTCAAATTGAAGTTTAAAATACTATGTATTAGTAATAAATTATAAAATTGTTAATATTTGTATCCGATTTTTTTTTTGTTTTAATACATACCAACAAATTGTGCCACAATAGATCCAACATAAGTGAAGTAACATTTTTGTAACTCTAAATGAATTGATAAAATATTTTATAGAATTAAAATTAATTATGTTTATATAAGTTATAACTAAAATAAGTAATATAACTGTTTATTATTAAAATTACTTTATGATAATACGAATTACTATTCGTAATTGAGTATATTTATATGATATAATATTTTATTTTATTTTATTTTAAAATAATAATATTTTATATATATATATATATATTATTATTTTGGCATATGCAACATTAAAAATGCATATGTGACTATTTATAAAAACTCATTTACAGAAATCTAGATTTTTTTTAAAGAATATATTTAAGTGTTAAACATTTTACCATTTATTTCTTTGGTTTCTTCATATGATAATTCTATTAAAAAATTAATTAAATTTTTTTTTATTAAAAATAATTTTTAATTTTTCTTTGTGCAATTTAAATATTATATTAAATAATATCCTAAGCAAAATGTAGGCGAATTGTCTTATCTCGGATGTGCGCGGGGACAAAAATTGAGATAAAATGACGTAGCTAAAGATCAATGATGCCTAAAGAACATATCGTTTGATATAATTCGGACAGCTTGTGCAGCAGCTGTTTCACCAGTCATGTATACAAGTCTACGCTTGAAGTGCCAACGTTATAAATTTATTTTTCATACATTTACGTTGTAATTTATTATCTAATGTGGAAGAGAGAGAGTGTAAATCGATTATAGGAGTATAAAGTAATCCCTAACGAGGGTGAAATAACACAACATAGATTGATGATAATAGAATTGTTGTGGAGTGAAAAAAGAACACAGAAAGGAAGTCGAGGATTTGATTGTGGGAATTAATAAGGGACAATGAATAGGAGTTTTTAAATAAGGTGAAAAAGAGAGTGGGAAGAGTTGAAGGGAATATACACGATGTATGGAATAGGATTGCTACTTGTGTAAAGAATACCGTAAAGGAGCTTGTCGTTAAAAGTAGGAGTAGTATGCCATAAAACATAAAATGTGATGGTGGAATGAGGAAGTTCAAAGAATTATAGTCAGTAAGGAGAAGTAATTTAAGTAATAGCGGAAGAGCAGAAAGAGAGAAGATTGGGTAAAATCCAAAAGTTTGTGTAAGGAAGCAAAGAGCGCAGTAAGCATAGTGAAGTTTAAGACGCATAATGAGTCATTTTATAGATTGGAAACAATGGACGGTAAAAAGTAAGAAAAATATAGATTGACTATGTTAAGAGAAAAATAATCTAAAGATTATCAAAAGTTATGGTGTATAATTAGTGATTATGAGAGGGTGTTGGCGAACGATTAGAATGTGAAAAAATGATGGAAAGAGTATTTTGAGAAAATACTGTGTGACCATGTATTTGTTAAAAGTGTCCGTCCGCGTATAACACTATACGACGTACCAGAACACCGGGCACACCTAACGTATCTTATTCTAGGTGTCTGAGACCACTTTGCAACTCGCAAAACTACACAGCCGAACGCCATACGACAACGATGACAATGAAGATAGCCGGAGCGGGAATTTCGATTATTAGTATAAATATTCTTAAAACTTTACCTACAACATTCCATAGGTCGTGTATGTTATTGCAGTTGGTAATCAAAAACAATAGATCAGCGCGAACACCAGCTATATTGTATGGGTCAGTGTGTGTAGCAAAGGTGAGAATGCTTAAATGGATGAGTGGAGTGACAAGAAAAGATAGGATAAGGAATTATTATATAAGAAGAAGTATAAAAGTAGTGTGAATAAGATGAGAGAAACTAGACTTAAATGGTTTGGTCATGTTATGAGGAGAGAAAATTCAGAAGCTCTAAGGAAGATTATGGAAATGAACGATGAATGAAGAAGAGGAAGACGAAGACCGAAGAAAAAGTAGTTGGATGTGATCTGGTGTAATATGATGACTGCTGGTGTGTGCATAGATGATGTTGGAGATCGTGTCAAATAGAGGTTTAGAACACAGGTGTCTGACTCCAAATAGCTGGGATAAAGTCGAGAAAGAAAAAGAAGAAGTACACTGATTTAATGACATATATGCACATTAATGATTATTTTATTTGTTTATTTGCTTAATTAATTTCATAGTAAAATTAATAAAGAAAAATAGTGTTTAAAAAATATTTTTTTGAAGTGAAAAGAATATCTGTGAACTTGGAAAACGTGAAACAAGAATTATGTATTTAAACTTTATGAGCTAATTCCTCTAGTCAAATCATCAATTTTGCGGGATGTTAAGAGAATATAAATCAATTATTCTTATCATATATTAAAATAACACTTTGCATATATCATTATGTACAAAATGATTATATTCAAAATAATATCATATATACTTACTATATAATAACATTTATACTTACTCCACGTCACAAACATATTTGCCAGAGCAGTTTCGTGTGTACATTCTTAAACAGAAAATAATGCATTTCGATTTGTGCAGCAGTTGCCGATATTGGTTTTTGTAAAAAAAATTATATAAAAATATATTTGATTATAATTATTATTATTAATGATATAATTAGTATTAATATTGTCACCCTAAATTAGATAATCAATTATTATATTTGTTAAAATGTCATAATAGACATAAAAGGTTGTCCACTTAATATATACACATTATATTTACACATATATTTACCACTAAGTTTAGGCAATCTTGGGTTATTTATATATTCTAAAAACAATTAATTACTAGTAGAAATAAAATTCATTGAAATATTTTACATTCCATTTAAAAATACATATAATAATTATGTCACAATTTTGTATTTAAGTAATTTTCGAACGTACTGAAATATAGAAATGTAATTAAAACATTATTACATAATTCACTAGTTTTATATCTAAAAATGGTAGAATATGGGTTCTTGTATAAAAAATGTTATGTATATAATAGTATGTTATTCATAAGTTTACCTTTACATTTTTCATTTGTAGGTGTTTCTGAATTCCTTCCATTTACTAGTGTAATAAATATTAATAATACAAAAATAAATTTTAATTTAACACACAACGTCATAAATAGTTTTCTTCAATTAAATACATACTTAATTTATCTATGTTTGCAACACACCACTCCATGGGCATTTGAAACATGTATGGTAAATTGCTTTTGTGTGCTGGAAATTGTATAGTATTATATACGTGTTACTAACATTCGTGTATATTCTTGTTAAATATAACATGATATTCATCATCTATAAACGAATAATAATTTTATATGCTATTGACATTAATCATATATCCTCCAATTAGCCATTATAGATACTCACATTCATATGTACATTTATTTATTCACATAAACAATACATACCTATGAGGTATCTAAGTAAAAGTTCTTTTTGATAAGCATGTAAAATTTCTGAAAGTTATAAATATATAGAAATTTAAGTAGTTTTATTGTCACTAAGTATGCGATGACAGAATATTATTTATTTGTAATATTACGACTTAACATTTTTTTGGATCATTAATTATATGAAATATAATATTCCTTCATTATTTAATAAATGACTAACTAACGAGTATTAAAAATCAGTTATATGTCTAAAAGATTTAAAAATAAATAAATTAACCTTCATTTAGATATGAGTTATTGCCAATAGGAAAAACTAAAGAAAATAAATAATAATAATAAATATAAATATATTTTAAGGTCAACTGTAAATATTGCTTTATTAATTAATATTACCAAGATCACTTATGTATATTTATTTGATTGTTTGGCAATACAGTTTATATTTAAAAACCATATATCTAATTGCGAAGATTATTATGATATTTTCATAATAATTATAATTTTAAAATTGTCATTTTGTCATTTACTACAAGCTGTAAGTAGATATAATTTTGAATAATGTGTCGATAAATTTATTAGAAATTTCAAAATGTTGTTTTGAAATTACTCACTTAATTTTTGATATGCATGAATGAAAGCTTGACTTTTGTTGTAGCTCACTACATGATGAAAAAAATACAATAGTTTTTAAACAATCATATTAATGTTATTTAATGAAAATGCAGTGGTTAAAATTGTCAACTTGAATAAATACTTTATAACTGAGAAATTTAAAAAAGTAAAATACTTCATATTTTATATAAATTTATAATTCGACTCAAATGAAAAATGTATATTTTCGTTATCACATCAATGTATAAAAATCTTAAGTACATATATAAGGTATTACTAACATTTAAATCCTCCAATTCTCGTAAGTTGATCTACATAATAATTATGTTTTGCATTACATTATGATAGCTAAGTATTTTGATAAAACAAACATTCCGTTTTGGAAGTAAATCTTAATTGCTTAATCTATCTAAATATAATTATCATATACTAATATATTTATGCATATGAATATATATTATTATTAATATGTTTGTCGATAAAAATTATTTTTCCTCTTTATATTATCACTAGGTAAATATCATATGTTTTGTGTACAAGAAATTTGATGTAGTACAACTCTAAGTTTCATTAGATGAATCTAAACATTTTTGTGTACTTAAATGCATCAACATCAATAATACGTCATTATAATGTAGTGATTTTTATTATTATAGATTAATTTTGTTCATTAAAACTACTAATTAACAGGTAAAATAAAATTTACCATTCATTATTTTTTTCAGGATAAAGAAACACATGCAATTATCATTGTGCGATATACCAAAAAGCTAAAATTGTCATTTATGTTTAATAATAATAACATATCAAAATACTAAAATCAGTACGGCCGTTATAAATGAAAAATGGGAAAATTCATATTGTTATTCTCAATAATGATTTTATTTTGAGTAGCAAAATCATATTTTAAAACGCAATAAAATGATAAATATCCCATTTTAATATTTGTTCTTTTTCTTTATCATATATCGTTGAAAATAATGTTTTATTACATATGTAACCAATAAACTTACCAATACACTCTATAGTTTAATATAGTTAATTTAAAACATTAATAATTGTCACAAGATACTAGGTATATATTCAAATATCATTTGCACATATGTTGTTAGATGTCCAGCGATAGAGAATTACCACCATTTTTAGTTACTGCGTTAATAATGTAATGTACATCGAATTTATATTATTGTTTATTACTGTATGTCTGACATGCTAGTGTAATGATATACATGCATATTACTATTATAATCATTGTAAGTAAAGAACACGTTATGTATTGGTGTAACATGTATAATACCATACGAAATTATTTTTATATTTTTTTAAATAAAAATATACTTGCTTTATTCAGAACACTGATTAAATTTACGAAAAAAAAATACTTAAGTCATAATATAAATATGAAATAACTTTTCCACATATTATCCGAATAATAACGAAATAATAAGCAACCAGCATACACAAGAGATGTGTATCATCGGAGTAGCAACAAAAATATAAACTGACTACATAATCATAACACATTACACTTAACTCAAACTAAACAAAATAACTGTGAGAAAAAACCAAAGACGAAAAGTTATAATGCTGAATATCGCTCCTACTGCAATGGAAAAATACAGCAAATTCAATAACAAATTGGCCACTCGCTAGCCGGACCATCAACGTAGTCTGATGTAACAGAAAACTATCACAATACATACAAATAATTACACCTTAGACATTTAGATGATCACATCTCTTCTTCATCAGTGTGCGCCACTCCTCCTATGAGCTATTACTCACGACGAAATCGTTCTTCCGTAGGACGATTTTAGTTTCGTGCATATACGTATTGGCTTGTTTAATTTGTCGGTGATTTCAAGTTTGAAGTGAGGGTTCCGACCTAACCTATTTCTTCAATCCTTTTTACAACGTCAATGATATCCATAGAGTAAAGAAAAATGAGTCAAGCACGAGCAGCAAAGTAAGAAAAAAACATTCTATTTATTATTGTTTAATAAAAACAATTTATTTATTTTTTATGACTTCTTTCTTAAACAATTCTTGGACCTACACCCCGAATTTTCTTATTCTCATTCAGTTAAAACCAACCACCTATTATTAGTATTATGAAAAAATGGCGACCGACATTGGGTTCAAACCCACGACCTCAATAATCAATATCTCTCATGTTTGAAGGTTGCTCATCATTTCGTTTTTATTCGGATAGTCCATGGAAAAAATTGTCGATATTTATATCATGACTTAAGTACTTTTTTTATTCGTAAATTTAATCGGTGTTCCGAAAGGAGCAAGTATCAGTATATTTTTATTTAAAAAAATTTACGAAATAATTTCGTATGGTATTGTATATGCGCACACCAATACATAAAATGTGTTTTTACTAATAATGAAATAATAGTGATATGTGTGCGTAACATTACATTAGTGTATCGCGTATTACCATGATGTGTGTCGCCAAAAAAATGGTTTTTGAAATTCAATTTCAATTTTTGTTGAAATAATTTTTGTTGAAGATTTTGCTAGGGAATATTTTATGGACTTATACATTACATGAATGTACTTGAGTGAAATCCTTAGAACGCCGTAAAAATTCATAAATTGAATAATATACAACATAAATGTGTTATTACAAATCAAATTGATTATTTAATATGTATACTAAAATAAAAATAACATACTTTCTTGCAATGCTATATAAAACGAAAATAATAAATTACCATATTAAATAATATTATAGAGTAATATTATTTGTATATAAGTGTAATGTACTATTTGATCATTTTTTGTTGGTGATTTATTAAACATCCTTTTTTGTAGATTACATTATTTATATTTTCTATATTTAATTTTATACGTGTATCATTTACTTACTCATATTAGCTTGAACGTCATAAATTACAGCGGTAAAAATTATAAAAAAAAGTTTTATCGTATACATGTTTATTTTCTTCATGTAGTTAAAAACTAAAGTATATTGATATGTTTTGAAATTATTGTATTTTCGATCAGTTATTGCGCAAAACACAACAAAAAATAAATAAAAGAATACAAAATCATATTGTAAATTAATATTTGCAAAGATGTTTTAACATTTTATTTTGTGAATTAAAATTCAACGTAATTTATTATTTTGTTAAAATTGATTTATGATACAAACAATTAATTTCTAACTTGAAAGAACGTTTAAATAAAAATATTTTTTTATACTGTCTATTGTGGTATTAAATATATATTTGATATAAAGCTAATTAGTCTACTAAAAATATCTTTGTTATATATTCCGTACATGTTATCACATGAATATTACCACTTCTGCCGTTTTCAATGTATTATGATTATTATTTTATTATTATTAAGTTTAATTATTATACATTTTATAATATTAAAATTTTTAATTTTCACCTCGATTTTTTCAACATAAAATAAACATGCTTGAGGTGGTTATATGTTTTTACAATAATCCGATGGATTTTTTGCATAAGTATTTTATAAAAAAAAAAAGTAAATTTAAAACGATGATTGAGCCAAATAAATATTTGTGTACATATGGTGACAGAAAACGGTGGTATTTAACATTATAGAATAGTTAACACATAATTGGACTACCTACAGTATTATCAGAGACTATAAGAATACAGATGGATCACTTGATCAAAAACTATTGTGAACAAAAATTAGATACTCTGATTGGTGACGACGTAATCAGTATAGTAACATTCGAAAAAATAAATTACTGTACAAAAAAATTGCACAATATTATTGTATTAACTTCTATCTATATGTAATCATAATCATAAATCACAACCATAACCATAATAACAAAACAATGAGATATTCATTTCAAGTATAAAATACTTATTTATAATTAAGTATAAAACAACTAAAATTAAGTATTTACATTTTTATAATATTACAATATTACAATGATAAATACACACTATACATTTAAAAATATAATTATGTTACAGTTTTTATATAACAATTTTAAAATATGAATGGAAATAGCTACAAGTACATATTTAATAATAAGCCTATAAAGTATTTATAAAATTATAATTTTATGGTATTATTTCAATGTAGTGTTTTACAAATGCTGTAAAATTGCCAACATTCTGTTCTTTTTTCAGATACTAAATTGTTATTTAAATATTTAATCGAGGTGTAAATTCAAAAACGTATAAAAACTTTAGTAAGTAATCTTTATCAAAGTAGAGACATGAATGTTCATAAACAATAAAAAGCATTTTTATTTTTCTTTTATCGCTTACTTCTACTTCGACAAGCAAAATTTTATTTCTATTTTACCTAATTTCCATGACAATTTTTTGTTTCCTTGGTAGTTTAATAAGAAGTATCCAGGTGATTGTTTTGAAAAACCGATAGCTGCTGCTATGGATCAAGATTCATTTGAAATAAAATATAATAGAGCACTTATCACTGTTTTATACTTAAATTTATAAGTCCAAAATCACAAAATATTATACATTTTAACTGCGTATACGTATTTCAACAACTACGTTGTCATCATCAGCGAGAACTATTAATTGAGTAGATCGCGTTGATGATAACAACGTAGTTATTGAAATACGTGTACGCGGTTACAGTGTATAATATTTTGTGATTTTGGGTTTATAAATTTATGTATTCATTTGAAATATTAAAAATATCAGTGGATCTGCTTGTTCCCACAACTGAACTATTACAGCCACTTTGATTTTCCAAACCATCATTAGACGTTAGTTCTACGTATACCTTATACTGCTTTTCTTTTTTTCTTTCTAAAACAATATTTCATCTGAAATTTAAAATTAAAGCAAGAACTAGTATATTAAGATTAAAATTACATAATTAAATCGTTTTAATTATTTCTTTAAATTGTGTTAAAATAATTATATTAAATTACATTATAAATTACTTGAATAGTACTTACCATTAAATTTTGTGGGAATAGCTTTGAGAACAAGTTTTAACTGTAGGATTTAAAAACATTTTATTTTAAAAATGTTCTCTAAAACTTTATAACTATTTTTTTAATGTGTTAAATTGTGTTTCTGACAGCTAAATGTGGAAAAAAATTGATGGAAAAATAAATTGCTGAAAATTAGATGTGACCATGAAAATTCGATAACCAAAACTAGACAGAGTCATGATGGCAATACTCTAGTCACTCATATTTTCAACCAAATAAAATAACCTTTTGGTCTTAAGCTAACTTCTACAAATATGTGTATTATGGATCGAATAATTAAATGTTAATGTAATAAAAGTAAATACCACGATGCTGTACGCATTATATTATGTGTTATCGACAGCCGCAGTAAGAAATGTTTATTTTTAAAATAAATTTTTAAAAAGTTGGTCATTCGATCTTTAACCCTTGACAAATGTTCGGTCGGATATCTTACTGCAACCCTAATCCTTAGAACTGTAATGTTCTTCTAAGAGTGTACGCATAAACTCGAAAATAGGGATCTGGATCTATGCACGTCGTGTCCCTACGACAAATACCTATCGCTATGCGCAAAGATGTTCAGTTGAATTTGTATTTCTGTCTTTAGTAATTTCGACACGTACGAATCGTGTCAATTTCAACAACACGCGTACACATTAGCATGCAATTTAACAAGATTCATTTGATCGGCTATTTGACAAAATGTGTTTCGAAGTTTATTCTACAAGATTTTTAGACCAGTTGGCAGAAATAAAGTAATGTCAGATCGTATAATTATTAAGTTCGTTATAATTCTTATTTTTTATGTATATTTTGATGAAAGGCGGCTATTCGGCGACAATCACGTATAATTCGAGGGCAGACGCGAGTAAGTCCGTATTCGACTCGCGATACGACGAACTAACATCTACCTGCTTAGGTAGATAATCACTATCAGGAAAGTACATTTAATTACAAATTTTATCATGGTTAATACCGAACAAAGTAATTGTGGTGCTATAAATCGTGTAGTGTTCACTTAAGGTTTACAATAATATTATAAAAAAAAACAAAAGGTTTGAGTATAAATTGTGTCTTGTGATGTAAAGTTAATAGATCATTTTAATAGTTATTTATTAATTGTCTTCAAAATATAAAAAAAACAATATACTATAGTCATTATTTTTAAGATTTAAATATTTAAAAAAAAAATATTGTTATTATTGAAAATGCATATTTTTTGTGTTCAAAATGCAAATATATAATAAATTAAATAAAAATAAAAATAACAATATAATTTATTATTAGTGAAAAATTATACAATATAAATCATTGTAAAATATAGTTTACTTCATTTTTATCTGAACCTAGCCAATGTAGGGTATTTTACCTTTATTTAAAGCAGACGAGGATGCTATTTGATCAACGATGTCAAAAATTTCATCTTGACTAACTGAGGGAATTTGCTCAAATATCATACTATACCCTTCATTCATATCACATTGCCTTATTTTATTTTGATCAGCATATGGAGTTAACTTTAGGGTTTTACAATAATCCGATGGACTTTTTGCATTAGTATTTTCTACAAAAAATATAATAAATAAATAATATAATAAATATATAATATAATATATATATAATATATAATAAATTAAATAAGGAATTAAAATAACGATATAATTTATTATTAGTGAAAAATTATACAATATATAAATCATCGTAAAATATAATTTACTTCATTTTTATCTGAACCTAGTCAATGTAGGGTCTTTTACCTTTATTTAAAGCAGACGAGGATGTTATTTGATCAACGATGTCAAAAACTTCATCTTGACTAACTGAGGGAATTTGCTCAAATATCATACTAAACCCTTCATTCATATCAAATTGCTTTATTCTATTTTGGTCAGCATATGGAGTTGATTTTAGGCTTTTACAATAATCCGATGGACTTTTTGCATTAGTATTTTCTACAAAAAATATAATAAATAAATAATATGAATATAAATAATTGATTGAGTCGATTATACACCTGTGAATATATGGTGATTAAAAATAATTATTATTAATTTTTTAGTAATGTTATTAATTATTGAACAATAGAGTAATATTGTGACGTAGTGTTCTATTTCTAGTAATAGGTACAAGATATAATTTACTGTTTTACATTTTTGTTTAAAAAATAACTATTAGGATAAATCTAAAATACAATTAAACTAAATATATTACACATGTAGCTATAATAATTGAAATAAATTAAAAATTGAATAATACAACAACAAAAACAACGCCCCAAAAAAGACAATTTTATAAATATTTACTATTAAAAAACATTTTGAGAAATAAAAATGAATACATTTGATAATAAATTTTTAAGTCGACTCAAAAATTATAAATTTATTCGGTTGACCCAATTAGGTTAGAGAGCAATTTTCATTAGATACAAACTATATATTGAAAAAAAATATGGTAAAATCATATTTCTGGAAATTATTGTGATGGAAATAATAAAAAAAAAGTTCATATAAAGAATGATAGAAGGAATGATTTTGAATAATGAAATGTTTTCTTTCATGAAACAAAGGCAAAAAAGAAAATAAAGGAGAAATATAACGATAATAGGAGGCGAATGAAGCTGGTAATTTATTCCATTAATGATGCCAACACCGAAAAGAGTACGTAATGAGGAAAAATATAATTAATAGTAAAATATATTAATTTTGGAATAATTTAATGTATTTTATATTATACGAGTTTGATGTGTAATAATTAAATTTCACAATTATAATTGCATAACAGTGAATTGTATTAATTATGAAATTTTTTTTTTAAGTGGGGATAAACGTTGTACTTTTTTGTGGTCTCCTATATGAGTAATGTCATATTTCAAAACACTGCCTTAAATCAAACTGGCTGAAAACAATTCAACATGTCACGAAACCAAGCAACAATGTGATGGTCTAACGTCTTCGGACCTCCAGGACTTATCAACAAAAGCAGCCGTTTTAAAAACTATAATCTAAATTTGCGTAAAAATAAAAAATGTTGTCAAAAAACTTTCATTTAGTAAGATTAAGTACCACAAAAACAATAAAAACTTAAAAACAAAAGGATGAAAAAGAAAATTACATAAAACCATTCCTGAGCCAAATTTAGGCAATCACAAGAATTCATATTAGAACGTGGGAATTCAGATAAGCCTCGAAGGTCTACATGATTCAAAAGCTGATGTCTTAAGAAAATTTTTCAATGATGCTGACGTTTAGGCAATCTAAAAAATCCATGTAGACGAGGAAGACACGTCTAGATCTGATGTTTAATTTTTTTTTGTTTATCCATAAAATTCAGAATAACTTTGTTTAATATTGTTTTGCTGATAAATAATAAAGTAATATACACGAAGAAGAATTATAAAAACTCTAATAAAAACCATCCGTAGTTTTTGTCCGTGTAGTTAAATTCGTCTGCTGTGTGAAAGTGTTCCCAACACCCCGATTAATTCGGATATTCTCAGTGTCATTATAGTTAACCATATTTCATGTGATAAAACTATCAGAATATTATTATAGTAAAAACTATACGTTTTTGTAGTTGGCATTTGTTAAGCAATGGCCTTAATTATATATTATTATACATTAAGTAAATAATATTATATGAAAAAATTAATATTTCATTAAACAACTTTTTACTGAAATAGTATATAGTTTTTATTTGTATTCAAATTTTATTTTAGATTATGGTGCATACCAACATGTTCTTCGATACATTTTCCAACATATGTAAGGTAAGAAATTTGCATATCTGAAAAAATACATAATATATTATAAAGCGTAATAATAATTGAATTAATACAAATATATACGTAATATAGTAAATATCACTTATAATATTCAAAATGCCATTATGATACATTGAATATTAATTAAGTATAATTTAAATGTTATAAAATATAATAATTTATCTTCCAATTTATAAAAAAAAAAAATTTAAAATGAACCGATTTTAAAATACATGTGAACCCATTTGGTAAAACTCAATTACGTAAAATTCAGGATTTTCATTTAGATTACATTTTGTTATTAAATATTTTACCTTTAATATCTCTGGATTGATAATAATTTAATGCTTAGCAAAAAAAAAAAAAAAACAAATGAAATATTATTTAATTAATTATTTAATAAAATATATGAGTTATAAAATTTATAAAATGTATTTTATATAAAAACTGATTTCCAAAAAAAGTTGGTTAATTACAATATATTATACTAAATCTAAAAGTTTTTAATATGACAATGACACCTATAAGACAGATAAAGTCCTCAATAACTTTGAAAAGTAAGTGATGATACTTATACTGAAGAAAAAAAAGGCCGAAAAATACGAGTAACATAGAGTATTAAGTTTAATATCGCATATCTTGAAGGTATTAACAAAAATATTTCACAAAAGGATAGAAAATAAAATAGAAGAAAATCTAATAGTAGATTAATTTAGGTTTAGAAATGGTAGAGGACCTAGAGAGCTGATACCCTCCGCGCTACTCGATTGGTGGGTGAGGAGATCGCACGGTGAGATGACATTTCATCTCTCCCCGCTGTTAACAAGGCACGGTTGTTTCAATCGGCCATGCTCCGGAGGCGGGTGTTCCCATTGCGGACCACCCGACTCTTACAGTGAGGAGGATGACGAAGCGTTTCACACGCTCGTTCGCTGCGAGGCGTTCGAGTGGGCCAAAAACGATCATTTACGCGTTATAGGTCGTTTCCGGTCGCCAATCCTAAAAGTAGGAAGTGGTTGTCCACTTCACGTCGATCGTGATGGGTTTGAAGGAGGAAGCGAAGCAGGAGAAGCAGTCCCTGCAAGGGGATAGCTCTATCGCGCGGTTGGATGAGATGAAGAGCGGTCGTAAACCGCCCTTAAACGGAATGTGTGAGAGGAGGAGCGGTAAGTACTGTCTTGCCGCTTCTTCCTATACTTTGTATTTATAATTTTGAAAGGCGTGGTGTGGCCGGGGAATGTCTGGGTCACCTATCCCAGTGAAATATTGTAGTTTTTTTATTTGAAAAAAACGATGGCGACCCACTGCCCCAAGTACTGCTTTTAGGAAAGTGGGTGTATTGCCGATTCAATTAAAAAAAGAAAAAAAAGAAAAGAGGAACTAGAAAATCAATTCTTTGCCTTATACTTATAATTTAAAAACTGTTCAGAATTAGTAGACACATATACGTAGCTTTCATTGATCTAAAATTGGCTTTCGACAACATGAGCAGGAATAAGCTTTTTAATATAATGGAGAAGATAGGTTTAGACTTCAAATATAGAAGAATAATACATAAGCTGTATGTAAAGAAAAGAGCTGTAAATAAAGAAAAAAATGAGGCATAGGAAGAGACCGAAATACAAAAAGGCGTAAGACAAAGGTGCAATTTATCGCCCACATTAATTAATTTATATATTGAAGAAGCATTGAAAGAGGTAAGCGGTAAAATATAAGAGGGTTAAAAGTTAACTGAGTATTGGTGCTGATGCTACATTTTGCAGACAACATTGCAATGATAACATATAGCGAAGAAAATCTAGATAGAATTATAGTTAGTTTAGTCAAAACATTGAAACAGGACTATAACATGAAAAATAACATGGCTACGACTCAAATCCGAGTCTGTAGCCGAAAACATTTAAACATTAATATAACGATAAACAATATTACAATGGAAAAAGTGAATAGTTTTACATATCTGAAAAGCAAAGTTACGAATGACAAGAAATATACCAAAGATATAAGCTACACAACTGAACACGCTTAGCAAATGTTCATCAAAAAGAAAAAAATATTAACCACAAAAACGTTAACATTAATATCAGAAAAATACTTATTAAAACAATGATATAGATTTTAGCTTTATATGAACCAGAGCCATGGACAATTCTGAAAGCTGACAGATGAAAAATAGAATCAATCAAAACTTGGTATTGGAGAAGGATATTAAAAATCTCTTGAATCGAATGAATGTCAAATGAAGATGTATATTATAAAATACAAAAACGTAGGTTAATATGGACAGCAATCATGAAAAGAAGAAAGAAATGGATGAGACACCTCTTAAGAAACAATGCATGGGTAACATCTATAATTGAAGAAAAAATCGAAGAGAAACCAGGAAGCGGAAGGCGTACTTACCTACTAACCTACTACTACAGTCTTATTTCAAGTAGATCGTTATAGACCTAGGTAAAAGATCCAATAAAGAATTAAAGAAAGTTGCTATAGATAGAGAGGAGTTAAGGAACATTTCATTAATAAACCAATCTACGGATTGAAAAAAATATATATATAAGTTTACTTTTATTGATTCATTATTATATATTAATAGAAAACATTAAAAAATTTTTTTTTTTTTGAAACGTAAACGTAACCTCTGTAAACATCGACTATATTTTTCAGCAATTATCAATTTAAAAATGTATAAACTTAATTTGTCTACTCAAATCAAAGACGTTGAAAATATTTATTATATTCGTTTACCGTAATTTGGTACATACTTTACATATCTCTTTATGTTTTAATGGTTAATAATTAGAATAATATCATGTTTCGCATATCTACTTACACAAATTTAGGAATATACTTTCCAAAGCAGATTCCTGTGAATATTCTTAAACAAAAAAACATGCATTTCAATTCACGTTGCTAATAGTGGTTGTTTGTACAGTAAAAAAATATTTAAACATATTATTGTTATAATTTTTATTAATATTGTTATTATTATTATTGTTATGATTGATATTTTTTAAAAATTTTTTTTATTAAGTCGTTCATAATGCATTTACGCACGATGTAGGGTGTTTAAAATCTCTTTTGTGTGGGACTCATGACCCGCTTAATTGCGATGGGCCGTACTACCCTCTAATCTCATCTTTTTCTGCTCGCCTTGCAAGTAAGATATCGGTTCTTCTAGTAATCTCTTAGTACCAGCATGAGAGAGTCCGGTACATCAAATATGTTTCCTAGAGCATGCAGCATATCCTTTCATCTGGACGAGTTGAAAGCGTTCTTCACGTCAAGGGTTACGAGAAAAATTATGGGTCTAGCCCCGTCACATTTCTTTCTGGTGTCGAGTACCACCTGTACCACTTCCTCTAAAGCCCTAACCGTTGATTTTTCTTTCCTGAATCCATACAGTTTTTCAGAAAGGTCTCCGACGTCTTGTATAGCTATCGTGAGGAGCGTTTATTGTTGTTATTGCTGTTGTTATTGTAGATGTTGCTGTTGCTGTTGTTGTTATTGTGGTTGTCGTTGTTGTTGTTGATATATTTAAGTAGATTATCAATAATTATATATGTCAAAATAGTATATCACAACATAAATATCTTCTTCAGTAATCTCGACCACTAGGACTATCCCGACATACATCCTTGACTCCAGTTTTCTCTATCCGATGCCTGCAATCATCAGTCTATACCTCCTTCTAACGCTTTCACAAAATCCCTTACTACGTCCTCCCGTCTCAGACGTGGTTTTCCCAGTAGGATTTTCTCCTATTACTATGCGTATGAGTGGGTTTTGGCTACACCAAGCATGCCCAGCCCATTATAATCTTTTGTTGTTAAATGTTTAGGCATTTGAATTATTTGGTTTTTTTGAAATTTCGATTGTTGACATTAAGAGTTAGATAAAATCTTGTGGTGTCTCGTCTTCCTACGACCATGTATTCCGTTTTGTCCTTATTAATATGAAGTACAACATTCAGTGCTCCTATCTCCAGTCGACAAAACACAGATTTTAATCCGTCTTGTGATTCCTCCATGATCACCAGATCATCTGCATAAGCCAGCAGTCCTATGAACGATTCCCGAAATTTAACTCCTTCTCGCAGTGTAATATTCATCTTCCTTATTACTTTCTCTACCACTATATTAAATAAGATTGGTGATATAGTGTCCCCCTGTCTTAATCCTGATTTAACTAATATTGGATCTGTAGTTATATTTTCAACTTTTACTTTGACAAATGTTTCTAAATTGCTTATCTCAACCAGTTTTATAAGCTTGTCCTGGAAATGTAATTCACTCATGATATTGATTAAGCTCTCTCTGTGTATTCTATCATATGCCTTCTTAAAATCTATGAAAATTATGTATATTTCTCTATCATATCTCCAGGTTTTTTAATATATTTGTTTTAAAATAAATATTTGGTCTGTGGTTGACCTTTCTGGTCTGAAACCACATTGGTAATTGCCAATAACTTGTTCCGATTTTTTTTTTGTCCTTGATACTATGCAATTCGAAAAAAATTTATAAGCCACATTTAGGATATTCCTCGATAATTATTGCAGTCTTATTTACTTTTTTTTTTATGTATTAGACAAATCACCGCTGCCTTCCATTCTTTTGGCATTTTTTCTGATGTCAAAACCTCATGAATTATCTGCCACAACCACAGAACCATTTGTTCTCTTCCTTTCTTAGAAGCTCTGACTGAATGTCATCTTCCCCGGGAGATTTATTATTTTTTAGTATATTTATCTGTGATTTTATTCCCTTCAAGGTCAGTTCTTCACACCCCTGTCCTTCACAGATTTCCTGATTGAAATAAAATATTTCGTCTGATTCTTCACAGTTCAATAGCTTTTCAAAGTAATCACCCCATTTCTTTTCCAGAACTTCACTTGTATTTATCAGAGATCCATCAATATCCCTTAAAAATCTTTCTTTCTTTTTGTATCCAACTCTGAGATTATTCACTCGCTTATACATATCTCGAGTTCTGTGCGCTTTATAATCGAGCTTTGTCGTTTCTAATAAATTTTGAACGTATTTTCTCTTTTCCCCTCTCAGTATATTGCTGACTTCCCTTTGGCGAGTTCTAATCATTGTCAACGTCACTTCATTGCTGGTGTCATTTAACCATTCTTGTTTTGCTAGTTTTCTTCTTCGAATTGCTTCTTCCAATATCCTATTAAACCATGGTTTTGCATTTGATATTTTTTCCCTAACACTTTCGTTCCTGCTTCATTTATACTTTCTTTAATATGATCCCATGTTTTATTTACATTTCTTTCCATCTTAGTTGCTTACTTTTAATATTATTCTAAATACATTCTGCGTACTCCTTACATATTTGTTTGTCCGCTAACTTAGCTATATCAATTCGTCCTCAATTTGTTAATTACTTTTTTATACTTCTTAAACATCTTAATTTTCACTTTCATCCATATACCTATCAGCAAATGGTCTGAATTTATATCAGCTTCCCGTAAGGTTTTTTTCAGAATGCTATTTTTGAATATGTTATTTATTAGTACGTGGTCCATTTGGTTTTTATACCTTTTGGCGAGATCCATGTATACTTGTGTATGTTTTTTGCATGGGAACATAATACTCTTAACCACCAGACCCTTTCCTAAACCAAAATCTATTAGTTTAATACCATTATCATTTGTGTTGATATGTAGACTATGTTTTCCAATAGTCGATTTATAGCATTCTTTACGTTATATTTTTGCATTGGGATCATTCAGTGCTAATCTTACGTCCCCTTTCGACAAGTTAACCGTATCCTCTAGTGTTGTATAAAACATCTCTTTTTCTTCTTTATCCATATCTTCTGTTGGTGCGTGCGTGTTAATTAACACCATGTTAAAATTGTCTGTTTTTTAGGTTAAATTTGAGATTCTAGGATTTATTTCTCTAAACTTCTTTATTGAATGTATAATTGGTTCGTGTCAACCAAACCGGTTCCCAGTCTATGAACCTTTTGGTATTCTCCACTGAAGATAGTTGTCTGAGATATTTTGGTTATCCCGGCGTCTTCCCATCTAATTTCTTGAAGAGCTACACACTTTATTCTATATTTTTCTAATTCCTTAACAAAATCCAAGGCCGCACCTGGTTTGTGCAAGGTTCGCACATTCCATGTACCACATAGCAGATCCGTTTTCCAGTTTCCGATCGTTTTACCACATACTCTAGTTCCGAGGCTTGTTGTATGAATCTTGAACAAACAATTTGTACAAGGCAAGGTAGTTAGCCCTGCCCAACCTGGAGGACCAGATTGCTCTAACCAGATAAGGCCAGGGTAAGGTTACAACATAAATATAGTAAGCATAATATGTTAACATTAAATATTTACCAGTTAATTTAGGCAATTTTTTGTTATTCATGGATCCTAAGAATAAATCATGGATCGTAAAATTATAAGTCGTTAAAATGTCTTAGGTTCCTTATATTATTAATAGTAAATGTATAATTTATTATTCATATTACATCGTATTTTATTTTTTTAAGATAACCGATGTTACTGATACTTATATCTAATCGAATATTGGAATCAGAGGCGAAACTAGGATTAATAACTTCCGGGGAAAATGTTAATATTACGCACTACCTCTTATAATATTTTTATATTATAAACCTTATAATAGGCTTCCAAAAATTGTACACCACTAAATTTTTACGCCCAGGGATCAATCCCAATCTTCCACTTCCTCCTCCCTCCCTTAGCTACACCACTGATTAGATTATCATGAAAACATATATTATTCAAAGTAATATGTATTTGACAAAACAAGCTTTTTTATAAAAATTGTCAAATAAATTACAATATATTAACTTACCTATGCATCTTTCTTTTTTCGATTTTTTAGCGTACTTGTTCGGTTCTGTTATTATAAGTATTGAAAACGTTAAACGTGAGTATTATTAACGAAACAATAATAATTTTTAAATTTATACCATCCGTTATAATTGATTTTATTCATCGAAATACGTACTTAAAATCCCTATATTATTCAGACACCAAACCATTGGCGCTTGAAATATAAATTGTAAATTGCCTTTGTGTGCTAGAAATTGTATGATGACAAAGACATTAGGTTTAGAAATTACATGATATTACAAAATGTTCGTAATCAGTCAACAAATAATAAATTTAAATGATAATTACATTTGTCATATATTCTCAAATTAGTCTTTATAAATACCCAATACTTACAAAGCCATACATACCTTCGAGAAATTTATTTAAAAGTTCCCTTTGATACGCGTATACAAATACTGAAAGTTATAAAGGTGTGTAAATTTATGCTGTTATATCTACATTAAACATGTCACTAAATATTTTACAAAGACTATAGAATTATATTTTAATATTAATTTGGTATCGAAACTACACAAACGATTACATGTATTCATTAACTAATGAATGATTATCATAATATCAAATCAGGTATACTCGTAAGTTTATAAAACTTAAAAATGAATAAAAACCTTTATTTCGATGCATATGTTGATCTTTTGGAATAGCTAATAAAAATAATTTGGAGTACAATTTACAGATTTATGTTTTAGATATAAATAATGAGTTATTAATTAAAATTACGGAGATAACTTAACACATGAATTTAGTTGTTTTAATTTCCAGTGTATATTTAAATTACATACGTTTTTTTACAATGATCATATTTGTATTTTCATAATTATAATATTTTTCAGATTAATTTCAATTTGTCATTTACGTTAATTTTTGAGCTTATAAAAATTTAATAATTTACCTAAAATTAGGAATTTTTTTGTTTTAAAATTACTCACTCAAATTTGTATATGCAAACATGAAGGCTTGAGTTTTATTTTGGTTCTCTACATAGTAATAGAAGACAATATTTTATTTATTTTTAACATACTGTAAATTATAATGAAGCTGCGGTAGACTAAATTGTCAAACTAAATAAGTACTTGAGAAATAAGAAATTTAAAAACACGATATTTAGTATATTTAATTTTATAATTCATTTTAATTGGAAGGTGCCTTACTTTTTCGGTATTATATTAAATACATAAATATTTAAACTACAAATACATAGTACTACTTACTATGAAATAGTCCATTTTCTGAAAGTTGCTCTACATGAGAAATAAAAAATATATTAAATTTAAATATCTATGTACATATAAATATTCAAATACAACATTATCGTTTTAATTTATATGATTTTTCGATGATAGGCTTTTACTAAATAATATAATAATCATACTGTTCTTTTTTAAAAAAAATTGTGTTTGTTTATTTCATGAGTAAGTATCAAACAATTATTCGTCATCATGTTATTAATATGATGATGCAGTTTTGTAGCAATCAGGGGCGCTGGTGTCGTATTAGGTGCTACGTTATACACAATGTTAATAATGTCTAAAAAATCATAGTAGTACAATTCATTACTACAATAGTTAAATCAATGTCTTTTTCTTGGTCATAAATATTTTAATATCAATAGTTTGTCACCAAAGCATTTCGCTAGATCATAGTAATTAATTGAATGTATTATTTCTTAATACTACTAATTAATTGAGAAATTAAAATTTACTATATATTTTTTTCAGAAGTTTACGCACACAAGTAATATATCATAGTGTGATACACCGAACATCTGTTGTGAAGTACAATACGGGAAGCTCGATAGTATTATTTTCTATGTATATTTTATTTTGAGCTTTAAAATTATATTTCAATCACAATTAAACAATAATAATCCCTTACTGACTTTCTTTCTAAATTACTTTTAACTAATATAGTTAAAATTAATAATGTATTCTATATGTAATCAAGGCTGTATGGGGGGGATTCAAACCCCTGAATCTTTTTATTAGTTATAATATTATATATTTATTAAATTTTACTAAACTAAAATATTAAGGTGGAGATGCACTATTTACACGTTACAAATTAACCCGCATTTACACACATTTAATCGTATACAACATAATCAAGTATTTACATCTAGTAGTTGAAAATATATGATTTGGTTTTATGCCCCTCCCCCTCTAATAAAGGTATTCCTGATACGGCCTTATATGAATCAATAAACTTACTAATACACACTATAGAAAAAATAATAAAAAATAATTAAAAATTACAAGGCATTGAGTATTTGAATAAATTTCTTTTGCACAAATGTCAAATAAAAAATATGAAAGCAGTGTTCCTCAACAAGTGTGTCACAACACACTGGGTGAGTTGCTGGATAAGTCAAAATGTGTCACTAAGTATATTAAATGAAACAAAATGTACAAATATTTTTGACAACATTCACAAAAGTTAATAGGTATTTTATATAATATCTGTGATGATTTAAATTTAGTTATGTGGCCATTGTTTAATATGTGGTCACTGTTGATTTATCGATATTTTCGTTTATTTTTGGACAGTGTATACTAAAAACATACGCTGTATCCGTGCCTCACTTTATTTGTATGTTCAGTTTTTATCTACTTTTATAGTCGAATAAAGACTTTTATTTTATTAATTTACTAAAAAAAGTAATTTTTTGCTATTGATTGAAATAAAATGTATATATTTTGTTTAAAAATAAACATAAGTAGTAAGAAAGAATACAAATAAAAACAAATCCGTAACTGTTAAAACTCTTAACTTACTGTAAATACCTTATCAAGTTTTAAAGAGTAATCAGAAAATCCTTCAAAAAAATTTAAAGGCAAATATCGTAAACACACCGAAGATTGTTTATTAATATAATTTTGTTTTGGTTTAGTGATGTACACTGTCCTAATTCTTTCTGTATTATTTATTACATCGTACTTATGTAAGATAGTGTTTTCTGCATTGAAAAAAATAAAAACAAAAATTGGAAAGATTAATTAACAATAGAAGAGAAATTTTGAATCGGCTTTTTCAACTATTTCGCTACGTATGAATATGTCATGTAAAAATATCAGTCTGAAATTTCTCATCAAAATATTAAATGCTTTTTATTTTGACATTTTATGTCTTTACTTTGGCACATTAAAATAAAAAACCGTCACGAAAAAGTGTCCAAAAGTGTCCACGAAAACGTTACCTTTTTTATCGTTTCGTTGTTATTTTGAAGTTTACATTACCAATAAAAATTAGATATTAAATAATACCCATTATCCTTATTTTTTTTTATTATGTGTCGCAAAGTATGCATTATTTTAATAGTTTGTCGCCATAAAACAAAGGTTGAGAAACACTGATAATGAGTGACGGCAAAGAATTCATACGTATTTCATTATAGTTTGTATTATTGATTTAGTAAATAGTTTATTCTGGTCATAACGTGCAGCATTATTGATGCTAGGCTTGTCAATGAAATCATATGTTCATTAGGTATTATTTAAAACGATTGTGAAAAAAATATTAAAAGTAACACGTTTAATTAAATTATTTTTTAAATTAATCGTTCTGATAAATAACATATCTTAATAAAAAATCTAAACATACGAATTTATATAGTATAATTTATTTTAGAAAATTTGTAGGTTTCTCGGAAATGCGAATATTTTTTGAAGGTTGGTTGGTGTGTTTCTAATTTAAAACTTAATAATAGGTCAATTGGTAAAATGTCGTACGACATAAATATTTAATTATAAATCGAAATAGTTATTAAATAAGTATTAAAAATTACATACTGTTTTGCGATACTACACATAAAAACAATTATAGTTTTCCATTAGTATCATTAATGACGTAGAATATTGTGATGAGTATATCGGTGTACGATGCTTTTTGGACATCTTTGTAGATTAAATTATTTAAATATTCTATAGTCAATTCAATAAATAAAAGCATATTTTTGTTTTTTTTATCTAAATCTAATTGATGTTCATTATTTTACCAGTAGCTATAGAAGAAGAAGATGCAGTTTCTTCAATAACATTGAAACTTTCAGATAGATTTAGAGAAGGTGGCTGCACCACTGTTGGATTGTTTATTGTGTTCATAATAAGTTGTGGATTTCCGTTTTCATTAACAGATAGTAAATATATTGGAGGTGACTCTATGCTATTGCAATATTCCGACGGACCTCTTGCATAGGTATATTCTACAACAAATTTAATAAATAAATAAAATGAATATAAAACAGTGCTTGTACTAATTTAACGCGTATATTCACCGAATGAGGAGATAATTAAAATTATAGTTTTTTTAAGACATCCAAAATCAAATATGGCTCATCATATGCTAATATATATTTGTATCGTATTAAAAATGTTATGCCATTTGCCGCACCACTATTACCCCACGATCTATCTACCACTACATCGTTGTTTGGACAATAATGTAATATTGTGATATTTTATTTTGTTTATAATTGGATATATCATTATAATAACTTTATGACGACCTAGAACCCGTCTAATTGTTTATGGTTACTAATAATTTAACAATGATACACCAGAATGCCTTTTACAGACAGAGTATCTGTGAGCTAGATTAAAAGAGCTTGTGTGATAGCAACGCTGGTTCAGAATCGACCGTTATGCTTACGAATTAGAAGGTATTATACGAATTACGTCAGATAAATATTTATGTATATTTTTTTCCTAGAGAATATAATTTATGTTTACAACTAAACAATTAGAAAAAGGTAATTTATTGAATTTATAGCAAACAAATATTTGAATTTTACTTTAATTATAAAATTGTATAACTTCCCATAGAAACTAATTAATATGACCTATAATGTTTTTAATATTACCTTTTAAATTTATATTGAAGTTAAAAATGTGTATGTATTAGCAAAAAAATTATAATATTGTTAATATTTGTTTTCGATTTTATTTGTATGTTAATGCTTACCTACAAATTGTGATACAATCAATCCAACGTAAATGAAGTAACAATTTCGTAGTTCTGAAGAAATTGATAAAATATTTTATAGAATCTTAATTAATTATATTTATAAACTTATATTTCAAATTAGAAATATAACTGATAAAAATATCTTTATAATATTACAATTAATAATTGTTTATATTTACATGGTATAATATAAATATATATATATATAATATTAATGGTACAATTTTAACAAAGTAGGGTATTAGCTTACAAAATATTAATATTAATATTACATATGATTGGGTACATTGTTTGTAATTTATTGCATTATACATATTAATATATTTGAGAAATAAAATGATTTGGTTGCTGATTTTTTCATCTGGACTCAGAGCTTCGTAAATATTTTCTGGAATTCCTAGGGTACTTCTGGTTTTTATACGGTTCCAACAGTAGATGAAGAGGGGCTTGATTGTAAAGAGTTCACCACATGTTAGGCACAGAGTTTATTTTTCCTTTTGCATGAGATAGTAATGGGTCATCTTTTGAGTGACCTATTCAAAGTCTGTTAATGATTTCTTCGTATTTGCGATTCAGTAATTGGAGTTTAGACCAATAATTGGTAGTATTTTAAATTTTTCTAAGTTTGTTACGTGTCGTACATTGCAATTCGGATTGTTATAAGTTGATACAATAGGTGTTTATATTCCTATGAATGTCAATAAATGAGAAGTATGAGCGTATTTCTGACATGGGTTTAATGACTGTTTGACGAGTTACTTTGTCAGCTTTTTCGTTGCCATCAATTTCACAATGGCCTAATGTCCATATAAACTGTGTTTTTGTTAGCTTTGGAAATGATGTAGCTGATTTTATAGGTTAAGGTACTTGAATGGTAATTATATTTAAATTTTTAAGAGCACATAGCGAATTCGTACAAATGTTAATAATAGGGTCAGGTAATTGAATGGATATTTTTATTTATACAAGTTGGGCTATATATTCCGCTAAATAAATACTATTATAATCTAATAGTCTATAAGATAAGAATAAGTCATTATATAAGGCTGTGATCCCATAACCTATGTTGATTTTGGAAGCATCTGTGTCAATTAAAGGTAATTTTTACGAATGTTTTATTGCTATATGTTATTACGTATATGTTGGGTAGAAGTGTTTGTATTATTCATATCGTTAGAAATATGAATAGGCTTATCGCCCATTATTGGTTGGAAGATAGACTATTCATAGATGTAATTAAGGCGATAGTTATAATCACATTACCTCAATGCTGAATTTTATAACAAGATAGTGAGTTAAAACTATCCATAGCTATAAATGCGAACTGTACAAAACAAACGTGTTGCACGGTCGGAAGGTGAACCCGAACCAATATATATATTATTATTTGGGCATGAACATAATTTAAAATGCATATATGACCATTTTTCAATATTTATTTACGTTAATTTAGAATATTTTTTAAGAGTATATTTAAGTGTTTAATTTTTTACCGTTCATATCATTGGTTTCATCAAATGTTACTTCTAATAAAAAAGTAAATTTAAATATTACTCACTGATATAATAATATATATATACATTTATTATTATTACATTTCTTCCTTTGCTTAATTAAATTCATAGTAAAATTTTAAAAAATTATCAAAAAGATAATGTCAAAAAAATATTTTCTTGAAATGAAACAAATATCTGTGAACATGGAAAATATGTTTCAAGAAATATGTATATAAAACTTTATTATCTAATTTCTCTAATCAAATAATCAATTTTGCAGAATGTTAAGATTATATATCAATGATTCTTATCATACATTGATACATCGATTTGCTTAAATTTTTGTTTTACATGTTTACATTTAAAATAACAACATATTACACATTTATACTTACTCCATCTCATAAACATAATTGTTAGAGCAATTTCTTGTGTAATTTCTTAAATAGAAATACATGTATTTGATGTAATTCAATGTATACAGCAGTTGTCAATATTGACTGTTGTTTAATACATTATATTAAAATATATGTTATTATTATTATTAAAGATCTAATTTATAGTAATATTGACATTAGATAATCAATTATTATATTTGTTAAAATGTCGTTAAGGACATAAAATATTGTCTACTTAATATGGATAAATTATATATTTACCACTAAATTTAGAATATTTAATGCAATTCATAAACCCTAAAAGCAATTAATAAGGAGTAGACATAAAAGTCATTAACAAATTTTCCGTTTCATTTAAAAGTTGTGTTTATGTCACAATTTTTTATTCAAGTAATGTATTGAACTATATTACATAAAATTAACGATTGAAAATGTAATTTTATTTATTTATTAACGCTTAATTTAAAAAAAACCAAATAATGATTTATTTCCTTATATATACAGTCTGTACCATTATAACCGTCAAATTTTAGCTCCTTACCGGGGATATCATTATCTTAGTATATTATTACCTCCCGACAATATAATATTAGTATACCTATACTCCTGGAAATATTTCCCTGAGATTATTATATCTCCTATAGTAAAAATAAAATTTCAGAATATTTTTACACCCAGTAACATAATCAATATTATCCCCCTCGGTAGGAAAATAATTTTTATATTTCGTTATAACTTTGGCACTATTGGTGATAGAGACACAAATTCAATGGGGGTACATTTTAGTTTAGGGCATTTTAAGACACAAGTCTAATGAGTTACCCCCCAGATATTGGGGAGGGGGGGGGGTGAATTTTGAAATCGTCTTGGTGAATTTAATTTTAGTCGTAGATGATTCACAATACAATAAATAGGTTGAGGGTAACATACGAAAAATACTCCCTCCCCTTGGTTTTTTTAATTTTGATATAATTCCAGTGTTATTAGTGCTAGGAAGGTTGTTCCAGCGGAAAACTTTTTGTTCTGTTGTATATTAAGTGGTATTGGAAATCATATTGTTGTACCTTGGGGGTAAATATATCCTAAGGCAAAAATATTATAAAAATGACATATGTAAACATTGTTTTTTACTTCCTATCTATGAATCTTACATAGAAGAAAATATCAATCATATTCAGCCAGTCCTAGAAAACTATAACCGGGTTATGAATCTTATTTAAACAGCTGCCGGAAAAATAATGCCCAGGAGAAAATTTATATATCGTGTTGGACAAAGCAGTGGGGAGCTCTATTGCATAAATATAACCAGAATGGAAATGAAGTGACAGCCAACTGACTATTTGATGGCTTAAACGAAAAGAGAAGACAAAGGTGGGTAGAAGTCGTAGAGGAGATAGATTTTATTAACATACGTATTTATACGTATTTTATTAACATACGTCTCATTACTCGCCACCTACGAACGCAACCAGATGCGTGAGTCTACGCATTGAACGAGTTCAACCAGCGAGCCGAAGAAACTCGAGCGAAGTCCTGGCGTCGTGTTAAGCACGATCTGTAACAGGACTTCCCTGTGTATAGTATATAACAGTATGTTAACTATAATCTTACTTTTGCATATTTTATTTTTGGGTTTCACTGAATTTCTACCATTTGCTTTAATCATAATAATATAAGTATCGTGATAAATGATTATAAATTATGACGTTATGGCACAATAACTATTTAAAATTAATACAAAGAATTATAACTAATTTTCTTCATTAAAATACCTACTTAATATATCAATGTTTTCATGACACCACTCCATTGGAGTTTTAAACATATATTGCAAATTGTTTTTGTGTGCTAAAAATTGTATAATAGTAAACTAATTTTTGATTGTTATAATAATTACTAGTAATATTAATTATTAAATATTGCTAGCTATTATTCATCAATAAACGAATAATAATTGTATATGCTATTGATATTTATCATATATTCCTCAATTAGATATTATAGATATCCACTTACGTACATTTATTATTCACAAAATGATACATACCTATGATGTATCTTTGCAAAAGTTCTTTTTGGTAATTATGTAAAATATCTGGAAATTATAATAATATTATATTGAAGTTTATCATTTTTATCTGCACTGAGCACATGATAATAAAATATTCTATATTATTATTATTATTACGATTATACGTTTATTTGGTAACAATAATTATTTAAACGATAATATTTATTCTCTATTTAGTGATTGACTAATATACTACAAAATCAGTTAGAAGTTTAAAATATTTAAAAGTAATAAAAATAACCTTCATTTAGATGTGATTTATGGTCAGTAGGAATAACTAATAAAAATAATTAATATTAAAATATTTATATTTATTTTTTACCCATAAATAATGCATTATTAATTGATATTTCCAAGATTGTTTATAAGTATACATATATACTGTAGAAATATTGTTTATCCAAGCTGAAAATTATGAGCTATGTACTCCTGTGAGCTGCGGGAATAGCCTCAAGCATTCTCACTCCACCGCCGATATTCGGGTATTCGCTCAGTTTTTGTTATTCAGCAACAGATGATGAAAGGAGTAGCTTTTAGCTACCCGATGCGACCGTTTCGTTGAGTGAGACGGGCGTCTTACTTCATCGTTGGATGTTGTCATTTATGTAACGTTACTTTTTTGTAATATATTAACTAATATAATTACTTTGTGAATTACTTTTGGATCGTGTCTAGACTGGTCATTATGAATTTATTATACCGATCCCAGTCCAATAGCAGGGTGTCAGAACCAATTACTCGAGAAAAGTTCCGATTCCAAACAATAATAGTGTATATGTAAATGATTGTTTTAAAATGCAGCTTATAATTACTTTTCATATTAATAGTTTTTAAAATTATCAATTTGTTATTTACGACAAATTGTAAGTAAATATTATTTTAAATAATGACCAGAAAAATTTATTTCGAATTTAAAAATGTTTGTTTGGAAATCTCACTCACTTAAATCATTATATGCATGAATAAATGCTTGAGTTTTATGGTCATCCACTACATGATAAAAGAAAAGAGAATATTTTAAAAACTTTAATTTTACTGTTATATAATTAAACTGCCAACTTCAATAAATATTTAATAACTGAGAAATTTTAAAAATTCAAATACTTCATAGTCTAAGTAATCTTATAAGTTAATTCAAATGGAAAGTGTTTCTCTAATATCACATGAATATATAAACATCTAAATTATAGATATAAGGTATTACTAACATTGAAATCTTCCAATTTTTGTTAATTGATCTATATGATAATTATGTTGTGTATTAAATTATGATAGCTATATTATTTTTTATAAAAATAATCAATCCATTTTGGATGTAAATATTAATTTTTTAATATTTATAAATATAATTGTCATGTACTAATATATGTATGCATATATTACTATACATTATAATAATATATCATATATTATAGACAAATTAACAATTATATATTGTTATAAATGTGTTTGTTGATGAGAAATATTTTTTTTTTTTTAGATTATCGCAATGTATGAGAAACATTATGTAATACAACTCTAAATTTTAATGGTTGAATCTAAGTATTTGTATGTACTTAAATATATAAACATAAATTGTTCGTCATTCTACCGTTATGATTTTTAATTTTATTGATTAACAATATTCATTAAAACTACTAATTTACAGATAAAATGAAATTTCGCCATATATTTTTTCAGGATAAAGAAATACATGCAATTAACATAGTGTAATATATCAAAAAGCTAAAATCTGCAATTATTTTTAGTGAAAAAAAAAAAGACTAAAATTAGTACGTCATTTGTAAATGAAAATCGAATGACTAAATATTGTTATTTTTAATAATGATTTTATTTTGAGTCGCATAATCTACGAGTATTTAAAACATTATTAAAAAATATATATCTCATCTTGACATCTTTTCCAACTCGTTTTTACCTTATTTTGTTCAAAATAATAATGTTCTCTTATACATGTAACAAATAAACTTACTAATACACACTTAAGTAAAAAAAGAAAAAAAATTATTAATAATTACATGGTATTTAATATTTATTTTAATGTCATTTTCACGCGTACATTTCCCCAGCACCACCCATTTGGATTTTTCAATTTTTTTTTTTTGATATTAAAATTTAATATGTAATTTCTATGAATTAGTATGCCCATTCCCAGAATTTGTACGCACCGGAACCTTGAAAAAAAATGATTTTTAGACTAAAAATATGAATAAAAATATTTAAATGAAATTTAAAATAATAAATATTTACATTAAGATTTAAAAGATTTGTTTTCACTATTAAGTGTAGTATGTTAAAATAATTGTTGAATTATTGTATTGTCGAAAAAATTAAAAATCTTTAAATATAAATATAGTTCATCTTTTTGCATTAGATATGTCGGGTATTTACAGTTAAAAAAATTTTCCACAAAATGTGATTTTACAAAATTAATATTTCAGGACAAATAATTTGTTATTCCCCAATGAACTATCATTCGTTATAGTGAAAACATATTGTTTTCTATCTGTACGACACTGAAAACGGAAACATAAAATACTCAGATAAGTATATTTATAGATTTATTTGTTACTTAGTATTTAGCAAATTGACTGACGAATCTTATTCAAATATTTTATTTGGTGTACTATGTTTTGCCGTGACAGATATCCAAATTTTATTTAGATATAAAAGGTAGAAAACTAGTTATACCCCCAAATGATATTATTAATGCAGTGACACAATTAAATGATATAAGTGATTACAAAAATAAAAGGTATAAAACGTAAATTAAAAAGTTTTATTTTACATTTATAATTAACATAATTTTGTTGGGACGCTACGCAACCACTTTTTAAGGGATTCTGAATAGGAAACTATAATTCTAAAATTAACTTTTCTCATGGTTCCGGCGCAGAACAAATTCCGGGAACGAGCATACAAATTCATAAAAATAATGTACTAAATGGTGGCATAAAAAAAAATCTAAGAATTGTTTTTTACAGTGGGCGGAGCTGGGGAAACGTTTCCCCATTAATTTGTTGAAATTGTTATTAGAACGCTATAAACAAATTCATAAATAGAATAACATGCAACAAAAGTATTTTATTACACTTCAAAATGTTTATTAAATAAGTATTGAAAATAATATACTTGCTTGCAATGTTACATATAAAGAAAATAATAGATTCCTTTGTTAAATTATATTGTTTTATAGTATGATGTGTTTTTAAATATGATTAATAATTGAAATTATTTATAATTTTAATAGTTTTTTGTTGATGATTTATTAAATATCCCTTTTTGTAAATTAAATTATTTATTTATTCTATATTGAATTTCATACGTGTATAGTTTACTTACTCATATCAGGGTTTGCGTCAATAATGGCAATAGTTAATGTAATAAAAATCAAATTATGATTATACATGTTTATTTTTTTCTTCTTGTAATTAAAATAAAATGTGAATTGAAACATTAAAAAGTTGTTGCATTCTAAAACTGCTTTAGTCTAAAACACAACGACAAACAAACAAAAGTATGCAAAATCATATCGTAAATTCATATTTGCTCAGATGTATTTACATTTTATTTCGTGAAGTGTAATCCGACCTATTTTATTATTTTGTTAAATTCATGTATGATACATAAAAGTAACGTTTAAACTTAAGGAATAATATAAATGAAAATTTTATTTTATATTGTTTTAGGTATTATATATATATATATATCTATATATATGTTTTTTTTAAAGATTCTGGCATGGTTTTTTATTAGTTTGTCATTAGAAAATACAATTTCTCAGTTTTCGTGGGTAATTAGTAATATTGCGCCTTGCAAATGTGTAGGTAGTTTGCGTGTAGTAGCAATGATAATGTAGCCTTTATCGACCTTTATCGTCAACGTTTTAGCGTCGTACGTGAGAATTGCATGCCGACTTTCAAAATCCAAGGACAAATCTATCATCGTGCTTCTACCTCTATCAGATTTTGATTACAAATTTCTCTACTACATCATCGACAGTTATGCCCCCAAAACGGAAATCGATTGGCCGATCTACATCTGTAGCACGAACGATAAAGGCCTTTCGAGCTTCCGAAATAACCGAGCAAAAAGCATCACGATTGGAAACCATGCGATAACGAGCTGCCAATGCCCGATCGATTGAAACTGGAGAGCAACGAGCATCACAACTGGAAAACAACCGAGATCGAACTGCTCAAGCCCGCTCAATTGAAACTGGAGAGAAGCGAGCATCACGAAAAGAAACCGACCGAGAACGAACTGCTGAAGCCCGCTTGACTTATACCATTGACCAACGGAGAACAAGTCTGACTTTAAGAAGAGAACACTATGATCGATCCAGACGGACGCTGCATGTTGAATTGGATCTTGCTGCGTTCCATTACGATGCGGAATATGATTACAGTCGCCAACGAAGTGTCGTCATTGGAAAAATAGACAAGTTATGCGAATCTTGCCGTGCACTGAAATTCAAAAACGAAACTCCAGGAATATGCTGCGCAGGTGAAAAAGTGAAATTGCCAGAATTGCATTTACTACCTGAACCATTATCAAGGTAGGTATCAGGTATATCAAGCCAATCGAAATATTTCTTGGCAAACATACGCAAGTACGATTCATGTTTCCAAATGACATCGTTTCGTGGGGTAATTGACAATTTCGTCTTGATTCATCACAGTATCGATAGACATGTACGTTGTAGCATCGTCTGGTATTCCGTCTTGAATGATGGAATTGATAGCATTGATATCGTTGTTTGTAGCTGCTAATATAGCACGTTCACTAAGCCACTGATGATTTTTATAATTCCGCGCGATATTTGGGAAAACGTTTTGAATTAATTCATATGACTTCTCTCTTAAACAATTCTCGGACATATACCTTACATTTTCTTATTCTCATTTAATGAAAACTAACCAATCACCATATTTTTTGTAATATTACAAATGTTTTAAACGCCAATAAAGTGTTGTTTACGATATATACGTAAATATTATATTTCGTTATTAGTATATTTCATATTTCTATTTTGACGTTTTTAAATTAATAATACTATACTATAATATATTTGTAACTTTTAAACGTCGTCAATCGATCATGCGTGTGAACTGCGTGTCACTCGGATTCGCGATGTGTCCATGTAGTTGAGATATGCGCATATGGGACGTTTGAGAAGAATCTCTTTTTTTTATTTTGTAAAAACTGTTGTATACAGTACCATTACAATATATTTACATGGCACATTCGTTCGGTAGTCAGTCGTCTTAATAGTAATTAAACTGATATACAAGTATTACAGAAGAACGTTTAGTATTAAAATATACACCAATATCCAGACCACGGTTGTACCGATCAGATGCAACACCGTTTAAGATATTGGAATAAATAGAAGACATTTATCCAATAGGTCTAAAACTTATTTACCTAGTTACCTATTCACTTGATCGTTTAAGTTCGGTTTATCGTTTGGTGTTTTATCATTTTGCCCAATTAAATTAAAATAATAATTAAGTATAAGTCATAACTCACATATATAGTTAAATGAAATATATAAAAACCAAACTGAATACATTTTTAAATAATTTTTTTAGTTTATTTATATTTTTATATTATCACTTTAAACAAATAACATTATTTAGAAATAAAAATAAAATGAATAATTCTAATAAATATATCGATTTAACATAACTTCCAACAATAACTTATTGTTTATTAAAATACTCTTATATATCGTTTACAATTATTCTTAAATTAATTCAATTATTAATTCAATTTTATTTAAATAATTATCACTTTCAAATTCCTTGAAATGTTTGAAAATTTAGAAAAAAGTTAAAAAAATTATTCAAAAATACTCATGGGAAAATACATATATTATTTTTAATATAATGTGAAATATACATTTTTTAAACTATTAATATTTTAATCAAATTTCGTTACCGAAACGTTAAATTATAAAAAACATAAAAACCCAATGATTTGTTGGTAATTTAAAATTGTATTTGAAAATGAGTGAAATTCTTTGAGAAATAATTTCAATCTATAATGCATTTAAAGAATAACACAATAATAACGAATAGCTATAATTTTGTATCTGCATATTTATTGGTTTTGTATAAAATGATTAAAGAATTTTATTTATTTTGTTTTCTATGATATTATTATCAAACTTTTAAGTTAAGTGTAAATGAAATTTAGTTACAACTATGATCATTTTGACTATAGTTATTTTACTGATTTTTAACTATAATTTTATAACGTTTACGATTTCTAATAAAGTATGTTAAATTAAACATTGTTAATAGTAAACAATTAAAACTAGCTAATCTTAAAAGGAAACTTGAATAAAGTAGCTTCACATACTATTTGAATTGTTATAACTCATCAAAAAAATGAAAATATTTAATACTGTTGTTCATTTTTATTTATAACGAGTATTGTCAAAACCACATAAAGAAATATGTATAAAACTGTTTATTATATTAATATAACAAAATATGGTTCAATGCAGATTATGTTATGTTACGTTCTAATAAAAACTTGAAAATAATATTCATAAATTGGAATCAAAATATTTAATAAACCATAAATATTATTTTTTTAATTTGTAAGATATTTCATATCTTATTATGATTGCGCTGTATATAAATATTTTTTTTTTATTGAAAATGCATATTTTTTGTGCTTGAAATACAAATTTATAATAAGTTATTAAATTATCGATACAATTAATTATTATTGTAAAATTAAACAATATGCGTCATCTTAAAACATTATCTTCATTTCAACTGATTATCATCTAAATTTTCTACAGATTATCATCTTAATCTAATCGATGTACAGTCCTTTACCTTTATCTAATGTAGATGAAAATGGTTCAACTGTTTTTTCAATGATATCGAAAATTTCATCTTGACTCACAGAAGGTAGCTGATCAAGTGTAAAACTACACTCTTCGCTCATATTAAATTGTCCCGTTCTATTTTCACTAACATAAGTTAGATGTGCTGGAGGTGATTCTATGTTATTGCAATAATCAAACGGACTTCTTGCATAGGTATTTTCTATAAAAAATGAAATTAGTAGAATGAATATAAATTATAATTATATGATATGTTGCACTCGTTAATTAAATATGTACGTTTATTTACTAGTGAATAATTTTTAAGAAAACAACTCATCAAATAGGATAATCTTAAATTACAGATTAACAATGAAGCTATGATAACAAAAAATAAAAAATAAAAATTAATTTCACAATAACTAAAAAAGAAAGAAAGACTTTTATGTCATATTAAAAAATATAACATAAAAATATAATAAAATATAAGAAGAAATTAATTATAGATTTGATAAGAAATTATTCAGGATATCCGGAGGAATGAAAAATGAATAGGAGTGATTCGGAAGAATAGAAATACTAATGCGAGCTGTTTTTGTTAGAAACATGTAGTAAAATAACAAAAACATGGAAAAATTCTCATACATTATTTTAAAGACAACCACAAAAACATGATAATAGAAAAATAAATACAAGGAATGAGCTTGGGAAATGAACCGTTGTTTAATGAACCATAATTGAAAACGAAATAAAAGTATAAATATAGTGATAAAAAGAAGCGAATAGAGCTAGTAATTTATCACATTTATGATACCAGTAACAAAAGGAATATATAATAAAGGAAGAGAAAATTGAGAAAAAAGATTCATAATTCAGGAATAATTACATATATTTTTTAATATTAACAAAATTACATATTTTGTAACACCACAAATTCTAAATCGGGTACATTAAGTGCCACTAATTATTACTGAGTAGATACGGGGACATTATCGGCCAATTATTATATTTAGATATATATATATATATATATATATATATATATATATATATATATATATATATATATATATATATATTAAGTAATAATATTATATCCATATATGTATATTTGTCATTTTTCTTATTTTTCCTCTTTTAAAACGTAGTTTTCATTCAGTTCAGCCGTGGTCGTTGTCGTGACACTTCGTTTAATTGCCATTGTATTTTTAATGATTTTTGCTGTGCGTTCAGTAATTTATCAATATCCATTTCATATAAAACGTTTATTCATGAACTTCATAGAGTAGGACGTTTTTCCATCCCCATAGCAAATCTATCGATAGGTAAGAGGCGAACACGCATTGATGCAACAGCATCAATGCCGGTAAATAAGTATGGATATGTTTATGTAAATAAATAATAACTTGGTCAATATGATTTTATTTTCTTTATCTTTATATTTCCCAATAAATATCTATCTAGTATATAGATCAAATAATAAAGAAATTTCCCTCTTTATTTTCTTTTTCTTTGGTATATAAATATATAAATATGTATTTATTTAGAAAAAAATCTCGTTGTCTTTTCCGTCTATTTTCCACCATGAATAATAATTAAACACAAAAATTCTCGTTGCTCCGACATACGAGTCTCAGCACGAGGTTGGCGACCCTCATACATTTTTGATTGTCGGACATATAACGTTCGTCACATAACAAGAAACAGCGAATATTGTATATAAATTACACAAATATATTTGCCTAATAAAGAAATGCATTCATTATGATTAATACATGCCAAACCTATCGGCAACTATAGCATTATTTTTATTGATCATCTAGTAACTCGGAATTTAACTGACATAACTACTAGTGTATAATAATAATTATTAATTCTACAAATATGTTTAAATGGAATTTGGTAAGCATTAACTTTTTCTATATTTTTAATATATGTTACTTAAATAATAAAATTTTATTAATTTCCACGTGAACGTACTAATATTCAATTAAACGTTTTTTACATTATCTTTATAATTAATTTTAAAGTTTAAATGTTATTAAATTGTAATATTATTTTTGTTCAAGTATTGTTTTTCTATAATGATACATACCAACATGGTCTATGATGGAAAGTCCAACATAATCGAAATAATATTTTTGCATCTCTATACAAATATATTCAGATATTATAATAAAGACCTGTAGCATTAAATTAATATAAATTATAATATTTTGGCATAAATAGAATTTAAAACGTAAATTAATTAATTTGGAAAAATTAACTTTACAGAATTCTAAAATTTCCTTTCAGAATATATTAAAATGTTTAATATTTTACCTATTATATCTTTGGGTTGGCTAAAATTTAATGCTTGGTAAAAAAACAAATGAAATATTATACTAATATCATTAAATACACAAATATGAACATTTATGACTATTGTATTTCTTTCTTTGAAAAATTTGTTTATGATATAATTAATTAAGAAAAACTATTTAAATAAATGATCGATGATAATACAATGAATCTAAATATCTATATCTATCTAAAATATTACTTTTATTGATAAAAAATCTTGTATTAATAGAAAACATAACAAAAAAATTTTTTTAACTGAACTCTAACCATTGTGAACACCGGTAAGATAAATTTCATGATATATGAGTTTAAAACATTATGAACCAATTTCATATAACAAAATAATTCATTTTGGAGGGTAATAAGATTAGATATTAAATTCACTTTATAAAATTTAACAAAAAATTTATATTTACTTACATAATCCGAAAAACATACTTTCCAGTGCAGCTTCTTGTGAACATTCTTAACAAAAACCGTCACGAAAATAATTAACGCATACGAGTTTGCGTTAAGTGAGACATTTTATGTCTTTTTAGGTTAGGTTTTTTTTTTCTGTAACGCTTTTTCGTGACGGTCCCCAGTGGGTATCTTAATTTAGGTAACGCTTTTCGTGGACACTTTTTGGTGGACACGTTTTCGTGACGGTTTTTTATTTTAATGTGCCAAAGTAAAGACATAAAATGTCAAAAATATGTGTGTTTAGATTTATTCAGCAGTTGTCAATATCAACCATCGTTAAATAAATAACATTTAAACATATTTTATAATTTGTATTATTATTAATCTTGAAATTCTAAAGTAGATAATAAATATATATTTTTATTAAAATATCGTAACAGATACTTAATTTTGTCTAATTAATATGTATACTAATAATATTTACCACTAAATTTAGGCAATCTTGTATTATTCAAAGATTCTAATGACAATAGATTAATTTTAGAAGTATAATATTTTATATTCCTTACAAACAAAATTTTAAATATATAATGTATTATTCATTCAACAAAATTTTTTAAGATGATTAATTCAACATATGTAAAATTATATGAAATATTGAAATGCCATTAACACGTTTATAATTCATAGGTTATACATTCAAAAATTTAAAAATTGGGTTACTGTAGAATAATTGTCAAATACATAACAGTATGTTAATTATTATCTTACTTTTGCATTTTACATTTTTTGATTTTATTTGGTACTCTCCAGGTGCATCTATTATAGGGATTAAAGTAGTTAAACATCAATACAGTTAATAATATAATAATAATTCTTAAATTGGTGTATAATGTCAAAATTGATTTTCTTCAAAGTAATACGAACCGAAATCATATATATTTTTCATACACCACTTCATTGGCTCTTGAAACATTTGTGATAAATTGTTTTTGTGTGCTAGAAATTAAATAATTATAAAATTATTCGTGTTAGTTATTACATATTTCATGTTATTAATAATGAATAAACAAAAATAACTTTTTAGTTGATATTCACATCTACTTTATGGTCTCCAAATAGTCATCTTCCATCATTATACCCACGTAGTTGTTAATTAATTTATTTATAAAAAGATTAACTTACCTTCCATAAACCTTTGCAAAAGTTCCCTTTGATAGGCATATACAATTGCTGAAAATTATTTACATGTAGAAATGTCTGCACTTTTATCTACACTGTCCTCATCAATATATTATTCAAAATTTATATTATTACAACTATAAATTTATGTGGTATCAATAATAATACAAACGAAATATTTGTTCAAGATTTAAAGAATGAGTAACATGTTACAAAATCAAGTAAGCGATTTTAAACTTATAAGTTTTAAAAATAAATTTAACAACCTGCATTTGGAAATAAAATGCTATTATCCGGCAAAACTAATAAACATAATAATTATTAAAATATATATAATATATACATATATGCTATATATGTATATGTATATGTTTGAGATATGAATAAAACACGATTAATTGATTTTTGAGAGATCGCTAACATACGAATATTTAATTGTTTTTCATTTTAATTTATATTTTAATTTCTTACATATAATTATAATGATCATAATTATATTATCACAATAATATTATGTTCGACACTAGCCGGCTTGAGAACTAGAATACTGGCATGAGCGTATTGCCACTAGTTGCTCCAGCTACGTTAACTTAATACATATATCGTACCTCGAGAGGTATGTCTGACGCAGTGCATCGCAAAGTTGAGTAGCCTAACTCGATTAAAACATGATAGCTGTGAGTAGGCTGCTAGATGGTAAACAATCCACAAAACCCAGTGAAAGGAAAAGGAACTGCCGTGACACTTAACTAAGCTTTCACCTCAAAAGACCACCTCCTTGTATTGGTGGCCCATGCTAACCCAGTATTCGATCGGAATAGGAATGAACGAGTCCTGTTCTGCCATATCCCTTGAGTAGCGCTTTGTGCTATTGGAAGGTATTCAATCAGTAGGCCTTACTTAAAACCCCGGATCCTTATCATAATAGTAACAATTATAAAATTGTCAATTTGACAATTATAAATTGTAAATACATTTAAATTGTAATTATGCTTAAAAAAATTGTCACTGATCTTAGAAATGATTTTTTTAAAGATTACTTACCCAAATATTTATATGCATGCATGAAGGCTTGAGTTTTATTGTGTTCCACTACATGATGAAAAAAGAGACCATGTTTTAAAAACATTTATTAAACTATTATATAATTAAACTGCTTTGGTCAACCCGATAAGAACTTTTAAAAATTATAAATATTTATTGTCTATTTATTTTATTGAGTCAACTCAAATGGAAAATACTGTATTTTCCAAATAGTACATAGATATACATAAATCAAAGAACTAATATATGATGTTATTCACCATGAAATCCTCCAACTTTTTCAAGTTGATCTACATGATGATAATTATGTTTAACATTTAATTACGATATCAACTTACATGCATATATATGATGAGAACATTATCAATTTATAATTTCTTATTATTTCACGATAAGTATTTACATATATAATATTTGTATTACATCAATATACGTACTTTATAATATATGAATAATTGAAAAGTTGATACATTTATCGTGGATGAAAATTTCAAAATTCAGTAATATGATTCACAATAAACATTTTATTTTAAGTTTTTTAATTTAATTTAAACCAGAAATAAACGATAAATATTCCGTTTTGAAATCAATTCTAAATCTCTTTTACAATATGTATTCAAATATATATATATATATATATATAGATTTTAGGGTGGTCTTTATTTTTTAACATTCAAATATTCGAGACAGGTACTCTCTATTTTATTCATTATAATATGTAAGTCATTTGGACTACATTTGGTCATGATGGCTCACTCCATTTCCGTACCTCAAGAGGAATACAAATTTTCTATAGACGGTAGTTTTGTAGTATTTTGGATTTAACTAAAAAACTATAGTACTTAGCATAAAATTGAATAGAAGTTTAATTATATATTTTAATATTGCTCATAAAAAATACATTCACGAAATTTCTCGTAAGTCCGTAATTTTCCAAGAAAAATAGTAAAAGTACGAAATATTTTATTTATTCTGCAAAATAGATTTTTTTTATAATTATTTGAAAATAATTTATAAAACATTAAAATTACAATAAATTATCTTTTATACAAATTGTATAAAAATTAATTACCTAAAACAAGGTAATTAGTAAATTAGCATTGGAGCGACTATTGTGTTGTAATATTTGAATTATATATTATAATAATAATAATTTCGGAAAATAATTATAAAATCTTTAGCAAATACATAGAACATATAGTAAATTTATCATAATTAACAGCAATAAGAATTTTTGTTTGGGGATAATTATGCATTGGAAATAATTTATGACAACTTTACTCTATGATTATCAAAATCAGTGTCATTAAATGCCTATTATCTAATTGAAAGTAGCTAGCATGTTTAGTTTTGTTATTCAACGAATTTACGGCGAATGTGGTTAAACGTATAGTGATTGTGCTTATAAAATATTCATCGTAAAATATTGTTTAATATTGTTTTTACTTATAGTTTAAATTTTAACTTACACATTTAATTATGTCAAGACAATTAATTTTCTTAGTTGGTGTTATGAAAAATTAAATTACTGGTAGTAAGCTTCAGTGAAAAAGAGATATTTTGGGCGTTCTCTTTTACAACATACGTATAGTCAAACTAACATTACATGATAGCGCTAGTCTTGTGTTTGATCGATGTCAAGTTTGTTGGACAAAAGCGCGTTTACCTATTCAAGATCGATCAAATCGCACAATTAAAATTAAAAAACTCTATGACGAATGGAGAAAATTGAATAAAAATAAAAATAGAAAAACTAATAAACAAAAAGAAATTATGAAAACCTTTGAAGACAATTTAAATGACTTATTTGGTATTGCGCATGACCATGATAAAATGTTATTTAGAGGCATGGATATATGTTTCTGTCCAATAACAGCTCCATATAAAGACATAATTTTTTTAAAGATATTAGTTTATTATACAGAATATAATAAAGAAATAGAAGAAGTATCAATGAAAAAGTTAATCAACCATTTGTGGTACTTAAATGAAGAATGTGCAATATTTTCTTTATTTATGATAAAACTAAATGGCAAAATGAATATTAGAAATAAGTAATGACGAAATCAAAGTTGACGAACAAGAAAAAGACTCAAAAAAATTATTTTACAATTTCACTACGTTTACATTTTTTATGTAAAGATCTTCCATTTGAATTATATCCAATAAAACAATACAATTTTTTCAACGATTTCGTATTTTTTCGGACTTTTTACGCAAGGACGTAAGTTTATGAAAAACCACCACCGAAAAGCCACTAACAAAGAAGCAAAAGATATTTTAACTACATTAAAAGTGGCTAATGATAGTGCAGAAATAGGTGTGAAATTGATGGAGAAATTCAATGACAAATATGCTTAATAAGAGGATTAGAAATAATATGTGTTGCAGATCATTTTTAATATTTTTTACTTGTGAAATACTTAGGAATTTATTAAAATGTATTATTTATAATTTTAGAGTATTCAAATTATAGAAAGCAGTACCTGGGATTCAATCGTAAATTTTTAAAACATGCTTTTAATAAATAATTAAAATTACCAATATTTTTAATACTTTATTATGTACCTTTATTGATTAATTTGAATGTAGAAAATATATTTTAAAATAAAATCGGTTGATTAAAATATAATTTCCTTATAATTGATATAATATTAGCTTAAAATTACATAAATCCGTCTTTTACAATAAGACAGTTACTACAATGCTAATTTACTAATTACCTTTTTTTTAGGTAATTAATAATTATATACATTGTATAAAAGATATTTTATTATAATTTTAATATTTTATAAATTATACTTAAATAACTATAAAAAAATCTAATTTGTAGAATAAATAAAATATTTTGAATTTTACTATTTTTCTTGGAAAATTACGGACTTACGAGAAATTTTGTAAATGTATTTTTTATGAGCAACATTTAAATATATAATTAAACTTTTATTTAATTTTATGCTAAGTACTATAGCTTTTTAATTAAATCCATAAAACTACAAAACTACCCTTTATAGCAAATTTTCATCGGGAATGGGGTGAGCATCATGACCAAATTTAGTCCAAATTACTTACTCATTATAATGAACAAAATGGCGGACACCTGGCTGAAGAGTATTTAAAATAATATTCTTTTTCTATAACTAAGAATTAGCATTATATATATATATATATATATATCTGTTACATTATTTATTTTTAAAAAAAATATTTACTATTATGTATGTAAACAATGAACTTACTCAAACACACTAAAATAAATGAAAGAAAAAAATATTTCTGGATAAAATAGTTTTCGTATTTATTATTTTTACAAATTAATTTTGCACATATTTGTCAAATTTCAAAAGATAGAGAGATACTGACGTTACAATTTTCTGACAGTGTGAGTGATGGACTTTACAAAGAAATTTGTATTTTTTTCGAGTATTTATGTATTATCATAATTTAAAATAACGTTTTAGTACATAACTTTGTCAAAATATGTACGACAATAAACACATTTATTCTTTTACCTACATAAATACCCCATGAGAATATTATTCTCACTTTCTTATTTATATTGATGATGTATATAGCACATAATTTGGTTGATTTGTTTTTAAAATTTATCGCGGTTAACGTCAGTTTGTGTAACGTTATTAATATGTGCAATGCATGTCTAAAAACCACATAGTTATTGAGGAATTTTCGATACGATTTTGGTGCAAAAATTAAAAGTAAAAACGTTTAATTGAAATATATTATGAAATTAATTTTCCTGATACATGAGCACATTCGGGTAAGTGTTATAAATAAACTATTTCATATCATTACATTTCATATCATTACAATCTTGAATCGTATAGATTAAAAATTTGTTTACTTCATAAATACGAGATTATTTAAAAGTCAATGATGTGTGTGAATAATGATTTAAAATGCTATAAAAATATACTATTTCAATTCAATATATTTAGTAAATAAGAATTGCAATTTTTATACTTTGTTGCCAGACTACATATTAAGGAAATAATTGATTATTATCATTATCTTTAAATGATAGTGTAGTATTATATGACGTGTATGTAGACGTAATATACTATTTGATAAATTTTGTATGTGAATATTTTAAACATTATCTTTGTAAATCAAATTATTTAAATATTCTGGATAGTCTTTAAGACATATATACAATAATGATTTCAGTAGCATTTACTACAAAAGTTACTATATCTAATGTAGAAAATATCAGTTTACTAGTTACCATATTTTTTATGTTTTTGTCATAGTTTTAAGCTAAAGCATATTATCATGTTTTAAAATATTTGAGTCTGCTTCTGCTGTAGTGCGCAACACAACGAAATTAAATTGTTTGGTTATAAAGTAAAAAATAGTAAATAAATAATAAATTAGTTTTTGATCAGATGGTTTAACATTAATTTTCATAAAAATAATGTTTCTATATTGTATTTAATTTGAAAAAATTTATTTTTGACAAAATCAATTTAATACTTATACATAAAAACCAATATTCTGCATTATATATTGTCATAAAAAACATAATATTTTCATGTGTGAAATGCATTCATATTTTTATATATTTTGTATAAAATACTGCAAGAAAAAATGTAACTTTATACGAAACTAGCAACTACAATTTATGACACCACGCTAAATATCAAAGCATCATCAATCATAGTCTGACACGTGTGATAAGATTTCATATTTATCTGAATGTAATCGATGTACATTCTTTTACCGTTAGGTACAGCTGATGAAGAGGCAGATACATCATCGACATTAATTAGTTCATTTTGATTCACAGAAGACGTATGCGCCAGTGATTGATTGTACATTGTGTTCACTTTAGTTTGGATTATTCCGTTTTGGTCAATCGAAACTAAATATACTGGAGGTGATTCTATATTATTACAAAATTCCCATGGACCTCTTGCATAGGTAAATTCTACAAGAAATAAAATAAATTAAATAAATTAAAAACATTAAGGAAATTCAACACTTCTATACATATGCTGACTAAGTGAGGTATTGATTAAAACTATAATAATATCTGTGACATACAAAATCATATCGGTTTATTATATGTCAATATAAATTTGTACGGTTATTATGAATGCTATAACCCTCGCCGTCATTGTCTCACATATTATCATCATTTAGCTGTAATGATACACGCTACAGAGATATCTGTATGCATTATGTGTATATCGTCTGGGTACTTGTCAAGCGATTAATATTGTTAATTAAAATGTATTATTGTTAGAGATACTGTCGTCGTTATCGTCTAATGAGACACACATCGTGTGCACTGTTTATTTCCCTTTTTGTTTTATTTTGTATATTTTCCTATTCCATTAAAACATTGTGTCCATCGACACTATGGGGTAGACTGCCATTTCCATACCTATGGGGAATCTGCCGAATAGCGAGAATACACGAATTTATGCAACACTATCATCGCAGGATAAATGTATAATATATAGAACTTGGCCAATGCACAGTTTTCCTTATATATATATGTACGTGTATAAAAATCAATCGATACATGAACCAACCCTGCTCTCTAGCTGAAATGGGCCCTTTCTTTATTTGAGGATAATATTGAGTATGTATAAAATTTACTACGAAACATCATCTATGATGTAATATATCTCTTTCTTGTTTCTTTTTATTTTACAAAATTATATTTTTCTTATTAATTTTCTAAATTGTACTAATTAATTATAATTTAAATATTTTGTAGTTTGTATAATATTTGTATTGATCATTCTGGTTAATCAAAGTTCAAGTAACAGAACTTTCAAAATATTATTATAATAGTAATAAATACTATTTCGGTGTAAGGAAAGTGGCACTTTAATCGCCCAGCTGCTGCAATAGCCACCCGTTGGCTTTAATTGGCTAGAGTGTCTGGTCCTCTAGGTTAGGGATTTGGCGTAGGGCTGACAACCTTTTCTAGTAAAAAAGCCTATCGTTATGATATCACCAATATCGAAGCCTCGGACATTAGATCAAAGATTTAAGACTAGAAAATGGAAACGGAATGCAGAATTAAGGATAATGACTTAGAACGTGACAAACCTTTTTAAAACTAATACATAAACTGGTGGCATGAAATTATACAAGACAAAGATAAGTGGCGGGATATTGTAGTGACAACTAAAACTCTTATAAAATAGCATTGCCGGGGGAAGCAGAATAATTAATACTATAAGTATTTGAATCATTAATTTCGAAAAGAACTAATCTCTGAAAATTAAAATTTTTCAGGAAACACAAAAAACTGAATTTCTTTTTAGTCATTTGACGTATTTTAGCAGTTTATTTTTCTAAAATTACAGACTACTATGTTATATTATTTTCATGTAAAATAATATCCTTGAAGCGAAAATTAATTGAAAAAACGAACGATAACATTTTCCGAGATGAGTTCTTTTCAAAATTTATCCGAGAACGTTGGTGATTTTAATATTTAAAACACCCATGTTATTAAAAAAAAACAAATACTAAATTTTTCTTTTTTATTTCCTTTTATTTTTATGATTTTTGATTACAAGTTGAAAATAATTTTTCCAAAACAATTTCAAACAAAAACTTTTTATATACTTTAAAATTCTTTTTCGGCGTCCAGCTGTGATGTTACATTTGTCAGCTACTGCAGAATATCTGCATAAAAATTTTCAAAATCCTTTAGTACATATTGCTTTAACTTCTGTATATCGTTAATTTTTAAGACACTAATCGTAAGTTTAAAAGGTATCATTGAAACTCTTCGATTATAGGAATGTTTGCATAACGACCTTTTGTTTTTGGTTGGACAAAAGTTTCATTATTTATTTCATTTCCAATTAAGAAACGCCACAAGACTTCACCAGATTTATCAGAATCAAAGATGAACTCAAAAAAAAGTTGAGACTTAAAATGAAACTTTATCCTTTTTGTCCACTTTTTCCCGTAATATCATTCCAATAATTTCTTTGCTCTGAAATTAACATTACACCATGCTTTGAAGTCTATAACGATAGAATATGTTATTTTTTTGACACTAAACTTTTGCTCATAGTACTGCTGTGTATTAAATCTACGTATTGTTGATGAGTAAACAATCGATCTTCTCTTTTAATTTTATGCTTTATGGTCGTAGAATTTCTGTCACAATCGTTAAAAAAGTTGCCCCTTTATGGAAAATAAATATTAATATTCTTATTGCGATTTACTGACAATGGCGTTAAAAACTTAATCATCGTACTGTTTTCGTTTTGACCAGGACACTTGTCACAAAATAAATGCAATTCTGTTATTTCTTCAGAAACGTTGGCACTAATATAATTATTTAAAAATCATGTCACTTCATTGGGCCTCTTAAGTGCCTGGCCCTCTTGGTAGGAATAGAAAGTTGATTTTCCAGTTTTCATGTTGTGAATGTAAAATTCATACATCCATAACTGACGAAAATAAAACACTTCTTTGAGAGAACAACTGGCAATGGAAAATTCTGCATGTAATCAAGTAACAATCCCATTACAATACTACTGTTTTCTTGACATTTTTCAGTTATTTATTTGGCTTTACTGTAAAATTTTGATGCTCGGCTTTTATGAAAAATTATTTCTGCATTAGTAACACTTTTGGTATTTTCACTCAGATGAGAGTTTTTTAGTTTAATACCCAATTATTTACACTTTGAGCACACGTCAATTTGTAAACTCTCAAAAGAATAATTGAAATTTTCGTTAAAGTAATTTCTGAAAAACTGGTAGTTTACTCTTGTATTGGAATATTGCTGGTATAATATTGTCACATACAACGAAGAAGATAAATAACATTTAGTAATTTGGTTTGTGTAATGAATTTCTTTAACTGGAATGGATTCCACGAATTGATGAATAAGAGCACACGTGACTAGTGGCATAACGTTACTTCTAGACTCTGTAGATTTTCCATGCATAACATGAGGATTTTCCGGACACTTTGAACAGTTTTAGCCTCTTGATTCTTTTGTCGGTTACGCCGTGCAAATTTAAAAATGCTTATAAATAATAAATATAATCAATACTTCTTTTCTGCTTCCGTCAATTTCGATGAAAAATATATAAGAATAAGTCATAAGTTTAGAGTTCTCAACATTTTGTCATTTTGACGTATTCTTAACATTGATCGACTCAATTAGAGCTTGCAGATACGTGTCTTGTTCATCTTTGGTGTTAAAGTCATTTATTCGATTAAAAATAATATCCTTGTTTCCATCAGTTATATCAAAACATTTTCGAATGCACCTTATTATTTAAGAATAATAAATTATTTAACATTACTTTGAAATAAAATAAAATATATATCTACATAGTAATTATTTCAATTATATTATATTTCGCTGTATATACATAGCATGTTTATTATTTTATTGAATATTATACTATTATAGAAGTATTATACTATGGAGGAGGAGGTTCATGTAAATTCACGATAATGGTATCTATTAATAATAAACTAGTGAAAATAGACGAGAAAATAAATAAATAAATAAAAAATATTAAATTTAAAAAAATAAAAAAGAAGAGAAATAAAATAATAAAAGAATAGAATATTTTCTTTTTTCTTCAATCAACGTAATACCCATTGGCTTTTTTGTATATACTAGTATATGTATACATATATATATATATATATATATATATATATAATGGTATCTATTAATATTGAATATATTATCTATATCACTTCTATTTAATATAAATAAATATAGATATTATATTATATATATATATTAGGATGTTCCTTAACATATACCTGATGAAAAAAAATATCGTAATAGTTTTGGTCTCATCCCCTAAATAGGTGTATATATGTATAAAAATGAACTACAAAATTGTTTGGGTTAATTGTATAAGGTTAACCCGTGTCGACTTAAACCTGAAGTTTATACTTATTATATTCTTCAATATTTACGAAAATTTTCACTTATTAGTATTATTGATTTTTATTGTATTTTATATTTTAAAGTAAATTAAATTACCTATAAGTTTTATAGAAATAAATTTTTTGATATTTTTTACTGCTTATGATGTATAATAACTCAACTGTATAAAAAACAATATTCTGTGTAATTGATAATAAAAAATTGTATAGGTAAATAGTTATAATATTTTACAAATCTATCTAGAGTCAATTTTTTTGCTCATAATGAAATCCGACAGGACTTTAAAATACATTTTACTTAATCGTATCTAGCAGCAATTTTAATCTAATCTATGTTTAATATATTTTCCCAGCATATTAAGGTAGATAAATATAGCACGTGCAAGTTCATACTCAACTTGCTTTTTGATTAATTTGATTAGTCTCGAAACTTTTTGATTAGATATAATACAATTATAAGAAAATAGCAATTTTATAAATGGATTAGAAAATCAAGAGTGTAGTAATATTATAAAAAATATTAGAGAAGATATTCTACATTTCGTACAAAAGCAATTGAATAATACACAATCTCGTGACGATTACCGCGAGTTCTTAGAATTAGTATTAATATTTGTTGGAGGTGATTTTGAAAAAAATAAATAAAATCCGCCCACCAGGTGCCATGCATCAAGCTCGTTAGTTGGCTTGAGCAATCTTTTGTTTGAAAATATTTATGTTTAAACATCAATATAATATTCCTGCAAATGATGAAAACGTAATTTGAGAAATTTGTGTTTTTATCGTTAAATTTTATGTTGAATCATGGTTTACGTGTATATTACCGAGAAAAGCTCCTAATCAAGATCTACAGTTTATTAAAGCATTGAAATTGTATGATACAGTTGATATTAAAATATCCGAAGCTGATTTAAAAAAAATTTGTAATCATCTGTGGTACTTAACGGAAGAAACTGCAGCTCCTTCTTTTTTTGACGAATCATTGCCTATTGAAATAAAGCGTCTTATGGTAAAAGCTCTAAAAAACAATTCACTCGTTAATCGATCAAAATGTTTAATAGTTTCACCAAATCAAATTGATGATAAATTTACTGGTAGGTACATTATTACTATAATTTTAAAAAAATTTTAAAATAACGAACTATATGTATTAACTTAGCTTGAATTATTAGCTTGAATTTATTCTCTCGATTTGGTATTGACACGAAATTTTTACAATTTGATCCGACATTGTGGGACACAGAAACAAGTTTTATTAATGGTAGGCAATTAATAAATTCACTTAAAGTCGTCAATGATTCAGCATAGAGAGCAGTAAAATTAGTGACAGACTTTAATGAAGCATTAACGTTAGATGAAGACCAAAAACAATACATTTTACGATGTAAACAGTAATGTAGACAAATGTATCCTGATTGTAAAAAGAGAACTTATACAAAAAAAAAATTAAATATTACTTTATGATACATAAATATTTTTTATTAATGTATAAGCTTATATTATGTATATTTATTTACATAATTTGTATGAATTTAACTTATTATAAATTAAATTAAATAATTTACTAAGGATTAAATTCTGTAAATTGAAAAAGACACGGAAATATTTGAGAAAACGAAATTTATATATAATTAGATTGATGTAAAACTTATAATTTATGATTTATTTAAAAACTTGTTAGAATAAAAGTTATAGAAAATAATGTTTCCTTTAAAATACATTCTATAAAAAAAATTGATTTGACACAAGTTTAAAAAATACTTATGAATATGTAAAAAAATTCCATAAATATTAAAAAATGTATGAAGTTCAAACTTCAAGTTTAAATTGGCACGTGTTAACCTTAACTGATTGACCCAAAACTTTTATATATATACACAATGATTTAGGGGGTGAGACTTAAAAAAAATGAAAAATAAAAATTAAGGAACACCCTAATATATATATATATATGTGTGTGTGTGTGTGTGTGTGCGTATTACCAAATCTGTTAATAGAGGGATAATTATTATATTCAAATCACATTAACTACTGCGTAAATATAAACGCATTCAGAAAAGTATTTGAAATAAAAACCTACTTGCGCTATCTCCAATTTTTCTGAACACGAAGCTTTTGCTAGCATGGTTTTTATGAGTAAGCCTCTTTATTTTAATTTTTTTAATAACAACGTGATTATAAAATTCAGTATTTTTTACACTTTTTTCCCCTTTTATTTTGATAATCATTACTCTCCGAACTGTTGGACTCACTCATATATAATAAACGTTAAAAAATGATATATTGTATAAGTTAAGTCGCTGTGAAAGAAAAGTGATATGTTGAACTAATCAAACAACTTAGTTAGTAATAATATTATTTTTGTATACGTTATAATCGCAGCGACGTTAAATCAAAAATTATGTATATCAAACAATTTCAAAAAGGTCTAGTCTCATCGAGATGAGTCCTTTTTGAAATATAATACAGAATAGCGAGGTTATTTAATCGCAATTGAAACTAGATATGCGTTTTTCTCACTCATAAAATATCGGTCTGTGTGTGTAAATAAAAAAAAAGAAGCAAAGTCAAATTTGGAAACAACTAGATATGGGTCTTTTTCGAAATGCATGATTCATTTATAATTGACATTTGCCAACCTCTGGCTTTAACTAAATTTTTATAATATTACAATTAAATTATAAAAATTAATTTATTCTCATAGGAAATAAATATAATTTTTTTAAACGCTTTTAACATTAATTTTTTAATTCATTTAAAAGTTTGTAATTATCAATAAACTACTTTGTTCTTAATATTTCGATCAAGGTTTGCTTCATTATATGATGCATACCAATATATTTGTTGACAATATTTCCAACATAAATGGAGTAAAGCCTTTGATTCACTAAAAAAAAAATATAATATATTATATTGAAGTTTAATTAATTAAATTTATACAATGTATACGTCATACAATAAATATAACTGAAAATGTTTAAAATGTTTTTATGATAAATCAAAAAGGTAATAGGAAATATACTACCATACACTATAACCCAAAATCACAAAAATAATAATACACTTTAATTGCGTATACGTATTTCGACAACTACGTGGTCATCTTGAGTGCGAACCAACTACTACTAAACCGTTAGAGGCTATATACACTCGTATTTATATAGTTTATATCTCCAATGACATCACCACAAACCGGCCGATTGGTTGTGAGTCAAAGAACACACCCACCGTAATTCTATGCTGTCATCGTTAGGTTTATATTAAATTATGGGTTTATTGAAGCTTTCATGGATTGCAATTTTATTACTTGTGTGATTTTCGGAAATAAAATGGATTTCACAACATATAGATTATGTTGTAATTATATAAAATAGTTATATTTGTTGTTTGACATTTCTATTGATTTTCTTATGCTTAATTCCTTTAATTATTTACATTTTTAAAAAGTTTTGCAGATTTAATATTATAGTTAGTATTCAATAAATGTTCCATGACAAGAGATTTTTCGTCTTCTTGGTTTTTATTATTTCTCAAGTGTTCTTTAAACCTAATATAGATATTAGATATTAGATAATATAGATATTCTTTTTTATTTGGCCTACATAGCATTTATCGCGTTTCTCACATTGAATTTTATAAATACCCGATTTGTATTTCTAAATTTCGGCTTCTATTTTATTCTTTGTGTCTCCTAATAGGGATTTCAAAAAAGTTTTTAGTTTTTACTATATTAACCTCAAAGTGTTTAAAAATATTTGTTAGGCCATATGAAATGTTGGGATAAAATACCATTGCTGACCTTATTATTTTGTTCTCTAATCCATTATTATGGGCGACTATCTTAAGTTATTTCGACTATTTATGTATCCTAACCATTTTTGAAATTAAATCTTTTTTTGTATTCATTAAATTTAGCAATTTCAGTTGTTAATTTTAGATCTTAGTCAAAATCCTGTTTATCTAAGGGAATATTAACTAATCTAAAAACCATACTATTAAATGCTGCCATTTTTTGTTGCCAATGGTGATTTGTTAGAATATAGATATTAGGCTTAAAGAACATTTGTGGAATATTAAAAACCAAGAAGACAAAAAATCTCTTATCGTGGAACATTTATTGAATACTAACCATAATATTAAATCAGAAAAACCTTTTAAAAATGTCAATAATTATAAGGAATTAAACATAAAGGAAGAAATAGAAATGTCAAAAAATAAAAATAATATATAAAACTGGGATTTAAGTCCATTACAAAATTCATTATTCAAATTAATTAAGTGTAAACATTCGACGACAGTATAGACTTGCAGTGGGCGTGTTCGTTGACTCACAACCAATCGGCCGGTTACGTATACGCAATTAAAATGTATTATTAATTTTGTGATTTTGGGTTTATTTAATATTTTACCTTTAATTTGTTTGGATTTTCTATTTCCTATTTCTATTAAAAAACAAAAAACCAAAAAAAATTAATTAAATATTAAACATATATTGAATGAAATATATGTGTTTAATATTTTTAAGGTCTGGAAAAGCTCTTTCCATGGTATTTTGTCGAAAGCATTTTCCAGATCTATAAACGTGATAAACATAGCTTAGCTAAATTCTATTTGATTTTCTACTAGTAATCTCAAACTAAAGATTGCCTCTCTAGTTGCTTTGTTTCTTATAAACCCGAATTGATCATTGCTTAACTGTTTTTGAACTTTGAACTAAATTTGATTGCATATTATATTTATAAGGATTTAAGCTGCGTGTACCATAATACTTAACGTTCTAAATTCATTGCATCTATCAGCCATTGCTTTCTTAGGTATAGAGATTATAACCCTTTTCTTGAAGTCTTCTAGGGTCTCTCCCGAAGAGTATCATTCATTAAATTAAATAGCTTATCTTGTAATTCTATACTCGAGTGTTGGATAAGTTCCGTTACTACATCATCTATACCAGGTGCTTTTCATGTCATCATGATCTTTAAAATTTTATTGAATTCATTTCTTAAGATTACTTCTCCTTGCATATCTCGATTTTCATTATTATTATAATTGATACTAGACTCTTCTCCATCTTGATATATAATTTCTAGATTTTGTTTTTATCTAATTGCTATTTTGTTGTTGTCCAGTATCAAGTTTCCATTTATATCTCTTATTTTGCTATTTATATTCGTTGTTTTTTCTGAAGAATTCCTTAATATTAAAACACATGATCCAACTTGTTATTCCTAAACATCTGTTCCACTTTAACTACTTAGATTTGATATCATTACTTATTACACATAATAACTCACTGAATCTTTTGAAGATTTCTTCCAAAACAGTTTTTTGTGAAAATTCTTAAAAAAAAAAAATGAATTCAAACAGGAGTTGTCAATATTGATTTTCTTCCAATAAATATAACTAAACCATAGTATATTATTAATCTTAATATAAATATGGATATACTAAAATAGATTATCGATTATTTTTACTGGTTAATTTTCAGTCTAATAACAGAAATTTTAATATTGTCTATTCAATATGTATAAACATTATATTTACTGCTAAATTTTGGCCATTTTTCATTATTTAAAATGTCTAAAAATAATTGATTTATTTTATACATTTATATATATTTACGTCATCTTAAAATATAATACAGTCTTAATATTAACAATATGAAATTTACAATTTATTATTCATGTAATGTATCAAATTAAATAACATAATATTATTTGCTAAAAAATTCCAAATAATGGTTTATTTCTATGCATACATAGCCTTTAGTTCTATATGTATTTTGTATAATAACCATTCCTTATACGTTTACAGGTATAAGTAAAGGAATAATGGAATGATATCATTACAAAACACATTATTCAGGAATTATATATTTAAAATTTTAAAAATTAGTTCTCGTATGAAAATTGTCAAATATATTACCATTTGTTAACTAATATCTTACTTTCGCAGGTTTTTTTAATAACTTCTTCTGTTATCACCGCAAATTCTAATATCATAATTACAAGTAAAACATGAGTACAATTAAGGAAACTATAATCAATTTTAAAAAGATAAAATATGTAAGAACTGATTTTCTTTAAAGCAATACGGACTTGATGTATCTAGGGTATCCATACACCAATTAATTGGTTTGTGAAACATGTATGGCAAATTATCTAGGTGTGCTATAAATTGTTTAAAAATTAAGATACTCGTGTTAATTCTTATAAGATATTACAAAATATTTATAATGAATAAATAAATAAGAATTTTATCAGATAGTTACATATATTATATAACCTCCAAATAGCCATTACATATTCACGTACCCAAGAAATTTATTTATCCACAAAAAAAGATACACACCTTCTATGAACCTTTGCAAAAGTTCCCTTTGATAGGTATATAAAATTGCTGAAAAGTAGAAATTTAGGTACTTTTATCTACTCTGCACACACACAAATATATAATTCGATATGTGTATTATTACGATTATACTACAAAATCAGATATAAGCGTGTAAATATATTAGATAAAAAATAACCTTTACGTTCATAATTATAATTATCTGCTATTAATGGAATAACTAAAAACAATAAGTTTGCTTAAAATCTATAGTTTCATGTGTAAGCTTCAAGAAATATAGTATTATTTGATATTACAAAAATCGCTATAATTCAAGAATTTCATTGTTTTTTATTTTAAATTTACATCTATATCGTATTATAATGATAAATTTTATAAAAAAAAAACATACAAAAATAGTAATAATAATTTTTAAAATTGTCAATTCGTCATTTATAAGATGTAAGTATTTATCGTTTTGTGTAATATCCGGAAAAATTTAATTCATATTAAAAAATGTTTTGTTTTGAAATTACTTACTCAAATCATGATATGCATACATGAATGCTTCAGTTTTGTTGTGTTTCACTACATGATGAAAAAAAAACAATATTTTATAAACATTTATTATACTATTATATATTATTTAATTATAAACTGTATAAACTATGAGAACTATATAAAAACAAAATACAAATATACTGTATAATTTACTATTAAATCCTCCATCATCTTTAAGTTGGGCTACATGAAAATAATGGTGTGCATTAAATTATCGTAGCAATATACATACAAATATTCGATTACTACATTATCAATTTATGATATATATAATTATTTGATGAAATACTTTTACAAATATAATATTCATACTGTTATTTTTTGGACAATCCAACATACTAATCATTTATATACACATTTCGTTTGACATATTTTTTCATGTATAAATCTTTTCATTTAGTAAATGTGCAACACATAGTTTTAAAATTTAATGTTAATAAAAACAGCCATGTGTATAGAATAACGTGTAATTATATATATTAATTATAAATAAAGTTCATTGCATATTAACATCTATTCGATTAAACACTTTACAAATTGTTACAAATTTAATGTATCTGTACTCTACATGTCTATCAGACAGTTTCACTTTTTCATCATCTTATATATTGTACATTAATAGATACGAGTATATCTATACATGTACATCTAACTTATAGAATGATAGCTACTTTAAGATAAATAAATTGTGATATTCAGTATATGTCTTCAATTATACATGAAGTTTAAAAGCTATAAAACCTTTTGTTTCATACAGAATATATTATAAAATGGTTAATATTGTTCAGTACCTTACTATATATTGTTATATTGTTACAAAATTAATTAACAAGTAATTTTACACAGTATTATCAGTAGCAATTGATTAAATAGTTTGAATTGAGCACGAAATGTAATTGATCTCTCACGTTGCTGTAAAGTATGTTTAACTTCTAAAAATATTGATAGAAATTTATGATCCATCTCGAAAATCAATTCAGACAAGAGTATTATGATGATATCATCCATGTGGTAAATTTGAACTTGATGTGTACAAATTAATATGCATAGCTCACAGAAGAATGAACCAAAAATATTAACTGTACTTCTTAATAAAAAATACAAAAGTTGTCGAAAGATATCTTAAATATAAATGTTGCGTAATAATATATTTATGTAATTATATGTATATGATCATATTAAAAATAACTTTCTTTTAGGTGCGAAGGATAAGAGATTAGTGAGAGTAGTTACGTGGAGTGTTGTAACGTTAACTGGTAAAAATATCGAAGAGGAGGAATATCAATATTTGTTGTGTGAAGGAAACTAAGTGGAAAAGGTAGAAAGCAAAAGAAATAGGAGATGATTATAAAGTATATAAAGTATTCAGGTAAGACTAGTACAAAGAATGATGAAGGAGTAATAATAGACGAGGAGATGAAAATAAAGTAAAAATAGTGGTAAAATTAATTTTTGAGAAAGAATCCTTGAATTTAATAAGTTCGTACGCTACACAAGTAGGATTTGAAGAAAAAGACAAGAAGTGTTTTGATGAGAGATTGATGAGGTGATGGGGAAATGAGGCTGAAGAAAGAGTTCTTTTTATCATCATCGTATGATCTTTCAGTTACCAATACCTATTTTAGGAAAAGAGAAGAGCATTATATAACTTATAAGAGTGGGAGTAATAAATCACAGATTAATTACTTTATGTGGAAGAGAGAAAGTTTAAAGCAAATAAAGGATTATAAAGTGATCTCTGATGAAAGTCTAATAACACAGCATAATTTTGGTGGTAATGTACTTGTGGTGTAGTAGTATGAAGCTGAACAAAACTAAAAAGAAAACTGGACGGCAGGTCAAGGACTCGATCTTGGAAATTCATAGGGGACAAAGAAAAGAGGTTATTAGAGAAGGTGAAAGAAAGTTGTTGGGTGTTGAGGGGAACATAAATGATGTATGGAATATAATTGCTACTTGTATAAAAAATACCGCAAAGGAGATTGTCGTTGAAAATAGGAGTAGTATGCCAAAAAACAAAGAAATATAGTGGGGGTATGAGAAAGTTCAGAGAATTTTAATGAATAACAAAAAAACAATTTAAGGCATGGCAGAAGAGCAAAAGGTGAGATGATCGAGTAGAATACACAATTTTGTGTAAGGAAACAAAGAGGTCAGTAAACAAAGCGAAGTTTAAGAGGTATGATGAGTTGTATGATAAGGTGAAAACAAAAGAAGATGAAAAAGAAATTTAGAAATTGGTTAAGGTTAGAGAAAAACGATCCAAGGATTTTCAAAAGTATGGTGTATAAAAAGTAATGATATTTTAAGAAAGTGCTAAAGAATATTGAGGATGTGAAAAAGAGATGGAAAAAGTATTTTGAAAAATTACTGAATGAAAAGTATCGAAGAGAGGCTATAGAGGATGTTTTGTGGTGTGAAGGTGTAATAGATTTAATTAATAAGAAGGAGCTATTGAAAACCGTAAGAGCGATGAAAAATAAAAAATCGGTAAAATCAGATGAAATACCAATGGAACTGTGGAAGATGTTAGGGGATGTAAGCATAAGTGGTTGAAAATTTTTTTTAATAAAATAGCTAGTAAAGGGAAAAATGCCAAAAGAGTGGAGAAAAAATGTTGTGGTACCTGCATTTAAGGGCAAAGGAGATATGCAAAAATGTAGAAATTATAGAGGTATAAAATATATGAGTTTTGAGTGAGAAAAAATTATAGATAAAAGAATACGAAGTTAGACATCAGTAACTAAAAGTTAATTCGATTTTATGCCTGGAAAGTCAACGATGGTGCCGTTATTTTGTGTAAGACAACTTGTAAAGAAATATAGGAAGAAGACAAAAAAGCTTAATATGGTGTTTGAAGATTTAATTAAAGCGTATGATAAAGTGCCTAGAGAAGTTTTAAAGTAAGCGTTAATGAGAAAAGAAGTCACAAAAACGTATATGAATGTAATAGAGGATATGTAAGAAGAATCATGTACCAGTGTCAATAGTATGTGTAAAGAACCAGTGGATTTTATGATAAGAGTAGGTGTGCACCAAGGATCTGCTTTAAGGTCTATATCTTTTTTCTGTAGCAACAGTTAAAGTTACAAAAGAGATACAAAAGAAGGTACCATGGTGCATGATGTTTGCTGATGAAAATGTTTTGGAAGTAGAAAATAATGAAAAAGATAATCATAGGCTTTAAATGTGGAGATTAGCTCTTAAATCATGAGTTTGATGAAAGAAAACAAATCGATGAAACGAGTATTGTAATAACAATAAGCAGGAACGAGGTAAATGAGGTTGAATGTTTTAAGTATTTAGTGCCCTTTGAACAAAAAAACGGCTGTTTTGACAAAAATGTGAAACAAAGGATTAAATGCAAGTTATTTAAGTGGATAGAAATTTCTGGTGTTTTTGGCGATAAGAGTATTCCAATGAAGCTGAACGTTAAGTACTATAAGGGTATAGTGAGACCAGCTATATTGCATGGTACAGAGTGTTGGACGGTTGACAAGAAAATAGAGCAGATAACGAGTGTAGCAGAGATGAGAATGCTTAGATGAATTAGTGGAGTTACAAGAGACGATAGGATAAGGAATGGTGGTGGATAAAATGAGAGAGAGTCAACTTAGATGGTTCAGTCATGTTATGAGGAGAGAAGGTCCAGAAGCTATAAGAAAGGTTATGGAAATGAATGTTGAAGAAAGAAGAGGAAGAGGATGACCGAAGAAAAAGTGGTTGGTCATATGGAAGATCATATGGAAAATAATATGTATTTTAAATTATTACTATTTCTATAAAAGAATTATATATATTTTACGTTCAAGAAACATTAAGTACTACAAATCTATATTTCAATGGTTGACTTTAAGTTCATTTTTGTACTTAAATATATATTCACAAAAATTCAACTTCAATCTATAATTTCTTGTAAAAATTAATATTTTATATATATTAATAAATTAATAATTTACATAATCATTAAATAGTATTAATTAATATAACAGTATTAACAGTGTTGTAATTATAAATCAATTTTTGGTGTAATATAACTCTAATGAAGTAATTAAGGTTTATATGAGTTTATCAATAGTCTAATTAGTACAATAATATAGACATAATTGTTAATTTGTAGTTTTTACACAAATTATCTAAAAGGGGACTCCTCATATAAAATCGCTGAGTATTTTATTTAAAACGCAATCAAACGATATTTTGACATCTTTTCCAATGTTTTTTACATAATATCTATAAGAAAATATATTTATAAATATATATGTAATTAATGGACTTACAAATACACTCTAAAGCGTAATAAAAAAAAAATATTATTGATATGAATGATATTTAGTATTGACTAAATTTCATTTAAAGATGTCGTGTAATTCGTGAAATGAAAAATTAATATTATAGTATATTTTTATCAGTCAATTACATAAGTATGAGAAAATATGCAAGTCAAACAAGTCATTAGTTCTTAAGTTTCGTAATTAACATACGAAGTTTCTAAAAAAAATGATTTGTGTTTTGTTTTGTTTATTTTTTTGGTTACACACATTTCATGTCATTCAGTTTCTCGGTTGTTATCTCGATATAGATCATCTCGTGCAACGTTATTGGTAAATTCAAGGATGTATGAGATCATGTGGTAATTGAGAATATTTCGAAATGTATTAACAACTAATAGTTGATACGTTTAATTCAATTTTTATGAAATTAGTTTTATGGTTATAAATAACACATTACGATAAAACCTATAAATAAACGAATTCATATCACTAAAAAAAATATCATATTGATAAGTAATTTGTATATTTAATGAATTCTGAAAGATTATATTGGGGTTCAGTAGAGTAAACTTTACTATTAAAACATGATACAGAATTCATTAACAGAATAGTTCCCAATTTAAAAATTGTTTATCAAATAAAAATTATGTAATAAAGATGTATTGAATATTACTTACCTTGTTGTTCCACTGCATATAAAGAAAATAATAATTTCCCATCATTATTTTGAATGACATTGTAGTATAGCATGTCATAATAATATGTGTGTAATGTACTATTTGATAATTTCTCTATGTGACTAATTAAGCATCATTTTTGTAGATCAAATTATTTAAATATTATATATTGAATTTATGATGTGTTTAACACACTTACTCATATCAGCTTTGATGCCAAAAATGGCTATAGTTAAAGTAATAACATTTAGTTTACTTGTGCTCATTTTTATTTCCTTCTGTAATACTTCAGAGCTAAAGTGTATTTCCAAGTCATGATGTTAAAGCATTCTCAATCTGCTATTGTATAAATACAATGAAAATTTAACATTAGATTATGTTAAAGTATGTTGTAAATTAATATTTGCCCATATGTTTTTACATACTATATTTTTATGAAAAATTATAAAACATACATTAAAATTTGTTAAAATTCATTTTTGTTACAGAAGTTACATAATTTAAGTTAAAAGCCCTTATTTATTTATTTTTTTGTAATTAATATTTAAGAAAATCTATAAAGTGGTGTTGTTTTTAATTTAGATATTTGACTATTGACTCCGTAATAAATTTATACTGCGAACCATGGGCGCCCATAGGATAATATTTAAGGGGGGGGGGCAAAATAATTTATTATTTTTGATAAGCAAAAAAAAAAAAGGTTAGATTCAATAATTTAATGTAGTCTTGTGTTATTTCATCAATGTATGATATTGATTTTAATTTCCAATAATCATACCAAATTAAACCATTTATATTTAACTGTTGTATCTTCACTGTTGTATTATCACAGAAAAAACAGAAGGGAAATTTGTTCAATAAATAAATATATTAATAATGCTTATTAATATATATAAAATTACTTAAAATATTTTTATTTATGCAGTGGCGGCGCTAGAGGGGGGCAAGGTAGGGCAAGCGCCCTACCCAAATTTGGTTTTGTCCCACTTTTGCCCTACCCGTTGAAGAACAAACGAAAATTTAAATTTCAAGTATAATAATGTTTCGTTGTGTAACTCATCGTATTTTTTTGTATGTGCATTCGTTTAGATAATACACCACAGAATCACCACCATTTAATTTGATTTCGAAATTGATTATATTTTATCAGAAAACACTAATAGTAAAGTATTTTACATGTATTTTAATAATTTATATTACCCCCGTATAGACGGGTTTTCACTAAATTCCATGATCAATTTGCCATGATCTTGCCCCCCCTAGAAAAAATGTCTGGTGCCGCCACTGTATTTATGTTAAAAAAATAAAACAGAAATAAAACGTCGACCTTTACAATGGCAATGTGAAAATATCAATTTTAGCAACTATACTTATTTTCCAGGGGAGGCATGCCCCCCTTGTCCCCCACCCCAATGGGCGCCCATGCTGCGAACCACTATTCAGCAATATACTGCATAAAACTAGCTTACGTAAATAATCGTAAGGTATTTTTTCGGTAGTTGATAATACCTGACAGTTTATTTTTCTTGATACACGTGTGCATTGATTGATAAGGGTACATCTCCATTCGTATTGTTATTGTCTACATCTGCCATGGTGGTGGTTTGCTGATTATTAATATTATTGTTTGGTGACTAATTCGAGTCCGGTTCGATATTTAGCCGCCAATCTATATAACGATGTGGATTACTAGGTATTCAATACCTATTGGCTTTTATCATGTGTAACAAAACTGGATATTATTATTAACAATATGCTAAATACCAATATATACAATCGTACTGTACATTTTAACTGATAAGTGTAAATAATTTGTATCAATACAAATATATAAAAATAATATATATAAAAAAAAAGATTTATGTAAAAACTACAAAAACAAAAGATATATAAAATAACCTACGCCCCATGACATTTACACTCAACTGGCGATCACTGAATATAATGACGATGACCAGTGTTTCTTTCAGGCATTTCTCTGGGAAGGCTAACCCCCCCCCCCCGCAGAAAATTTGAAGAATAGTAAAGAAATATCAAATATTAGAAAAATGTAACTTTGATATCACGGTGAATGACCTACAATCGTCATATATAATAAAACTCTGCGTGTATATTAAACTTGTACAATTTTGTGTAATTAATTATATTGTTCACAATCATAATAACAAACAAAGGTAATTATTATCAAAAAAATTTATTTTTCTTGATGTAATATAAATGACTCCCCCCCAATTTTTCAAAAACCCTCCCAGGAGAAAATTGTCTGAATGAAACAATGACGATAACGATGACGACACGTGTACATCAGTTCGGATTGACACTACACTATAATAATCGTATAAACGAACACAGTTCCCGATGACATTCAACCCTCTTGATTGCTCAAGTATCGACGCAGAAATAACCAAAAAACAAAACAAACGTCTGTGCTGCGTATACAACAATGCCGACTTAACCGACCACAACACTGAACGGTTGCGTGCACATGGTTCACGGTCGATACACATTGCTATATTTTTCCATACGACATTAATTGCCAATTAACGATATCCATACTAATATCGCGACCATTTGAAGTGGACTTCTATTTTCAGTTGACAGTCTCGAACAGTTACTATTAACTGTACTCGAATGGTTGTCATTACTTGCTCGCGACAAATTTAATAATTTCTTATACTGACGAGTACACTTAGGGCAACAACGTGACGTACATTTCTCACCTTCGTGAACCTGTAGACATATTTTGCATAAATTGAAGTAGCTTATTTTATTTATTCAAACGGGTATCGTTAATGCCAAAAATGTGGAACATTTGTAAACGGATTGCGCACCATTAAAATAGTAGCATTTTAACACCATATAAGTCAGTATATAACTTGTATATATTAACGACTTGTCATTTGACCTTTTAAACTTGAGGTTGTCATTTGATGAGTGCAGTGGCGTAAACGAGCAAACGTGTATCCGTACCTCCACGCAGCAGCGAATTTCGAGAGCGTCCTTTCTGTCGTTAGGCTTGTGTTCAGTCTTTTTGAATTTTGCATGTCCGTGCCAGCACAAATTCAATTTCGTGCTTGTTTGCCAGTGACATCTTCTCCGTCTTCTGACCGTCATCGAACGTCATCGCCCGTCTTTTCACGCCACTTCGATACAAAGAGAGTCACAGGATCAGGTCGTACCCTTCCTTGTAAATTTGTAAATAATCTCCATATAGATATTGTTTTGCGAATAAAAAGATTACAGTCGACATAGTAATTTATATAAAAATTTAATTGCTCCTCCACTTCTCACAATTCTTTCTATGTTCTTCCTCCCATACCCAAAATTACTAAAGGTAATACGACCAAAGTGTTCAACCGGACGTTAATCCGGTTTTTTAAGTTTTCAGCAAAACAGCCATATATATGTCTGTATATGAACCTGAATATGTTGATATTTCTAAAGCCGCTAATTTAATTACCGATTGGATGGGCTGTGAGCTTGACTATAGATTAATTTCATTCGTATTGGGTTTATTCGACACTTCATTCAATGATGCGTTCGAGCTGCAATCGGACGATGTAGTTCTTATTATTTTATTATATTTCGCTACATTATCATAGTATAATTATTCTATCTCATTACGATATTTTTCGTTTTCTTCATTTACACCAGATTCCTCTTCAATTTGACCTTGAACTTGCTGGAAATTATCTCAAGTTTCCGTGATCTTTTCAACACGAATTTAAATTTTGTCAATATAAGGATTTCCTGGGTTGTTACGGATATAGTTCGCCAAATGAGTTAATTGCCCTTTCAACTATCCACGTCGCGTGATAAGAGCTGCTGATTCACTTATTGTATAATTGCTATCACCTATAACTATATAATATATATTGACGAATGTCGTTATCTACTTCACTTGATTATTGACAAGATGACTTGTGTATATGTATGTATAATATTTCGCGATGACGTAAATTGTTTAATCTCACAATAATAATTAGCTATGTTGATAAATTAATTATTTAATATATATATATTGGCATTTCAAGCCCCCCCAAAAAATGATAAAAATATACAGGGTGACTGATAAATCTGAAAAACTTCGGGATGTGATTCTACACGTCTAAAGGGACAAAAAAGTTCCTATAAACCCGTGTCCAAATCTCAGCCATTTCCGAGAAATTTTACATTTTGTACTTTTTTGACATTATCAAACTTCAATTTAAAAAAATTACTATTACACAAAAACTGTTGACGCTACAACTAATCCAAGGTGATTTTTAAAATCTAAGTTAAATTTTCTGTAAGAAAATCTTCTAATAAATCCCTTAAAAGATTTTTTAATTGCTGTTTAGATTGCCAAAATTTTAAATTTTTAAAAAATTTCAAATTTTCGAAAAAGTCTCCGAGCTTTAAGTTATAGCAATTCATGAGCTAATACTTGAAAAATGTTATAAAAACATTTTAATTTAAATAGTTTTCTAACGGTATATCTAGATGTTAAATTATCTTAATTTAAAACTGAGAAATGCGCATACACACGTTAAAAAGCGTATACCGAATCGATTAATGAGGGAATGGGTGAAGGGGTAATACTCCAACAACGCAGTTATTTACAACTCTGAATTATTTTATTTGATAAATAGGCATCTAAAAAGATAAGAATGACATAAAATAATTACAGGAACTGCTCAAAATGGACACCATTGTGTCTGACGCTATAACTATATATTATAGTTATAGGTGATAGCAATTATGTGAGGTGATTTAATATGGAGGAAACAATAAAAGAATACTCATTTAAGTCAAATAGAAGGAAACAGGTTGGAGAATGAAACGTTTGTTGTATGAAACAATGGTGAAGAAAAAATTACAAAATAAATATAGCGATAAAAGGAAATAAATCTTGTAATTTATTCAATTCTTAATAACAATAATACGAAGTCCACCATGTTGGTAGTAACAGTTTTGTATCTCTACACAAATTTTTTAATTTTTTCCACATGTCCAATAAAGCAGATCAGGTTTTAAAGAACCATATAATATCAACATACGTGAGTGAAAAACAGACACGGCTTCTTAAATTCAATGAAACACGTTGGATAAAGCACTTGGATTCTCTTAATTTATTTGATGTATATGAATATATTTGTTCATCGTTGAAGGATTTGAATGAAAAAAATATTTACTTTGATGGAGTGAAATCTCATACCTTGCTACATAATATGTAAATATAACAACTAAGTGAAAACCATAATTGTGAAACAGCTGTAGTTGTAAGTTGGCAGTTAATTGTTTCTATCATCACGAAAAAACATTGTTACCAAAATGTGTGAATAGTTTTATCAGGTTATTCTAAACAAAAATTATCTACATTAAATTTTTTTTATTATTAATAAGTATGTAATAAACAGCATACTGTTAAAACTAATATATAAAAACAAAAAGTTCATAGGGGATATATCCCCCTCACCTTTCTTTCTTTGAACGCTACTAAAATAATATATTAAAAAATTTTAAAATTGGGTTACTGTAAGAAAATTGTCAAATACATTACAGTAAATTAATTATTATTTTACTTTTACATTTTTGATTTGTTGGTTTTAATTGGTCTTTTTTTAGTGCTTTTATCATAAGGATTAGAATCGTTAATCGTCGTTATAATTATCAATACAATAATAATTCTTAAATAGGAACATAATGTTAAAACTGATTTTCTTCAAAGTAATATGAAACGAAATCATCTGTATTTTCCATACACCACTCAATTGACTCTTGAAATATATGTGGTAATCAAATTTTCCAGAGAACAGGACAGAATTTATTTCTACGCCAAATTGAGAAATCTAAGAACTGATGAGAAAACAAATAAGAAAGTTAGTGTCATGAATTACTATGCTTATAGATTAATGAATCGTAATAACTCTGAAAATCATATCTTGAAATTTCGGCAATTATTCCTTCAATATATTGTCGATATTTTTGCAAAAATCGAAACAAAATGACTTCTTTTCATTCAATTAAATCAAACATGATTCATGATCTATGTGGCTTATTCAACCACAATTGACCATGGATGTCTGATGGAAAATGTACGAAACGATATCCGGTAGACTTACTTGCTGTTATCACTGAAAATGACCGATATCGTCTATCGTCGACGACCAAGTAAAGATGAAGGAAACCTATTACTTAAAAGTACGAAACAGCTTTGTGGTTGTCGATAATTGTTGGATAGGATACAACATATATATTGTTAAGAACCCTATTCACCGTTACAATTGAAAACGTACAAGGCACACATCAACGTTAAGTATTACAATTCTGTGAAATCGATTAAGTACATTTGAAATATGTTAACAAATGAAGTGATATGGCTGTTTTTGAAATTGAGAAGGCAACCGCAACTATCGACGAAATTATCCAATATCAACTGGGGCGCTATATCAGTAATAAGAAAGCAGTATGGCGCATTTCGTCATTTCCAATTCAAGAACGATATTCTATAGTTATTCATTCGGTTGTGCATCTTAAAAATGGACAGGGCGCTTATTTTATGATAGAAAATGCAATACAATCTTTTTGATCGTGATTTGCGACGTAGAACCACAATTTGATGCAGGTATGCACGCGGTACGCGACAAAAATTGATATGTCGGTCACCTTGCATCTTCACCATTGTCATAGAATGATTGCGGTGTTATACATTGTATAGTGTTTATTAGGTTAAATTACGTTTCTATTTCAACCGACAAACCTTCACCTTTACAGGACTATGTGGGGTTAACGTTTATTCAGTGGTTTAACTGCAGTTGGGTATCGAGGGAACTGAGTCATTGAACTCATTAAAAACGAAATGACTGAAAGATAAACACGATTGTTTAATATATTATGATAGTCTTTTATTATTAAATAAAGGACATTTACCACTCGCATCGTAATAGTTAAATAACGAAAACGTAAAATGATTAAATGTGTTATTTTATATTTTCACTTAAAACAAATGCTTTCCTTAAGAAATTGAAATGTAAACAATTATTCATCGTTTTCACATAACTACAAATTACTCAGTGTTATCTAAACAAATTTATTTTGCAACAAAATTATTTAAAAATAATTTAAATTATTAATTGGATAAACGATAATGATATATCAACAATCATATTTCTATATACCGGGCATTGTTAATAACACACAATACAATATGTATTTTTAATTTATTTTTACAATCAAAATATAAAAAATATGTATACATAATAATTTTGTTATGTTATAACTTTATATATAGTTAATATAATAATTAATAAAATGAAATCAGCATATATAAATAACTAAAAATAGAATATTCCTTATTTATAAGATATAATTAAACAATAACTGTATTAATTGTATTATTAAAAAGGCATATTATTAAGTTTGAAAAGCAATTACACTATAAGTTATTAAATTAGCAACATAGCTAACTATTGTGATATTATACAATATACATCATCTCAAAATATTTTTATCTCCATTTTTATCTAAATCTAATCGATGTATGGTCCTTCACCTCTATATAAAGCAGACGAGGATGCCGTTTGATCAATGATATCGAAAATTTCATTCTGACTCACAGAAGGGAGCTCGTCAAGTGTAATATTACTCTCGTGGTTCATATCACGTGGTTTCATTCTGTTTTGATCAATATAAAGTAAATCTGCTGAAAGTGGAATTATATTGTTGCAATAATCCAACGGACATCTTGCATGAGTATTTCCTACAAGAAAATTAAATAAATAAATAAAATGTATATAAAATATTGCTTGATCCAATTCAACATTTGTGAACAAATGATGACTGAAATAGGTCATACAATTATTGAAATAATATTAATCCAATATTATTATTTGGATAATATGATCCAAAAACTCCAACAACTCGGTCAGGAACCACAATACATACAATTATCACATAATACCTTCATAACATCTAATCAAAAGCTTCTATTATTTATTTCAGTTATCATAAACCAATTATATCTGTCGTGACCGTAGAATCATAAAATAAATAATAATAATAATAATAATAATAATAACAAGTTAAATTAATTTAAATTGAAAATAACATTTTTAGGTGTATTTTTTTTATTTGAAGAATTGGTTCAAGTTAAAAAAGAAAAAGCTGTTTTAAGTTCTGCAGTGAAACAGCTTCAGGAAAAAATCTGTTGTCTGGAATACACTACTCGAGTCGGCACGCCTATCCCTGAGTTCGACGTATTCCATGAGGCACACAAAAGAATGTTAAAGGATTCTAAACTAATGATGTTTAATGTACCATTAGCAGCTAATGAATCACCCCAACTAATACCTGGTCTGGTTGGTGATAATACGGTCAATGATCTTGGAGTCACACTTGATCAGGAATTAACCTTCCACTATCATATCGAAAAATCTTTTTGTAAGGCTCTGAAAACACTCAACATTATAAAAAGAGTCACTAATGAATTTAATTTGATTGCACCACTGGATGGGACCCTCCTACTATAACCAGTAGGAACCAGATTGAATACATCCAACTTAAATTTTTTTAAAAGTTTTGCTGCTAGCCATCATGAATATAAACCAGTACTTAAGATGCTGGGACTATCAACTCTAACGGATAGGCATGTTTCTGCAAATCAAGCGCTCTTAAGAAAACTCATTTATTGTTCTATAGACTATCCTGAACTGCTAGGTCAAGTTAATTTTAACATTCCTAGCTTCCAGTCACGAACAATTTATCCTTTCATCATACCCCTTCCCTTTGCACTACCAACTACTCCTGAAATAGACCAATGTTCATAATTATGCGTATTGCCAATGAGGACCCATCTGTTTGTTTCTGTTAACATTATGTAAATAATTTCAATATTACAGTTTATATTTTCTTGTGTATATATATTTTTTATTCTGTACTTTAGGCTATGGCCTGTTCTGATATAAAAATAAATTAAATAAAACTATTCTATTGGTTGAATGAATCCGAAAAAAGTTTTTCTTCATCCGCGCGTACACGTTACACGCACGAATTTTTTATTTTTTATTTTTTGTTTTATATACCCAATTTACTATCTTTGACTTAACCATTACTTCTCTCCATCTATTCCTGTCAGTAGTCACCTCTTCTCCATCGTCTATTTCTAGCATATTAAATTCGTTCTTAATTCAATCCATTCGTCTTTGCCTCGGAAGCTTAAATGGTCCATTCCTACCGGGTATCCATTTTCTAACTTCCTTGGTTAGTTGTCTCTATGCATACCACATATGACCAGCAAACCCATTCTCTCACTTTTCAGATTCGTAAATATATAAGGATCATCTAGCACACATATTTCTTGATTAGTCCTCCATTTATATTCTCCCGTGTTCTGGTCCTTTTTGGATTTAACATTGCTTGAATCAGTTGAAGATTGTAAAATGAGTAACGTTAATTTGGAAGGACAAAAATAGGTTGACGAGCTGTTTATTTATTAAATATTGGTTTTATAAATAGTTAAAAGCATAAGCTGTGGCTATAAACTTAACATGTTTTTCTTATATTAAAAAATGTTGTTAATCTCCAGACAAATAAATTAATATATAATAGTACACTTTTAACGTTACTATTTAAATTCAATTTTAAGTTTAAAATTATTAATAAATCATTTATTGTAAATATGTTTATTGAGTTTTATATTTATTATCATACATACCAACATATTTTTCGACAATCCCTCCAACATATTCGAAAAAATATTTTTGCATAACTAATCAAATAGATAATTTGTTTAGTAGAACTTTAATTATTTCTATACAAAAATTTGATTTATATAAATCCTAATAAATTGTACGTCCTATAATAAATATTACTAATAAGAATCAAAATAACCTTATTACAAATCGAATAGTAAACAGTCATGATTTAAGTTCAAGATATTATATTTTATTTTTTAATTTGTAAGTCAAACTTATAATATTTTTCCATAAACAAAAATTAAAAAAAATATGGAACCATCTAACGAAACAAATTGAAGTTAATTTAGAGATTAAATTAAGGATGTATTACAGTTTTTAATTTTTTACCTTTAAGATCTCTGGAATTTCCATAATATAATGCTTGGCAAAGAAATAAGATAAAGCATATACATTGCATTAATGGTATAGAAATATATTTCTAATTATTGAACTTGATTTTTTTAAAAATATATTTTATAGTACAATTAATTAAATAAAATAGTTTCAACAAAATTGTTCAATGACTATAAAATTATCATTTGAAATTTTACTTTAATTGATGCAAAATATTGCATTTATAAAAAAATAACGTCAAAATAACGTTGAAGTGAAACTAACCTCTTCGAACATAAAAAATGTGTTTCAAGAAATATGTATTAATCACAATATGAACCATTTTATATAATAAAATCATTTATGATTTAGTAGGGCGTTAAAATTATACATTTAATTAACATAATAAAGTAGTTAAAATAAAAGAAAAAAATAAATAAAGAGTTAAAAGTATATACAAAAAAAAAAAAAAAATAAAGAAATAAAAAAAGAGAAAAGAATTAACGAATAGAAATAAAATAAAAATTTTAAGTTAATATTCATAAATAAAAGAAATAGTAATATATATATATATATATATATATATGTGTGTGTATACTTAAATATACAAAAAAGCCAATGAGTATTACGTCGATTAAAGAAAAAATAAAATATAATAGTTGTTGAATATATGTGTTTATTACTACAAATTATTTAATATGATTAACATAATTTAGTTAACTTAGCATAATTTGGTGTATAATTTGTATCTCTTTATGTTTAAATAGCTTATGTTCCAAATAAATACATAGTACACATATTTACTTACAGAATCTGAAAAACATATTAGCTAGAGCAGTTTCCTGTGAGAGTTCTTAAACGAAATACATGCATTTATACAGGAAATGTGAATATTGATTTTCTTTTAATAAAAAACATAAAAATGAATTTTATTATTACTAATATTATTGTTAGTTAATTGATGTTTTTAAGTAGATTATTAATAATTATTTTTGTGGATATGGCATAATGAACTAGAAATATTGTCTACATAAAGTATATACTCAAAATATTCACCATAAAGGTTAGGCAATCGTTTGTTACTCATACTTTCTAAAACAATTTATTAATTTTTTAAATATCAATCGTAGAATAATAATATAGTGTCTCATTGTGAAAATAGTAAAAACAAAATTCTATTATTCGTCTAATGTATCAAATTATATTATGTTATTTTAATTACTAAACATTTATATTTAAGTGGTGACGTTTAATTTAAAGAAGTAAAAATAAATTAATTTCTATTCATTTACAGCCTGTACAACTTATTTATTCTTTATTGTAACATAAAATCAGCGTTTTTGGAATGTTATCAAAACATACATTATTAAAAAGTTAAACATTTAAAATGTAAGAAAAGAATTCTTGAATGAACATTGCAAAGTTTACTACAGTATATTAACCATTTTCTCACCTTTGCATCTTTGACTTTTTGTTTTTTTTGATTTCTTTCCACGAACTTTATTCATAAATATTATTACCATTATACGTAAGTGCAATCAATAAAAATTTAAAATTTTCAAGTAGATAAAAATTGTCATAATTTAATTTCCTTCAATGAAATACGAACTTAATTTATCTATGTTATTCATGCACCACTGCATTGGATTTTGAAACATTTGTGGTATGATGTTTTTGTTTGCTAAAATGTGTATTATTTTTAGAAATTTTGTGTTATTTAACAGTATATATATATATTTGACTAAATATTTATAATCAATAAAATAAATTAATAGTTTTAAATTCTCTTATTTCCCAAACACAAATACGCTCAGAAATTGCAGCCTAAACATATTATGGGAGTCGAAGATGGTTCTTGAGCAAGCCAAAGATGGGCGAGGGATAGGTAATTATGGCCGGTGTGCACCAGAAATCTGATGCCACCAACGCGAAAAATCTCATTGGCTACCCTCGGGATCTAACCGCAAAACTCATGCGCCGAAACGTGTGTTTCTACACACTCGGCTATAGCTGATCACTAGATATTCACAATCAATAAAAGAATAATAACTCAAAGATGATATTTGTATAAATATATATTATGTTGATAATTTGCCATAATAGATACCCTCTGACTTATATACTTTTATTAATTGAATTAACCAATACAAACCTTCAAGGAACATATCCCAAAGTTCATTTTGATAAGTAAATAGAATTGCTGAAAATTATTCATTTGTATACATTTATTTCATATAACACTAAAAAAATGATGATATTTTATTCAATATTTCTTTAGTTCAATTTCACATTTATTCTGTATCAATAATTATATAATAACTAATATTTATTCATTATCTGAATGATGGTTTTCATATTACAAATGTAGGTATTAGTTTATAAAATTTGAGAATAAATAAAATTACCTTCAGTAGAATATGATTTTTCGTTATGAATAATACCTTAAAAAAATAATTAATGTTAAAATATTTAAATATATGATTCAATTATTAATAATGCATTATCATATGATATTAATGAGATCGCTTATAAACGTATATTTTATTGTTTTAAATTCTGCTTTATATTTAAATTCCACATATCCAATTACATCGTACTTTATCAAATTATCATAAAAATAATAGTTTTAAGGTCGTCAAATTTTTGAATTTACAAGTTGTAAGTAAATATTTTCTATAAAGCTCGGAAAAATTTATTTTGAATTTGGAAATGCTTTGTTTTTAAATTACTTACTCAATTCGTAATATGCATGCATGAAGGCTTGGGATTTATCGAAGTTCACTACATGATGAAAAAAGAACAATATTATATATTATACTGTCAAATATAATGAAATTGCGCTGATAAATAAAATTAACTGAATATGTATTTGTTAACTGCTAAATTAAAGCAATTCAAATAACTCATAGTCAAAATTTTTTTATCAGTTAACTCGAATGGAAATTTCAGTATTATTTAAAAACATTAAAATATATTATAATTTTAATGACAAATATACGATCTAACTTACTATGATATTTTCCAACTTCAACAAATTCCTCTATATGATATCAATTATATTGCACATTAAATTAAGATAGCAATGTATATACAAATATTTAATTATAACATTATCATTTAATAATATTAAAGTACCTAACGACCATCATCAATTTATAAATATGACGATGGCAATGCTGTAGTGTTCGGGCCGGGAGCGTAAAACAATATTACGGCCACACCGGACACCAAATAATAATTCGTGAATTATCTATTGCTGAAAATGTTGGCTTGTGATTATAATTAAAAATAAAATGACGACAATTTGGCAATTATGAAATATTATTTGTATAATTAACAATTGAATAGATATAACAACAAATAAAACAAAATAAATTCTACAGCAACACAAAATGAATATAAATAATAACAAGGATTGCAGTGATTAGCTCACGTATGACAATAACTGCAAAATTGGTGATACACGCCCATAAAAATAATAATAATAAAGTATATAAAAACGTACCAAATATAATGTGCGACGAAAACAGCGGCTCACACGCGAGAGTGAAAAAACGCCATGAAAATCAACGACGGTTCGCGGACATTATATTATAATTCAGCTATTCGAGCCGATGTTTAAACATAGAAAAAGTTAAGCACAAGACATTTGGACTTTGTTTGAAAAAGTAGAAAACTTAACATTGCAATTGTATGTATATATCACGAGTTACGAACGCGACGGACTATAAACGACGACGGTTCACGAACGACGACTATGAAAGAATATAAATAAGAAAAATTGCGGCGATTAACGCACGCTTTAGAATTAATACGAAATTTGGCAATTCACGCCCACAAAAAATATAATAATAATAATCCAAGAAATAGTTATGCGAATTTCGAACGATGACGATTTGAGTACATCGACGAATCATACGACATAACACACGAACGGCGGCGAAATCCGACAGCAACAAAATATATAGGCGGGCGCCGCTGTCTTAATTATTTATACCAGAAATAATCCACACAATCGTCGTGGTATGGCTTCAAGCCATCGGCTATCGAGGCAGCGACGCAAGATCGCATAATACATTTAATTGGCGTTAACATGTAATGTAGTATAGATATGTCGCTACGGTCAAATTTGGTGGTATTTTAAACATCATTTATTTATATCTGCATAATAAACCTGTCATAATGTCTTCAAAATCCCAGTAAAAATAATTATTTATAGCTTATGTACCCTACAATAACGTTTAAGAATACGACATAATTTTCATTTCTAATAAAAATATTTTCATGAATTTTTATTTGTAATAGATTATTATTTACTATTTAGTGTAAATTGTATAAAACTAAGAAATATATTAAAAAATACAGGTATCGAGCCGCGAGAACCTCGGCAAAGGCCCTCCTTGCTCCCATACTTCTCATCTTTCTCCCACCATGTCACACCGGCAATGTTTATAATCATATGTCAGATATAATTGTCTGTATTTAAACTTCACGAAACACTGGAAATTTCGGGATAAAAAGTATATAAAAACATTCTCGTATAGAAATGCAACATTGTGTAAAAATTTTAAGTCAATCCATCAACTACTTATCGAGTATGTAGAACGCAAATATATGGAAGCTAATATATACAAATAAGATATATATATATATTTATAAGAAGATATACATATATATATATATAACCACATATAAAAATTATGTTTTTTTAAATTATCCTTATTTATAAAATAAACTGTTGTATATCTTACGTAGAAGAAACATAATGTTTTACAACTTTATATGGCAATGGTTTACTCCAATTTTATTTTTGTTTTCATATCCATAAACATCAATAGATGATGTCAATGAATCATCGTAATTTATAAAAACATTAGTATTATTATAGTATTATTATTATATTATTATAATAGTATTCTATTTAAAACGCAGAAAAACCATAAATATCCAATATTGACACATTTTCCGAACACCTTTACATAATATTGTAAAAAATACTTATTTATTAGTAAATACGTAATGAATTAACTTACTTATACACACTAATATTAAAGAAAGAAAAAAATGATTAGTGTTTAGAAGGTATTTTTTATTTATACATATTTTTCAAATGCCAAGCGATAGAAAGATGGTGGAGACGTTTTAAATGACCGCGTAACTAACATGTATATACTGTATTTTAGTATTTTAGTTGATTATTTGAATAAAAATAATCGAATTCATAACATTTCATTAGACATTATGAACCGTAAATATTGTAAATTTGTATATTTCATGAACATAAGAATATTTTTAAATGGTTGATTCAAGTGAAATTTACATATGCTCATGTAAAAGTTTAATTATTAAACATTATACATGTAATTTTCAATATTTCATTTTATATTAAAATTATTTAATAAATGAGTATTGAGAATAACATACTTTCGCGCCACACTACATATAAAAAAAAAATCCATTCCCATCATTATCTTTAATGGTGTTGTAGTATAAGTTGACGTGTATATAATTGGAATGTACTAGTTGATACATTTATTAGGGAATTAATTAAACATCATTTTCAAAGATTAAATTATTTAAATATTCCATATTTTATTTAATACATGTATAGACTAATAATTCCCAACAGCATTTACACGTATTGATTTTTATATTTTAAAAAATTGTAGTCTGCTTCTGTTATAGTATACAACAAGAATAAATTAAATAGTTTTATATATTAGAACATAAAGTAATTTAGTGTTTGATCAGGCGAATTAACATTATTTTTTTGTGAAATATTATAGGATGCAACACATAATTAATTAAAATACATTTTTTTTAAATAAATAAATTAGAAACCATTTATTTTTTATTTTCGAGTGTGAATTGTCTTCATATATTTGATTAAGCTGTAGAAAATATATTAAGAAAAATATAAATTTAAAATACTATCAAATACTATTTAGTCCATGTAATTAACGATATAACTATCACCAATCATAGTCTAAGAAGTGTTATAATATTTCATTTTTATCAGAATCTAATTAATGTTCAGTTCTTTACCACTAGTTCCATAAGATGCAGTTCCGTCAACGATATTGACAAGTAAATTTTGATTTGCAGATGATGGATTTGCCAATATTTGAGTATACTTTGTGTTCATACGAATTTGTGGTAAATCGTTTTGATATGCAAGTAAATATGCTGGTGGCGATTTTATGTTATTGCAATAATCCGACGGTCCTCTTGCATAGGTATATTCTACAAAAATTAAAATAAATAAACTGAATATGAATCATTGCTTGAGCCAATTCAACATTTGAACACATAGAGTGATTGAATGAGGTAGTTAACCAAATAATATTACGATATTTACTAACTATCTAACCTAACCTCGTATTAATGATCTTCTATAATGAAACGTTGTGTTATCAAACAATTTTGAAAACGAAAAAATCGTAGAAATATATTGATAACAGTAGGCAAATGAAGCTGGTAATTTATCTCAATTGTAATATGTAATAATAAAATGTAAAATTAAAAGCAAAAAATCGTACATAGAGAATTATTACATATATTTTATAACCTTATCAGAATTTTATAGTTTATATTTAAATTACACAACTATATTTACATAACAATGAAATGCATTCAACATGAATAGTTTAATTTAAATTTTTGGTAGTTTTTCGTAATATTATAAATTTTAATATAAAGCAAATATAATTTTTATAAGTATAAAAAATGATATATAAATAGCACTCGGCAAGTACTGGCGTTAACTATATTTTTAACATATTTTACTTAAATTTTAAAATTATATGCATCCCATATAAACTAGTTAAAAAGTCACTAAACATTCTTAATATTATATTTTAATTTAATATTCAAATTAAAAGTTATTAATACGTTATTATATAGTTTATATTTGTAAATAATTTTCGTTTTTTCTTATGATGTATAAATGCATACCAACATAATGTTCGATAATAATTCCAACGTATATGAAGTAATTTTTTTGCATTGCTAAAAAAATACATAATTTATTATACATAGACTTAATTAATTCAATTTATAAAATTTTTCTTCTATGTATCTTAAATGTATTCAGGGTATATTAATTAAAGATTTGTAATATTTTCAATTTTATAATATATTATTTTATTTTCAAATTCATAAAATAAATTTTAGCATAAATAGAATATAAAAGGAACATGGTAGCATTTAGTGAAACATATTCACGTAAATCCGAAATTTCTTTTAAGAATATATTAAAGTGCTAAATATTTTACGTTTTAATTCCCTGCTTAGTTTATAATGTTCTTCTATTAAAAAAAAATAAAAAGAATAAAATTTAATATTGTTCACAAATTTTATGAATATGTCTATATTTATAATAATAAAAAATGTTTGTTTTAGTTTATTTGGTACAAAAATAATTAAATAAAATAGTTTTAAAAAGGTTGTTGATAACGATGTACTCAATTCTATTTATAATTTTTTGTCATTGTAAAATCATATATTAATATAAAAATTAAAAATAAAAAGTTTTTTTTTAAAGTGAAACTAACCTGTGTGTACATCGCAAATATATTTCAAGTAATATGTATTTTAAAATGAATGTAATTCGTTGTCATATCATTTCATTGATCTTTCATAATATTAGTATTATATATCAAATTTACTTAATATAATTTGGTAAATATATTTATTTATCTCATAACGATCTTCATTATATTTTACATGTTTATATTTTAAATAATAACATTTATTTACGTACTAAATCTTTTGAACATAATTTCCAAAGCAGTTGTCTGTGAACATTCTTAAACAAATATACATGCATTTACGATTTTTTATGAATTATCAATATTTCTTATTTGAAATAAATATCATTAAAGCTTATTATATAATTATAATTAAAACTATTATAAAAGGTTGATAGTCTATAATAGATTATCAATAGTTGATAAATAATTATTATTAAATGTGTTAAACTGTCAATCTCAGAACAAACATTTCAATATTGTCCATTTAATATATACAAACAAAATATTTACGACTAAATGTAGGAAATCTTTCATTATTCATAATTTCTACAAATAATTGAATAACTGTATAAATATCAATTTTAAAATTTAATAAGGTTATTATACAAACAATAGTAAAGATATAAATTATTATTCATTGTAATGTTTCAAATAATATAATATAATGATAACTGCTTAAAACATATTTTTACGTAATGACGTATAGTTTAAAGAAGTACAAATAATATTTTATTTCCATGAATATACATATGTTTAAATATATTACATGTCGACAATGTACGTCATTCTAATATTCCACTCTCTAAAATAAAATTCGTTGTATCGAACTATAATAAAAACGAATTTTATTTTAGCAAATGGAATATTAGAATGACATACATTGTCAATAAGTAATATAACTAAAAGTGTAAAAAATAAGACTTTATTTTTAAATTATTAAATATAATACAGTATATTAACTAGTATCAAACCTTTGCATTCTTCTTTAAGAGCTACGTCAGATTTCATGTATAAATCTGTTATCAGATATACATATATCGTTTAACATGAGTATAATTAATGACACTATAATAATTTCGTGAAAAACGATTTCGTAGAAAGAAATACGAACCAATTTTCCGTAAAAAGTTTGTACACCAATGCATCGGCTTTTGAAACATGAATTGCAAGTTGTTTTCGTGTGCTAGAAATTTTATTATCTCAAAGAATTTCGTTTTTATTTCTCACAAAACTTATACATACCCACAAGAAAACTCTTCAAAAGTTCTCTTTGGTAGGACTTTAAAATGTCTGGAAATTATAACTTTGAATGAATGTATGTCGTCTTATCTACATCGAAGATATATATTATAAAACCGTCGTAAACTACTTGATATTTTCTCCACTACATGGAAAAACAACGAATCATATATATGTTTTTGGGGTTCTTAGCTAATATCAAACAAATGCAATGACGACGAACATTTTTCTTTTCCATTTTTAGCGGGTAAAAATACTTAACAATTATATAATACATATGAGTGTACATCAGTTGTAATGAAGAGAGGTCGATGATGGGAAAAGTACAAAATGTTATGTGTTTAGGTGGTCAATGTGACGATATTTGATATGATATGGTATGATATCGTTTAGTATGGCCGCTGCAGTGATATTAGTGTGGGTGTAAGTGTAGCATAACGCAAAATCAGTTACGCGAAATCGGCCACGAAAAAAAAGTTGTATACAGCCCAAAAACATATATATATATGTTAAAATATGTATCATTATGAATATAATTTGCTATCAATAACTATACGAACGATAGTATTTTTTTATTATCGATAGAATGGCTAACATAAAACAAAATCATATTTTACCGTATACAAATTATTCATAAAAAACTACCTCTCTTTGCACGATAGTGTTCTTTTAAAGGACAAACTAAAAAAAAATTATTTTAGGATATATATATATATATCATAACAAAGATCTTTGTCATATATAAATAATATGTATATAATTATAATCATAATTATATTAATAATAATAATAATAATAATTATAATAATAATAATAGAGGCGAATGATCCTTACCTTACTTTTAGTACATAAGATTTTCAATATATCATCAAGTTATGCGAAAACAGTAGTGCCGGGGGAGGGGGAAGAGATAAAGATGAACGAAAAGAGTCGCATAGGTTATGACGGGAGGAGAAGGACTCGGCCGTGACCAGAACTAGGTTCACCAGAACGCTCAGAAAGTTTGAATTCGTCGTGAATTCACGCAGATGCTAAGGTGCTAACAGGTTGTGGAAGTTCTGACCAATATCTAGATATATTCAAAATGTGAAAGTACTCGAGGTGCATGAACTGTCAGACAGGCATTGATGACGTGGAACTCGATTAATGGTCAACCGTACGCTGCAATGGAAGACAATTTGGAAGGGATGATCGTGTATATTCACCAAGTATTGACAAAACGAGAAAAAGATGATGAGCGTGCCTGGTAGCTACTAGATGGTAGGGAATAAATGTATTGTGCGACAAAGCCGAAATTACAATAGATTAAGAACACTGTGTTTTGTAAATAAACAATTTTGTTTAGTTTATATTAAACAATGTGACTCAGCAAAAAATAATAAAAAATAATAATAACCTTAAGATTATTAATTTGTAATTTTGCGGTAGGTTATAATAGATCTTATTTTTAATAATGCTCGAAAATATTTATTTTTAATGTTTTATTTTTAAATAACTTACTCAAGTTTTTATATGCATACATGAAAGCTTGAGTTTTATTTTGGTCTTCTACATAATAAAAAGAAAACAATATTTTATAGACATTTATTATACTGTTGTATAATTAAATTGCTATCTGAAAAATTATAAACATTCATATACTTTAGAGTCTTAATTAATTTTATAAGTCAACTGAAATAGAAAAGTGTTGAAAAGTGTGTACTTGTATTTTGTTGATAATACAGAAATCTATTAAAGTTTAAAATACAAAAGTACGGTATTACTTACGATGAAATCCATCATTTTGTACAAGGTGTCCTACATAATAATTATCTTGTAAATTAAATTATGATAGCACTCTTATACACGAATATTTGAGTACAATATTATCAATTCATAATATATTATTTTTTAATACTAATACACGTTACATATATAATGTCATTAAATAAATAGTTTATTAATATATTTATGTATATACAATATACATACTTATACAAACTTAAACAAAAGAAAAAAAATTAATATTGATTTAGAGGTATATTAATTTGTATACTATGTATATTAATTTGCACATATGTCAATTTCCAAGAGATAGAGATAATATAATAACACATTTTAGGGACAATGCTGGTAATGCACTGCACAATGAATTTATATATGATTATAGTTTTTATATAGTTTTGAGGAAATATTTACGTTAGTTAGGACATTAATAATATTATTTGTGTAATTTACACACGAAATTATAATTAACCATAGGCGTTTAGGGAAAGATTAAGGAAATAAATGACCTAAAGCATATTTTAATGGTACTAATCATATTAGTTTTTGTCTTGTTATGAGCACTACATCAGAACCACTGACTAAATAAATGCGTAGTTAGCGAATAGTTTACGGTGCTGCGGTAAGAATACGTACGACGATAACAAATAACCAGTAGTTACCAGTATAGTCCACCAATTCATATACATTTATCCTGTCTTTTATTTTATTTAAACAAGTTTTATAATAATAAGTAAAGTTAATTATTTTTATTTCGTCGAGTAAATCGATTCATCTTCCTTTGATTGGGATATGAAGAAAGAATTCAAAACGTTACTTGAGCTCATAGAATCTAACCAAACGCGCTCACAACAGACTCAATAATCCAGATTTCTTTGCGCAACTAGTCCTGATAGTTGAAAATAAATCTTAAATAATCTAAAGCTAGTTGTAGCTCTGATAATATTGAAAATATATTAACAAGTTATTTAGAACCAATTAAGTCAGATTTGACAGATAATTATCATGATACGATCGGATTCATACTGGTCTTCACAAATACTTGTGCATGAACACACAGCTGTGGGGTCTCGATGCCAGGTCTGATGACAAGTTCAAGCCGTCTTATCCACCGTTTGAGGGTTTCAGCTAGACGGAGGCTGATAGCACCCAGGCTTCGGCGAACGGCTGGCTAACTCAGGCCTGATACTCATCAGGATTCGTCTTCCAACACCGAGGCCAGACAATGTGCGGGCCCACGCAACACAAGTGCATCCATAAGTAGTGGATAATGGAAAGTTTCCTGTCGCGGGGACCGCTGCGAGTAATCAAATAAGTAGCCACAAACCCAGGGTCTCCCGTGGTCGGTCTAGGGTATGGCCCCAAGCTACTGGATGGGATTCCTACGGGACTCGTCACCTTCTGCTTAGGGGGAGGTGGACCAGGAGAGAAATACTCATCTCGAGCCTATAGTTTCATAAGCCAAGGGAACCAAGGGCACGATCGGACGGGTGATATTCCCATGCCATCCAGTCGTTCACGGGCGAGCGAGGTGCCAAAGCCAAATTTACCATACTGTTCGAAATGGGTAAAGTGAGAACTATGGGTCTCCCACCTGGGCCGTTTCCCCAGCGTTTCAGTAATTAGACCCGGACAGATTCATTCGTTGGCATGGCGGGTGTCTAAGCAAACGGGCAACTGATGACTGATGTTATAGCGAAGCCTTATAAATGAGCCGGAAAAACGGCTGAGACGAAGATCACTCAAGGCATGTTCTACTATTGACGCGAGCAAAAGTAGAAGTACGGGTGTCGTTAAAGTTCCGTCACGAGGACCACTTCGTCCCCGTAGTGACAGAGATCGAGTCTGCCTGGTGAAGCCCTCTGGCAAATCGCGCCCGTGGGTGAACATCGACGTGTAAATGTGGGACAAGATCTGGGAGGCCTCTGTTTAATCGGTATTAGATCGATTGGCGCGTCGGTTAGGGACTTAATCGGACCGGGGTATTCTTTGCTTCAATAGTTAAGTAGCATCTTAGAACTAAAAGAAGGGTCGTCGTATGTACCCTGGCCACAAGGTCGGTGACAAAACCAGGGTATCTCGTGGTCCTCGCAAAACAATTTAACGTGAACTATAAGGACGACAACATGATTGACATAGTTAAACCACAATTCAATAATTAGCTGACTACCTTCATGAAGAATCACAATTATCACAATTGCAGTGGTTAAAATCGTAAATAACAAACCTCCAAAAATGATTCTAAACTTATCGGTTCAGGTGAAATTTGAAACGGGGTTTGTTATTGCTCTTGATTCACAGATACAAAAATTATATGTCAGATCGGATATTCCGTTAAAGTTGTATCTGGACAAGTTTCATCAGTACAAATGACTGAAAGCCACATACAAACCAATATAAGTAGGCATGCATAATTCGAAGCTCAAATCGGAGATGTTTCGATATCATTTAACTGCTGCAATTTACAATTTCTTAAAGAAAATTAAGTTTTCTGGAACTATTTTTCAACAATAATATACTTTAATTCATTGAAGTATCGTCAGAAATTAACGTCAGTCTGCTGGACGGGAGCTAAGTAAAATAATTTCGATTTCACTCCAAAGATTTCACTTTTAAGGAAATGCTCAGAGCATTCGATCGATGGTGGGTGGAAAGTTGGAAGACTCTGATGTACCACTCTAACGAGTCAACTCCGTCGAACTTCGTAATCAAGAACTAAAAAAAGGACTACGCACCCATCTTGTAGGTGAGAGTTATCGTTTTTGGGACACTAAACTATTGTCGATACACTTCGCTGATACACTTTGATTGAAGAGCCACTGGATTTCCACCGTCAATACTGGTACTCGGTAGAGAGATCAAACGACCTGGGCTATGTTAGATACATAAATAATTTCACCGCATGATGTTAATCAATATGGACAAGAAGAAAAAACAGAAATCTTTGAACCCCTGAACAATAGAGTGAACCCCTTTAGGCCGACCGAATAAAGGTTTGATATCGGAAACTAGATTTATTACAAATGACATCATCTCTCAAAGGTGGACAAAGAGGTTTCATGCAGGTTTGTATGTGAATAATTAATCATAATTATTTTGGTAGATTAAATTATTTATAAATTTTATTGAATTTAAGACGTTTATAATTTACTTACCATCGTTAGCTTTCACCATAATAATTGCTATAGTTAAAGCAATAAAAAACATTTTACTTATAATTGTTAGTTTATATGTTTATTTCCTTTTTATTAAAGTCAAAAACTGATGTATACTGTTACGTTATAAGGTTTTTGCATTCTCGATCTGCTATTGCAATTAACTCAATGAAAACAAAACGTTTAAAGCAAATAAAAACCGATTGTATATTTGATCAGATGTTTTAAAATTATTTTCGACGAACACAATATATTATGTATTATGTATTATGTAACGCATTTATCAAAAATTAAAATTCATTGGTGATACTAAAGTATAATATATAACTTAAAGAGCCAAACAACTTATTTTTTTTCATTTTATATTTACTATATATATATATATTATATATATATATATATATATATATCGTACAAAACTATTGGTATCTCTAAAAACTGACTACAATCATTATATATCCAGTAACGTACAATTGGAAAATACGTGTGATGTTATAATTTGGTCATTATCGTTTATTCTGTATACGTATTATGTTAATATTACGACTATTTAAACACTGATATGTCAACTAATATTAAATTTGACAATTTGAAACTTTGTGAAAATTCCATGCTTTAAAAAAGTAATTTTAATATAATATTTTTTTAATTTTAGAACAATCAAAAACGGATTAATTGAAAATATAAGTTCAACTTATTTTTGCGATATTGTTTGTATTATAATTAATTTATGTATATTACGTATTACCCGGCTACACTGCCTATTTTCAATGTCTTTCTTTATATATCTATTTAATGTATCTGCACAAAGCCGACGATAAGTAAATAGTTATAGTAAATGTCAGGTAATAATCAGTCGTTTCTGAGCTAGCATTGGTGTAAGAACCGCACTCAATTATAAGATATACTCAATTATAAAATAAAACTTGCTTTATACAATCTACTTCATTTTTTCTCATTTAAATTAAAAACCCACAGTTCAAAACCGAAACATTCAACACGATTCGTGTTTTTGAATATCAATATAATTTCCTAATTAGTTATATCGTTAAAACATTAAAAAACTTTATTTCCCTGCAAAAACATTGTTTTTCATTTTTGTTTTTCAAATTTTCAGGTTTTTCTTTATTTAAAGACAAAAAAGGAACATCACCTTTTATATTTTATATTTTAATAAATGTATATTTCAACTAAAATTCGAAAAGTTGATGACAAGGAACCTAAAAATGTGTATTTTTGAGAGATTTGCGAGTGTATGTCGTATCACTTTCACGAATAAGTCCCCAAATATAGTTTCCTATCATGTGTTCATTGCTAGTTCTCTGCTGTGAGACTTGCAGTTTCATCTAGCAAGTTCCACTGCCTCAGTCTGGATATTAAGAGCTCAGTATTAGACTTTGTAAGCCATCCCCTCCAGTCACCCATGTTACAATCTATAATGTATTTACACTATAATATCTTAATAACGAATAGTTATAATTTTGTGTCTGAATATTCATCGGTTATATATTTCATGATTGTACAATTTTTTTTAAAATTTTTTTCTTTAATATTATTATCAAACTTGTAAGATAAGTTTTAATGAAATGTATTTACAATTGTGGTTATTTCGAATAGTAGTACTAATAGTACTAGTGATTTTAAACATTTTTGTATACAATTTTCTAACGTTTACGATTTTAATAGAAGTATGTTACAAGTAGACCATTAGAACAGGTTACTCTAAAAGGGAAGTTAAATACAACAGGTTCAAACGGTTTTTGAATTGATATAATTTAACAAAATGATAATAATATATAATATCGTTGTTCATTTTTATGTATAACGAGTGTAGTAAAAGCACACAATGAATTATGTGTAACTATTTATTATAATATTATAACAAAATATGTTTCCGTAGAAGTATATGTTATGTTGCATACACAATTAAAAATATAATTCATAAAATTTAATCAAAATATGTAATAAACTAAAACATTATTTTCTTAATTATTAAGTTATTATGATTTAACCTAGATATTTTTTTATTAAAAAAATATATTATTTGTGCATGAAATACTAAGGTATAATGTCATTAAATTAACCATATAATTAATTATTATTGTAAAATTAAACAATATACGTCATTCTAAAACATTGTTATTTTCTATTTCATCTGAATCTAATCGATGCACGGCCCTTTACCTTTATTTGAAGTAGATGAAGCTGCCGTTTGTTCAACGATGTCGAAAATTTCATCTTGACTCACTGAGGGGAGCTGGTCAAGTGTTATATTATACGCTTCATTCATATCATGTTGTTCCATTTCATTTTGATCAACATAAGGTAAATATTCGGAAGGTGAATTTAGGGATTTGCAATAATCCGATGGACTTCTTACAATAGTATTTTCTAAAAAATACAATTAATAAATAATATATATATATAAATATAATTGATTGAACTTAATCAAAACGTGTGTACATATGTTAACTGAGAATGATAGTTATTATAATTATAGTAAAGTTAACTTATAATTATACAGTAAGGTACTATTGTGATTTAATGTACTAATTTTAATTAATTATATGATATGATGTACTATGATTAAATTAGTATGTATATATGTCACTGCAGAATCACAATTAGGTGTGTAACACAGCAATTAAGATAAACTTAAAACACAAAATAAAGAATTCACCATTTTTTTTTTTTTTTAATGAAGTAAAAATAGAAAAAAGAAAAAAGAGAAAAATTGTATTGTAATGTATTAAAAAAGTTACGAGAAAAAACTTAATAATGGATTTATTATAGAGTATTACAAAGTGTTTTATAAATAATAAAGGTGATTCGAAAGAATAGAAATACGTAAGTGAGCTGTTGTCTTGGGATAACAGTCAGTAAAATGACGAAAAGATGGAAAACCACATATATCTAGAGTTTAATATGGAGGAAATAATAAAAAAATACTCATTTAAGTAAAATAGAAGGAAAAAGGTTGGAGAATGAAACGTTTATTGTATGAAACAATGGTGAAGAAGAAATTACAAAAGAAATATAGCGATAAAATCAAACAAATGTGGTAATTTATTCAATTCTTAATAACAATAATAAAAATAATAGGTAATAAAGAAGAAATAATTAATAGTAAAAAATTTTAAGTTGGGAATAATTACACATCTTTTATATTATAAAAATTTGATCCGTGATATTCGAATTGCACAAATATATTTACCTAATAAAGAAATGGATTCATTATGATTAATTTATGTTATTTTTATTGGTCGTCTAGTAACTTCTAAACCAACTGACAGAATTACTAGTGTATTATAATAATTATTCATTCTCTAAATATATTTGAATGGCAATTGGTAAGCATTAACTTTATCTGTATTTTAATACATTTCACATAACTAAAATAGTTCTATTAATTCTTACATAAACTAGTTAATTTTTCATTACGTGATTTTTAAATTATTTTTATAGTTCATTATAATGTATAAATTTGTATTAAACTGATATATTTTTATTATTTTTGTTCAGTTTTTGTTTTTTATAATGATACATACCAACATGATCGAAAATACGAAGTCCAACATATTGGTAGTAACACTTTTGTATTTCTAAACAAATACATTAATATATATTATAACAGTAGCCTATTAAAGTAAATTAATGTAATTCATTGTCGTAATATTAATTATTTTTAGTTATACTTATGATATTATAATAAATATAAATTAATCAAAATTTCTTTTTAATGCATCGAATGAAAATTGGTTATAATTTAAATGCTATTATATATAGTATTTCATTTTCAAATTTATAACATTTTGGCATAGATAGAATTTAAAACATACATGAAACAATTTAGCAAAATTAATTTACGGAGATCCGGAATTTTCTAAGTGTTCAGTATTTTACCTTTTATATCTTTGGATTGGCTAAGAGGTAATGCTTGATAAAAAAAAAACAAATATAATATTATTTGTAACCTTACTGCAATATAAAACGTGCTACGCTAAATTGACGAATGCCATTACGAGGCGTTGTCGTCATGGAGTAGTTGTGGCGGATGTCACTAGGATCGACAGTGTCGTTTTCTATGTTGTAACATTGATTATATATATATTAAATACATGATATTATATATATTCAATTCAGTTTATTAAAATGTATTATCTGGAGATAAATGTGCTTTTTTTGAATATTTGAATACTCGGCGAACATCTAAAACTATGTTTCATGTTTTTCTAAAAAATGATCAATTAAAAAAAAAATGGGTTGTAACCAGTGGTAAGAAATCTTTATTTACTAATACAATATCTTATGATATTAATTTTTTTTTTCTAAATTAAAACTTTTTTTTACTTTTTTAGAAAATATTATCTTAGAGGCTTTAAGTCCAGAACGATTAAAAAAAACGATGTTTATGTTCAGATCACTTCGATAGACAAGAATATATGAATCCCGATAATTCAAAATCTAAACTTAAACCTAATGCGGTTCCAAAAACATATTTAAATGTAATATAGTAATAACATAATAACATAGTAAATTAAATATTATCAGTTAAATAATAATGTAATCAATCATGTTATTAATTAAATTTATTCTATATAAAATATTTACAATTTATTAATAGATCACGACGTAAGTACTTCAACTTATTCAGTGTTATCCAAACCCATAAATTCACCAAAATCATGGACTTGGATTATGGAAAAACAAGACATTAGTGAAAGTAATTTAAAAAAATAAATAAAAATACTTCATTTGAATACAATCCAAAATATTGTTATTAGTTTATTATTTGAATTGTATATATATTAAATATTGTCCAACTTTACTTTGAAAAATATTTTGGATAGGTAAAAGTAACTTAATTATATTGTTATTTTTTGTTTCTAGAAACATTTGTTCAAGACACTACAAATATAACTCCAATGAAACAATTATATTGCAGAAATCAAGATATTTTAATATAATTCCAAGTGTATTTCTTAAAAAAATGTTTTTGAATAATAATTAAAATCAAAATATAAGATTTATAATAAAGTAACCAAATATGTTATTTTCTAGTTAATTTTCAGTTAATACCAAATTCAGATAATACCAAAAGGAATAAATTAAGTAGTAAATTAATTGAAGACTTTTCACTTAATAAAATACGATTAACTTAAAAAAAAAATACGTTAAAGAACCAATGAATAAAAAATACATGTGATGTTTATGAAAATTCTTTTGACCACCCTACTTATTCGGTGTCACCAAAAACTAAATTATACGTGTCTCAACTAATACAGCTTCCAAGTCCTATTAATAAGACTAATAATAAAAATAAGACTATTCAATACGAGAAATTGTTAGAAAAGTATGAAAAACAAAAAAAAAATATTATCTAGGAAAAGGGCGAAAATTTGTTTTTTAATAAAACAATTAAATAAAAAGCAAAACAAATTGAATCCTAAATCATTTATTGAAAAAACAAAATTTGTTTCAAAAAATTCTAAATTCTTAGTGACAATGCAATTGTTACATAAGAAACGAAAACCTTGGTTACAAAATGAAAAAAATTTAGCTATTTCTATATTTTGTAAATCTCCAGCTGCTTACAAATTTATGAAGAATAATAATATTATTCTACCTGGGGTAAGTACGTTACATTCATGGCTCAAATCCTTACATTATATACCTGGATTTATTCCAGAGTATATAACTCAATTAAAAATGATGTGCAAAACTATGTCTTTTCAAGAAAAGAAATGTGTTGTGGTATGTGAATCAAATAAGCATACAGAAACCAAACCAAAAATTTTACAACACTTGTAAAATATACAATTATAAATAAAAATTATGCGATATGAAATATTTTCTATAATTAACAAAAATATATATATTTTTATTTAAGATAACGGCAAACAGCAATCATGTTGGTTGAATAAAATATTGCCAAAAATAAATTTGCTTAAAGTTATTTTGTTCTTTCCATTGACTTGTCCATCTTTTTACGAATTGTCTAATGTACGAATAAGTCTATGATATTAAAACTAAGTAACTAACTGGCCAACTCCGACTTTTCTTAACAGAGGTATTGTCATAATACTCAATAAAAAAAATTGACATTGAAATATGAAAACCATTCAAACAATAATGGTAAATACTGTTATTCAGTATTTGTATTCATGAACTACCTATATAAAGCGATTGTTGGCTGAGTGTAGTGAGCTCAGGGCTGTCAACTATCGGTCGATGAAATCGGGAAAACCTGTGTATTTCTGTACCAAAGTTCAAATACAGTGTATTTAAAGTGACGGCATTCAAAATATAATAAAAAAAAAAATTTTTCTTTTTTCCTATTGTGTCACCATATATCGGGCGATTTTTCTCGCGTAGCACGTTTTATATTACAGTGAGCTATCTATACTATATATAATCAATGATGTACACGTATGTACATTAATAACTATTGTATTTCTATTTTTCAAATATTTGTTTTTTAGTATACTTAATTAAAAATAAATGTTTAAACAAATGGTCGAATACTAGCTGAATACCCGTGCGTTGCAAGGGGCAAATGTAGAATATTTAACGATACACTATAAGATATTCCAATAGTCAATCATTATGGGGAACAATATTCAAAGTGCTATTCGAGTGCTTTTGGATATACGATATCTTTCATTTTTCGGTCTGTTGCGTACACAAATTAATCAGGTTTTCTGACACGTGAGCAGGCCACATACAGTTGTACATGTGAGAAGCACAGATTCCCCAAATCTAACCCACACACTTGCAGCGATTGTCCCTGGGCTTTTTTGATAGTCATTGCAAAAGCAAGACGGACAGGAAACTACAAACGTTTGAATTCAAATGGCATATCAGTTGGGATCATTGGAATACGTGGCAACAGTACATCTTCTCCCTTGAATTTCCCATTCAAAATTGTAGCTTCAATGAGATTGTTTATTATCTTTTTTACTAAAAGTCTTGTACCGTTGTAAAGTCGTGGTAGATTGATGTTTCGGATAAGAATAATAGACACGCCAATTTTCATTGTTAGAAGATGCGGTAGCATACCTGGCAAATCAAGTAAATTCAAAAATTCCGTGGGGTAATTGACAATGTTGGGTACGGAAATTATCAACAGACGAGTCGATAAAGATATACACGTGGCGGAGAGCGGGGTGTTATCGAACGTTCTAGAAATCGCCCCGCTCCCCCTCCTTCCTTTCCCTATCGGACTTCGACGGCAACGAAAAGGCTCGTTATGCCGCCGCAAGTCAGTGTCGTTTGACGCACATACGTCGATTTGTCGCGTTCGTGTTGTTCCGGTTTTTCTTGATGCTCACCAAAGTTGACGCACGTACGTTTGCGTGATTCCACGTGCGTGTTGTTCTTTTGGGTTTTGCTGACATTCGCGGTCGTCCGTTGTCGTGCCGTTTTAAGTGTTCGGCGTATGCATTTGACGCACGTACGGTCGTAGTTTCGCGTACGTGTCGTATTATCGGAGTCGCCGCTTTCGTTCGCGCGTACGTCGTAACTTCGCGTGCGTCTCGTATTACTGGCGGAGCCGTTTTGTTTGTGCGTACGCTGTCGTTCTCGCGTGCATGTTTGACCGACTTATTGACCTGACAAGCTATTCATTGGAGACCTTTGCGGTGCTGGAGTTCTGTCGTCGGCTGAGTGCAATACCGTCCAGTTCGAGAAAAACGTGCCTCGTGGTCTGGGTGGTTCGTTGATGTGGTAACACTGCACGTCAGGTCGTCATCATTATTACCCCCCCCCCTTTAACATTGTAATATTCCGCGCGAATATTCCCGTTTGTTATATATATTCGTTGTGAACCTTGTATCGTGCCACGCACCGTGTTTATCAATTAATGAGTGTATATATATATTTGTGCTTGCGTTTAGTATCGTGATACGCGTGTATGTATTGAATAACGACGTAATAAACAATCCATCTGAACACAATACAGTCCACTTTAATTTGATGGTTTTAAGAACCTGACTGGCGAAGTTTACACTCCCGCAAATTCTACCTGTGGGAATAAACGTCGCAAACAGACAACTTCGTCTTGATTCATCACAGTATCCATAGACATGTATCCATTCACATGTCGCATCGCCTGGTATTCCGTCTTAAATGCTGAAATTGATGGCATTGACATCGTTGTTCGTAGCTGCTATATAGCTAATATAGCACGTACACTTAGCCACTGATAATTTTTATAATTCCGCGCGATATTTGGGAAAACGTTTTGAATTAATTCGTGTTTGGTAGACGTCATCTATCCATAACATAGTTATGTTGACATGGCATGGTTTCCAATTATGATGCTTGTTGCTCGGTTGTTTCGGAAGCTCGAAAGGCCTTTATCGTTCGTGCTACAAATGTAGATCGGCCAATCGATTTCCGTTTTTGGGGGCATAACTGTTGATGATATAGTGGAGAAATTTGTAATCAGAATCTGACAGAGGTAGAAGCACGATGATAAATTGGCCCTTGGATTTTAAAAGTTGGCATGCAATTCTCACGTACGACGCTAAAACGTTGACGATAAAGGTGGCTACATTACCATTACTACTACACGCAAACTACCTATACCTTTGCAAAGCGAAAAATCACTAATTACCCACAAAAATTGAGAAATTATATTTTCTAATCACAAACTAATAAAAAACCACGCTAGAAACTTTATAAAAAACATATAATGGTTATCGTTGGTAATCATCTGACGTCACACCCTTAATTACGGCAAAAGGTAAACAACTCATAGTTGCGAAGGACCGCCGAAGGATATTTCAAATTTATTTAACATATTTTGACACATAATTTGGTTATTTCATTTTATTACTCATATTTACTTACATAGTCCGAAAAACATACTTTCCAGAGCAGTTTCTTGTGAACATTCTTAATAAAAATACATATATTTCAATTTATTCAGCAGTTGTCAATATCAACCATCGATAAATAAATAACATTTAAACATATTTAATAATTTTTATTATCATTAATCTTGAAATTCTATAGTAGATAATCAATTTATATTTTTATTAAAATTTCATAACAGACATTACATATTGACTAATTAATGTGTATACAAATAATATTTACCACTTAATTTAGGCAGTTTTTTGCTGTTCATAATTTCTAATGACAATTAATTAATTGTAGAAGTATAGGTTATTAATGTTTTATATATCTTATATACAAAATTTTAAAAATATAGTGTATTATTCATATAACAACAATCTTTTTTTCTTAATAATTAATTCACCATACGTAAAAGTATATAGATTATTGAAATGCTATTAACACCTTTATTGCTCAAAAGTAATACATACAAAGTTAAAAAATGGGTTATTGTAAGAATATTGTCAAATACATTACAATATGTTAACTATTATCTTACTTTCGCATTTTTCTCTTTTTGATTTTTTGGGGGACATTTTAGGCGCATCTGTCATAAGGATTAAGTCGTTAAACGTCAAAATAATCAACAATATAATAATAATCCTTAAACTGGTACACAGCGTCAAATCTGTTTTTCTTCAAAGTAATACGAACCGAAATCATGTATATTTTTTATACACCACTCTATTGGTCCTTGAAATATGCGTGGTAAATTATCTTTGTGTGCTAGAAATTAAATAATAATAAAAATATTTATGTTAGTTATTACAAATTTTAAAATATTCATAATAAATAAACAAATAATATTTTTATTTGATATTCACATATACCTTATGGCTCCCAACTAGTCATTAATATACCCACGAAATTGTTAATTTATTTATTCACAAAAAGATATTCACCTTCCATAAACCTTTGTAAAAGTTCTCTTTGATAGGCATATACAATTGCTAAAAATTATTTACATGTAGAAATTTCTGTACTTTTATCTACATTGCACTCATTAATATATTATTCAAAATTTGTATTGTTACGACTATAAATTTATGTGTGATCAATAATATACGAACGATAATATTTGTTCATGATTTAAAGAATGACTAGCATGTTACAAAATCAGGTAAACTATTTTAAACTTATAAGATTTAAAAATAAATTTAATAACCTGCACTTGGAAATAAAAAGTCATTATCCGGCAAAACTAATAAACATAATGAATATTAAAATGTATATGTCTATGATTGAGATATAAATAAAATATGATTCATTGTCAATTGATAAATTTCTTACACATAATTATAACGATCATAATTATATTATCACAATAATATCATGACCGACACTAGCCGGCTTTGGAGCTAGAATAGTAGCAGAAGCGTAAGGTCATAGGTTACTTCACCAACGTCAATTTTATACCTAGTTGGTACAACGAGAGCGGGAAGCCTCATTGCCATGCCAGACGCAGTACTCCGCAAAGTTAAGGAGCTTACTTCGATTGAATCTTGGTGACTATGAAGCGGGCGCTAGATGGTAAACAAACCATAAAATCCAATGGAAGGAAGATGGCCCAAAGTGAAATTTAACTGAGTCGCGCCTCCTCCTCAAAAGATATCGTCCTAGCTTCGTGCTAGTGGCCCATGCCAACCCAGTATTCGATCTGAATAGACCTAATTAAGTCCTGTTCTGCCAAATCTCTTGAGTAGCGCTTTGCGCTAATGGAAGGTATTCAGTCAGTAGGCCTCACCCAAAATCCCGAATCCTTATCATAAGAGAAACAATGATATGATTGTAAAATTGACAATTACAAGTTATAAATACGTATACAGTTTAATTACGTTTGGAAAATTTGAATTCGACCTTGGAAATGTTTTATTTAAATATAACTCACTCAAATAGTTATATGCATGCATGAAGGCTAGAGTTTTATTGTGTTCTTCTATATAATGAAAAAGAAGACCATGCTTTATAAACATTTATTAAACTATTACATAGTTAAACTGCTTTGATCAACCCGATAAGAACTTTTAAAAATTATAAATATTTATAGTCTATTTATTTTATTGAGTCAACTCAAATGGAAAGTACTGTATTTTCCAAATATTACATAAATATAAATTAATCGAAGAACAAATATATGATGTTACTCACCATGAAATCCTCCAATTTTTTCAAGTTGTTCTATATAATAATAATTATGTTTTATATTTAATTACGATATCAATTTGCATGCATATATATGATGAGAACATTATCAATTTATAATTTCCTTTTATTTCACGATAAGTAATTACATATATAATATTCGTATTGCATCAGTATACCTACTGTATAATATACCAATAAATTAATAGACGATATATCCATCGTGGATGAAAATTTAAAAACTCAACAATATGATTACAATAAACAATGAAAACAATAAACATTTTATTTTACGTTTTTTAATTTAATTAATACCTCAAATAAACGATAAATATTCCATTTTGAAATCAAATCCAAGTCTCTATCACATACAATCTTTAAAAAAAATATTTATTATTATGGATATAAACAACGAACTTACCCATACACACTAATATAAATGAAAGAAAAAATATATTAATGGTAAAATGGATTTTGTGTTTAGTATTTTAGCAAATTAATTTTGCATATATGTCGTCAAATGTTAAAAGATAGAGAAATAATGACGATGAAATTTATTGACAATATATGAAATGAACTTTACAACGAAATCTGTATTTCGTTTGAGTATTTATAAATTATTATAGTTTAAAATAACATTTTAGTACATAGTTTTGAGAAAATATGTAAGCCGATTGACACATGTATTCTTATACTTTCAAAAATACTCCAAGAAGTTTCAAAAGAATATTATTCTTTCTTTCTTATTTATATTGATGACGTAATAGCACATAATTTGGTTGATTTTTTATTAAAATTTATCGCGGTTAATGGCAGTTTTTATTAATATTTACAATACATGTATATGAGATTACATAGTCATTGAAACATTTTTTTAAACGTTTGAGATACAAAAATTAAAAGTATATACGTTTAATTGAAATATATTATGAAATTAATCATTCTGACACATGAGAATATTCTGGTACGTGTTATAAATAAATGATTTCATATAATTTCATTCAAAATGATGAATCGCATAGATAGGAAATTTGTTTACTTCATAAACGGGATTATTTTAAAGTCAATGATGTGTGTGAATAATAATTCATAATGCTATAATAAAATACATTTATAGAATAACATACAATATGAATATATTTTTTTAATTCAAAATGTTTAGTAAATAAGAATTGATTATTATATTCATTGTTGTCAGGCTACATATTAAGGAAATGATTATTATCATAAACTTTAATTGATAGAATAATGTAATATGACGTGTATGTAGGTGTAATATATACTACATAATAAATTTTTTAAGTGACTTTTTTAAACATAACCCTAGTAGATCAAATTATTTAAATATTCTGAATTATTTTTAAGACATGTATACGATAATGATTTCAGTAGCATTTACTACAAAAGTTATTATGTCTAGTGTAATAAATATCAGTTTACTTATTACCATATTTAATGTTTTTGTAATAGTTCAGAGCTAAAGCATATTTTCACGTTTTAAAACATTTGAATCTGCTTCTGTTATAATTCGCAATACGACGAAATTAAATAGATTGGTTATAAAATAACAAATAGTAAATACGTGTTTGATCAGATGGTTTAATATGATTTTTCATGAAAATTATTTTTCGGTTTGGTATATGATTTGTAAACATTTATTTTTGACAAAATCATTTTAATACTTAAGCTTAAACTTCAAGACTAATATGTCACATTGTATATTGTCATCAAAAACATAATATTATATTTTTGTCTGTGAAATGCATTCAAATTTTTATATATTTTGTATAAAATACTGCAAGAAAAATATAAATTTAATACGAGACTAGCAAATAATATTTATATCAACACATTAAATATCAAAACATCATCAATCATAGTCTGACACGTGTGATAAGATTTCATATTTATGTGAATGTAATCGATTTACAGTCTTTTACCGTTATCTACAGCTAATTGATTGTACGTTGTGTTCACTTTAGTTTGAGTTATTCCGTTTTGGTCAATCGAAAATAAATATGCTGGAGGTGACTCTATGTTATTGCAAAAGTCCCACGGACTTCTTGCATAGGTAAATTCTACAAAAAATCAAATAAATAAATAAAATTAATTAAAAACATTGAAGAAATTTAACACTTCTATCTAATGTTAATTAAGTGAGGTAGTGATTAAAATGATAATATTATCTGTGACGTAAAAAATCTATTCGGTTTATTAAATGCCAATATACATTTGTACAGTTATTATGAATGCTATAACCCACACCGTCGTTATCTCACAGGTTATCATCATTTAGCTGTGATGATACACGTCACAGAGAAATCTATATGTATTATGTGTATACCGTCGGGGTACTTGCCAAAAGGTTAATATTATTAATAAAAGTGAATTATTGTTAGAAACACTGTTGTCGTTATCAGTCAATGAGACACACATTGTGTGCCCTGTTTATTTCTATTTTTGTTTTATTTTTTATTTTTTATTATTCCATTAAAACATTGTATCCATCGACACTATGGATTAGACTGCTTTTTTCATACCTATGGGGAATCTGCCGAAGAGCATGAAAACACTAATTGATGCAACATCATTGTAACAGTTAAATGTATAATTTATATAACATAGTTGATACACTGTTTTTCTTATACATATTTATGTGTGAGTGAGTGTGTATGCGTGTGTGTGTGTGTACTCATTTATAATTTTATAATATCGGTACATTAACCAACCTAGCCAAGGTGGGGCCTTTCTTTATTTGCAAATAATATTGAGTAGGTATACTCTTTTTCTATTTTTTTAAAAATTAAATAATACTCGTTAATTTTTTTAATTATACTAATTAAGTATAATTTAAATTTTTATAGTTTGTGCAATATTTATATCCGGTAACTATTTACATTCCGGTAACTCAGAGTTCATGTAACAGAACTATCAGAGTATTATAATAATAATAATTAAGACTATAAGTATGTGTAATTAGTATTTGCATATTTATTCATTAAAGCTCTGGTTTTAACTAGATTTTTTTCATATAACACTTAAATTCAAAAATTAATTCAATCTCATATAAAATATAAAATAAATTATATTTTTTTAAAGCGTTTTTGTCGTTAAATTTTTAATTCATTTTAAAGTTTGAAATTATCAATAATCTACTTTATTGTTAATATTTGTGTCAATTTTTTCTTCGTAATATGATGCATACCAATATAGTTTTCGATAATATTTCCAACATAAATGGAGTAAAGCCGTTGATTCTCTAAAAACGATTTGTAATTTATTATAATATGTACCCGTAATTTTTAATTTTTAATTGTTGAGCTATTATAATTTTAATATTTGTAGTTAATAAAAAAAAAATATTATATTAAAGCTTAGTTAAATAAAAGTATACAGATTATACGTCATGCAATACATATAACTAATAATTTTTAAAATTATTTTATGATACATCGAATAGGTAATAGGTAATAAGTAATAGGTCATATTTCAAATGATTTATTATATATTTAATTTTTTAATTTTTTATATTTTAGCTTAAACAGAATTTAAACCTCTAATGAAATTATTTATTGAAATTAAAGTATTAAAATTCTCAAATTTATTTAATAATATTTTATAAAGTTTAATATTTTACCTTTAATTTTTTTAGATTTTCTATATTCTGTTTCTTTTTAAAAAAATAAAAAATAAAATAAAATATTAAACATATATTGAATTGAATATAAGTGTATTTATAATTACTATATTTGTTGCTTTGTTTAATGTGTTTTATTGTATAAGTATTTGAAAAACATTATTTTCAACGAATTGATCCTAACGATTAATGGCTATATTTGAAATTTCACTTTTATTTATGCATAATCTTATATTAATAGAAAACATTTCGAAAAATTTTTTTTTGTATTTAATCTAATCTCTTCAAATATCGATGACATGTTTCATGATATATGTATTTATAACATTATGAACCCATTTTATCTGATCAAATCATTAATTTTGGAAGTCTTTAAAATTATAAATCAAATAATCTTAACCTAATTCGTCATGTCCCGTGTTCTATATGCTTATATTTGAAATAATTACTTATAATACATAATTACTCACTGAATCTTTTGAAAATTTCTTCCAAAACAGTTTTTTGTGAAAATTCTTAAACAAACATACATGAATTCATACAAGAGTTGTTAATATTGATTTTCTTCTAATAAATATAATTAAAACATAGTATATTATTATTATAATTAATATAAACATTGATCAACTAAAATAGATTATCAATTATTTTTACTGGTTATCTTTCAGTCTCATAACATACATTTTAATATTGTCTATCGAATATGTGTAAAGAATATATTTACTGCTAAATGTAGGGTATTTTTCATTATTCAAAGTTACTAAAAATAATTAATTTATTTTATAAATATACATTACAAAACATATTATTCAGAAATTATATATTTAAAATTTTACAAATTAGTTATCGTATGAAAATTGTCAAACATATTATCGTTTATTCACTAATATCTTACCTTCGCAAATGTCTTTAATAATTTCTTCTGTTATTACCGTATATCCTAATATCATAATTACAAGTAAAACACAAGTATAATTAAAGGAACTATAATCAATTTTAAAAAGATAAAATATGTAAGAACTGATTTTCTTTAAAGCAATACGGACTTGATGTATCTAGGGTATCCATACACCAATTTATTGGTTTGTGAAACATGTATGGCAAATTATCTAGGTGTGCTACAAATTGTTTAAAAATTAAGATATTCGTGTTAATTCTTATAAGATGTTACAAAATACTTATAATGAACAAATAAATAAGAATTTTATCAAATATTTACATATATTATGTATCCTCCAATTAGCCATTATCATACCCACGTACCTAATCAATTTATTTATCCACAAATAAAGATACACACCTTCTATGAACTTTTGCAAAAGTTCCCTTTGATAGGTATATAAAAATTCTGAAAATTAGAAATTTAAGCACTTTCATCTACTCTGTACACATGCAAATATACAATTAAATATGTGTATTATTACGATTATAATTTTATTTGGTATCAATAAAATTATACGAGCGATATTATTTTAATTCCGTCTTAAATTTTTTCCTTTCCGTAGGATTTTCAATTTAATCTATATATATTTTTTCTCTTTTTTTTTCTCTTCTCGTTTCCTTGTTTTATTTTGTTTTTTGCATGTATTTAATTGTTATTTTATTATTAATGGTTGAGATAAATATTTTTTTTTTAATATGTCTCTAATAATAATAAAAAAAAAAGATATTATTTTAATGATATGAAGAATAACGAACATACTACAAAATCAGATATTAGCGTGTAAATATATTAAATAAAAAATAACCTTTATGTTCATAATAACAATTATCTGCTATTAGAGGAATAACTAAAAACAATAATTTTGCTTAAGTGTAAGCTTCAATAAATATAATATTATTTGATATTACAAAAATCGCTATAATTCGAGAATATCATTGTTTTTTTTAAAATTTACATCTATATCGTATTATAATGATAAATTTTATAAAAAAAAAAAACATACAAAAATAGTAATAATAATTTTTAAAATTGTCAATTCGTCATTTATAAGATGTAAGTATTTATCATTTTGTGTAATATCCGGAAAAATTTAATTCATATTAAAAAATGTTTTGTTTTGAAATTACTTACTCAAATCATGATATGCATACATGAATGCTTCAGTTTTGTTGTGTTTCACTACATGATGAAAAAAAAACAATATTTTATAAACATTTATTATACTATTATATATTATTTAATTATAAACTGTATAAACTATGAGAACTATATAAAAACAAAATACAAATATACTGTATAATTTACTATTAAATCTTCCATCATCTTTAAGTTGGGCTACATGAAAATAATGGTGTGCATTAAATTATCGTAGCAATATACATACAAATATTCGATTACTACATTATCAATTTATGATATATATAATTATTTGATGAAATACTTTTACAAATATAATATTCATACTGTTATCTCTTGGACAATCCAACATACTAATCATTTATATACACATTTCGTTTGACATATTTTTTCATTTATAAAACTTTTCATCTAGTAAATGTGTAGCACATAGCTCTAAAATTTAATATTAATAAAAACAGCTATATATATAGAATAACATGAAATTATATATATTAAATATAAATAAGGTTTATAACGTATTAACATCTATTCAATTAAACACTTGGTGATACAAATTTAATGTATCTGTACTCTACACGTCTATCAGACAGTTACAATCACTTCTTCATCATCTTATATATTGTACTTTAATAGATACGAGTATATCTATACATGTACATCTAACTTATAGAAAGATAGCTACTTTACGAGAAATAAGTTGTGATATTCATTATATGTCTTTAATTATATATGAAGTTTAAAAGCTTTAAATCCTTTTGTTTCATACAGAATATATTATTAAATGGTTAATATTGTTCAGTACCTTATTATAAATGTTTATATTGTTAGAAAATTAATTAACAAGTCGTTTTAATTTAGTTTTGTCTGTAGCAAATTATTAAATATATACATTTTTTTTTTAGATGGACAAAACTGAAGTCGTTCTACGGAAAACCTATTTCGTCGCGAGTAGTTGGAGTATGTGCACACTGATGAGGAGACATAATTATTGAAAGGTCTATGGGGTAATAATTTGTATTTTTTGCGACAGTTTTTTATTAAATCAGACAATTTTGGTGACAATTTTTATTCGAATAAATGACAGATGTAATTGTTAATTTGTAGTTTTTATACAAATTCTCTAAAAGCAGATTCCTCATTTAAACTCGCTGAGCATTTTATTTAAAACACAATCAAACGTATATAAACGTATATCTTATAACGAATATCAAACAATATATATGCCACTTCAACATCTTTTCCAGATTTCTTTACATAATACCTTTAAAATAAATATATTTATGAATATATATGTAATTAATCGACTTACAAATACACTCTAAAGAATAATAAAGGTATAAAATTATCAATAGTTTTAAAATTATTTAGTATTTATTGAATTTCATTTACAAATTTGTCGTAAAATTCCATGAGGTGGAGAGTTTTAATAGTTTATTTTTATTATTATTATTATTATATACATAGTCATGAGGAAATATGTATTTCCAATAAGTCTTAAGTTTCATCAATAACATATAAACTTTCTAAAAAAAATGATTTGTGTTTTATTTTGTTTTTGTTTTTTGATAGCATGCATTTCATATAATTTAGTCACTCGGTTGTTGAATTTTATTTCGATTCAGGTGACTTCGTGCAACGTTTTGGATATATTCAAGGCTAGTTTATGAGATCATATGGTTATTGGGAACTATTCGAAATAACATAACAACTGAAGTAGACATGTTTAATTGAAATATCTTATGAAATTAGTCGTCCTGATAAATAGCACATATTTACGATAATTATTATAAATAAACGAATTCATAACATATTTAAAATAGTGTACCATATAGATAAGAAATTTGTATATTTAATGAAAACTGGAATATTATATTGGGGATTAATAGAATAAACTTTACTTAAGAACACGATACAGAATTCATTAAAAGAATATCCCACAATATAAATATTTTTTTTAAAATTAAAATTATGTAACAAATAAGTATTGAATATTTCTTACTTTCAACGTCCGCTACATTTATATAAAATAATTAGTTCTAATCAATATAGTAAATGGTTTTATAGTAGTATAATATGTCGTAATAATACATGTGTAATTTACTATTGATAATTTCTCTAAGTGACTAATAAACAATTTTTGTTGACCAACTTATTTAAATATTCTATATTGAATTTAAGACGTGGCTAATATACTTACTTATATTAGCGTTTATATCAAAAATTGCTATAATTAAAATCAGAAGTAACAGATTACTAGTGCCCATGTTCATTTCCTATCTGTAATAGTTAAGGGCTAAACTGTATTTCCACGTCATAATGTTATTGCCATCTCGCTCTTTTGTTGTATAAACACTACAAAAATTCAAGGTTAGAACATAATAGAACATATTGTAAAATTCTATTTGTTTAGATGTTTTTATACATTATTTTTTATGCAATGTAATCCTACACATTATAATTTGTTAAAATTCATTTGTGTTACAAAAGTTACACACTTAATGTTAAAGGTCCTGTTTTATTAATTTTTTAGATTATAATGTATGAAAATTTGTTTTTACATTATTATTATTATATATATATATACTAGCTGACCCGGCAATACTTTGCTATTCTTAAATACCATTAATAAATAAATAGTTCGTAAACAGTTAATATATAATATAGCTGATAACAGTATAAACCTGATTTCGCCCGTGTGCAGTTTTGTTGCGTAAAATATTTCAAATTGAATTAATTATATGAATGTTAGCAGTTTTGTTAAATAACGTTTTATAAAAATAATGATTTACAAGACTAAATATTCTACTAATATCAAATTAAATTTCATTTTTATTTTTTAAATACATATTTGTTCCTAACCGACTAATCTAATGAACTAATAATAAATAGAAATTATTATTTTAAAACTTCAATATAAACCATATTGATATACCCGATGTTAATTTTTTCTTTAATTGCTAAAAATTTCTTGAAAGACAACATTTTGGATAGTATTGTTTACATTAGAAATTAATATTGTTTATTCTTTTGATGAACTATTTCGTGAAATTTATTAATCTATACTTATTTTTTAAGCTTGTAACCGCGCTGGACTGCTCCACCATAAACTAGTGTCGATTATTTAAGACGGTGAATATCCACGGAAAAAAATATCTGCGAGATTTCCATTCGTATTTATTTGGTTCCTTTGTGACACAAAAGATAGCTCTTGAATTTCACTAACTCGATGACTAACGAATGATTTCGACCTAAATAACGGTGATGAAATCCAAGCTAGCACTATAGTGGAATCAAACCAAAAATATGTTTTGTCTATGTGTAATTCCAAGCATAAGTTATATTTTGCCTCTAAACATGCTAATAATACAGCGGTTAATAATTCTAAACGCGGTAAAGTTATGATTTTTAACGGAGCCACTCTCGACTTCATGAATATTAAATTTGTTTTTATACTTCCGTTCTCGCTCGTCGTATGTATATATAAACAAACGCCATACGCACTAATAGACGCATCTACGAAACCGTATATTTGTATGTTACAAATTTTACCAAAAATAATTATTAAATAATTTATCACGAGTGAATTTATTTGTTCTAGATCCATTCGATTGTTTTGCCACTCCTCACAAATTTTTGAAAGCAATAATTTATCCCGATTAATATTTATTTGCCATAACCTTTACATAATTAATTTGAAGCGCAAGATAATTGGACTTATCAAACCTAGGGGATAGAAAACCGAAGCGATTTAAAACATGTCGTTTCGTAATTCGAGTAGTACTTATATACGTTTCTTCCATTTATTGATAATATAGATATTGATAAGAATCGTTTTATTGATTCCAAACCAAACCTAATAATTTCATGACGTTTTCTTCGTAATTATTACCACGATCACTGTTGATATTGGTCGTGTCTATTTTTGATACTCCGTGATGTTACTAGGCCATTTACGTAGTTTTAATCCAGCAGTTTTCAACATCGCGATAATGCCATTACGTAAACTCAATGCATTTTCTTTCATATCTGCACCAGTCAATAAATCATCCATATAAAATTCTCGACGAATTGCTTTACATTTATTAAGATAATGGCTGTGCTCTTCTTAAGCTAATCTTTGGAGGCAACCAGTAGCTAAAAAAGACGCTATGACTACTCCATATGTGATGGTTTTTAAACTATAAATCTGAATAAGCAGGTCTGTATTTGAGCGCTATAAAATTTTTCGATAGTCTTGGTGACATTTTGATGATATCGGCGGAAATAACATTCTTATACGTGCGAAAACTAGCCATTATACAAACGAGTTCTTTCTGAATACTAGGACCATTTTATAGCGTGTCATTTAAACTAACATCTGTTTCAGTTCCGTAATATGCATCAAATACTACACTTACTTAGTTGTACTACTACTTTCTTTTATGACCACGTGATGTGGTAAAATAATTATGTCATATATAAACACTTTGTTCTTCGGGTGTGATAATTTTTATATGTTTGAGTGCTAAATATTCATCTATAAATTTTGTATAATCTATCTTAAATTTAGGTTGAGTTTGAAGACGCCTTTCTAAGAATCGAAATCACGTAACGCGATATCTTACGATTTCCCTAGTTTATCTGTGTCGCGAAATGAATAAACGTTAAACGTTGGCACGTTTCAGGATTTTATTGAAATGGATTTTACTTGTTTTTTCTTCAGACGAATAAACTTTACGTTGTATCTCCTCTAACCGCTAAAATTTGGCTATTTGTTCTTCAACAACTGTCAATGACGAACTCGTACTACAAAATTATATACGTTTATTTCCGACTTGTACGCGTTCTATAGGACTAGATATTGAACCAGCGATGACCCAACCAAAATGAATCTTTTGAAATATAGGACCATGATACGTTGGATTCAAGTTGATCGGCGCAAATTATTTTGAAAAATATTTCCGAACCAATTATCATGTTAGTTTTATTAGGTAAATTGAAAAACTGGATGGCGAGTTCAACGCCTTCAGGTATATTTACATTTTCTACGTTTATCGGCGTTGACGGTAGATAATTCGTTAATCCAGACATTACGACGAAATCTAAATACATCTCGTAGTCGTGTAATCAAGATTTTATTTTCATGGAAACTTGATGCGATGCATAATGCTTTGATTGGTTTATACCGATAATCGAATTATTTTTTCTTTTTAATATTAATATTAACTACAATATAAACTCAGAAATAAAATTATTCTGTGATCCAGAATCGAGTAAAACACGACCGAGTACCATTTGGTTCGAATTTTTATAAGCTATTACGACGGCGATCAGTAATAGTATCTGATATAACATGAGGTATGCGCGACTACACTCGTAGTAGTCTCCGTAGCAGTATCTTTATTGTTTTCGTGTTTATCAATTGCACTTTCCGATGACTTGTCTTATTAGACGGTGAATTACGCAATACAATATGCAATAATCTGTTGTGCGGAAGTGAACATTTTGGATAACAAAGAGAATTAAATTTTACACCGTCGTGTGGATGTAAACAAATTTTATATTAATTAAGCTTTGTAGATTTTTATCCGATCGACAATCAATAATTTCAGGAATGATGGACATTTATAAATTATATGCTTGAATCCTTATCACACAACAGTTTCGCAGCTTATCTATCAAAAGAGAAAAAAAGAAGAAAAAAACGCTACTCAAAGGTAAATGGTAAGAGAGACAAAAACGTAAATATGCCGTGAACAAATATACAGATACAAATTAATAGGAATGTTAGTTATTATCCTGAAGTTAATAGGAATTCTGTTAAAAAATTCATTGAAAAAATTCAGAAGTTAATGGAAAAGCAATTCAAATATACAACAACAAAAATCCTAATGTAAACCGAACTTCTGTTTACATTAGGATATGCAAAAATCAATTCCAAAGTTAATCAGAATGCTGCTCGAAGATATAATAAGAAAGAACGATGATTCCATGAATAACAAAAGATTTATTAGGGTTTAAATACGACAGCACAATAGACTACTGTAATAACAAAGTTGTTTCTATTGGATAGCCAACGGAATGCAAGTGATGTGCAAAGAAGTGGAAGGAAGGAAGCTCCGGTATTTATTGAAGTAACAATAAAGTTATTCGTTTTTTGAACAATTTATTTGAATATAAATATAAATATAAATTGAATATAAATTGAACAACTTCTTTATCCGCTGCACAACCTATCTATAAACAATAATCCTGTGCTGACGACATTAGGGCCTGTCTTAAATCATCCTACTTTTGGTCTAAGATCCATGTCCAATCCTTGCGAGTCAACATGAGGGTGCACCTTAAAGACGATTTTGGAGCAGAAGATTTTTCCAACTTACTGCTTCAAATAGGAAATTATAATGTACATGAAGATAATAGGAAAGTTGTAACGTAACGAGTATATTGCGCGTATGGGATAATCGACGGTTCCCACAAAACCGGTCGGAATGACAACCGATAGCCCCCTTCCCATACGTAACTTCATAGATTATTTGTAAATACCGGCCCGGCGAATAAGTAAAAGTTTTGTTCTCTCTCCGTGTCCGTCCGTTCAGTGAGCAACATTGAAATTAAGTTGTGTGAATTTTATTTATGTTTTTTTTTGTAAATTTTTTTTTTGTGATAACACAATGATGTAGTAGATCCGGGAAGAGATCTCTCTCAAATGATAACACGTGCAAGAGGGAGATGGATTTTTCACTCCCTATATATTCGAATCGGTATGTTTATGTATGCACTATACCTTGGCCGGTCATACAATTTTTTTACATTAGATTATATTAATTATGTTGTTGATTATATTGTGAAATTATTTTATTATGTGTATCGAGTGTAAATTTTTTTTATCATCAACATAAACAAGAAAATATCAAACAACATGACGAATTTTTTTGATTAGAATAAATCCTAAGTCTCCGGCACAATTTGTGTTATCCGGATTTAGGTTGGCGACCCCAATTTGAACAAGGGCGTCAGTAGCCGTGAGATTACAAAGTGAACATTTCAAACAATTTTTGTGCAGTTTTCAAAAATCTGAAAAGTTTAAATGAGAAAATGTATCCAAATTTATTAATTTCAGTTTAGGAAACCTTACTTGGCATAAGGAAAAAGCTATTTTTATACCAAAAGAATGACACTAGAGTAAGTATTAACGATTTCTTATTGGACCAACTTATTATTATTATTATTATTATTATAATTATTATTGTGATTTTTACTTGTAATATTATGTAATAATTATGATTAAATATAGAATATGTGTTTTGTTAGTATGAAATACGAAATTAATAAATAAATAAATAGTAACAAAATATGTTTGCGTAAGGTTATATATTATGTTATATTATAATACATAAGTGAAAATATTATTCATAAGGTGTAATCAAAATATGTAATAAACAAAAATATTATTTTCTTAATTTTTATAGTATTTATTATTTAATTATTATAATATTATTTAATAAATATTATTATTTATATTATTGAAAACGCATAGTTCGTTTGCTTGAAATACAAATATGTAGTAATTAATAATTAAATAAATACTATAGCTATCTATTATTGTGAAATTAAACAATATGCGTTATATAACTAGTTGTCGTATTCTATTTTATTTAAACCTAATCAACGTACGGTCCTAAAGAAAATGAAGAAGCCGGTTGATCAATGATATCGAAAATTTCATCTTGACTCACAGAAGGAAGCTCGTCAAGTGTAATATTACCCTCTTGGTTCATATCAAATTGTTCCAATCGATTTTCATTAACATCGCGTAAATTGACTGGAAGTGGACTTATGTTACAGCAATAATCCGATGGACGTCTTGCTTGAGTGTTTTCTAAAAAAATAAAATAAATAAATATATAAAATGAATATAAAACATTGTTTGAGCCAATTTAACACTTGTATATACAGTGTGATCATTTTTTCATGTACCACTAAATATTTCGGCTGGATAATATTTTATTAAAATGATTTTTAGGGTTGCCTAGAGGGTACTCAAATACACATTTTGTTAAATTTTTAAATTTTTAACACTTTGGGCGCGTGCATGTATAATACAACTTGCATTTTTTTTAAACGACAACAGCTATTTTTAGCACCAGATTCGGATTGACTGAATTTTTTAGTAATTGACCATTAATATTAGGTTCTACCTCAAATTTACTGAATAAAAATCATTTTAAATATTCAAAAAAAAAAAATTACCTATGATATTTATTTGTGTTTTTGAATAGTTTTATTATATTATCATTATTAATTATTACTATTATTATTGCTTTTATTATTATTAGTTATAACTAATAACTATTTCTATGAGTACTGTATTACGCATGTGTGCGCCTACAGAATTAAAAATTTGAGAATTTGACAAAATGTGTATTTGAGTACCTTCTATGCACCTCCAAAAACTCATTTCAATAAAATATCACCCAACCGAAATATTTAGTGATGTTTTTGTAGTGGTTTTTTAATTTTTCACTGGTTAGATTCTAAATTGTTTATTTTTTTACTCTCCACTTTATTTACAGTCGCAGATGGGTATTTACAAGTATTAAAATTGATACCCCAGTAACACTTCTACAGCTTTTGACGTTTGTTACACAATGTGTCCTTCCTATGTCAATCATGATATTATTTCTCTGATTTTTTGTTTATTTATCCTTGTGTTTTTTAAATATGCGATCCTTATAATCATATTCTTTGATGTTGCCAAATATCAGTTAATTTCCATTATCGTTAGATTTTTCGTAGATAGTTTTATCCAATGATAGATTTGAAATGTGATTTCTTACCGAATTTTGCAATGAGATCTCTCAGTACAATTTTAACTGTATTCTGTTGTATTTTATCATATAATTTTCTAGCTGGTCATATATTTGTAGAATTTATTTTTGTCCCTTTATTTTATCCTCCATTGGAGCATTGCATTAATAATTATAGTGTTAGACCATCTACTTTGGATTTCTGGGTAGTACAACTTCTCATTTATTAATTCATTTTAGATTCATTTTAAATCATTTTAGAGTTTAATATTACTAATCAACTATTATATTATTAATATGTGTACCGAATTTTGTATTTTTTATTATACATACCAACATATTGTGTAACAATCTTTCCAACGTGTACGAAGTAATATTTTTGCATAACTAATTAAATACATAATACTTTACACTGGAGCTGAATTAATTTAATTCATATAAATTCTAATAAATTATACGTCCTATAATAAATATAATTAATAAGAACCAAAATATCCTTATGATAAATCAAATAAAAATTAGTCATAATTTAAATCCAAGAATGTTATTGATTTATGTTATTTTATATTTGAATTTATAAATTATAATTATAATACTTTGGCATAAACAAAATATTGTTTATTATTTATTTTATTTATTATTATTATTTATTTAATTATTATTATAAAATATTAATAGATCCGTAAATTCGAAATTTTCTTTTTAAAATTGAAAGCATATATTTAAGTTTTGAATATTTTACCTTTAATATCATGGGAATAGCTAAAATTTATAGCTTAGCAAAGAAATTAGATAAAATATTATACACTGCTTTAATAATATATAAATACATTTCTGATTATTATATTTGTTCCTTTGAAAAATGTATTTTATATACAATTAATTATGAATATTATTTTCAACAAATTGACCAATGACCACATAATGACCATTTTAAATTTTACTATAATCGATGCAAAATCTCATATTAATAAAAACATGTTTCAATTTTATGAAAATGTTGTTTCGAATGAAACTAACATATTTGAACATATAACGTGTTTTCAGATATATGTATTTACAACATTGTGAAACCATTTTGTCTAATCAAATCATTAAAGTGCATGAGGATTAAACATTTAATTCACTTAACGCATTTTTAAACATAATTTACATATCTCTTTATGTTTTAAAAACTAAAATTTGAAATAACTACATATAAAAACATATCTATTTACATAATCTCAAGAACATATTTGCCAGAGCAGTTTCCTGTGAAGATTCTTAAACAAAAATAAATGCATTTATTCAGAAATTGTTAACATTTATTTTATTTTAGTAAAAACATTTAGACTTATTCTATCATAGTTATTGTAGTTATTAATATTGATATTTTAATGTTGACTATCAATAATTATTTTTGTTAAAATAAAGTAATGGACTTTAAATATTGTCTACATAATATATATAACCAAAATATTTACCATAAAGTTTAGGCAATCGTCTGGTAGTCATACTTTCTAAAACAATTGATTAATTTTATAAATATCAATCTGAATATAAAATATAGTCTATATAGCAAACTTATAATTTTATTTTTTATATAAAATATATAAATGTATTATATAATGTTAATTACTAAAAATGTATTATTACGCAATGACATTTAATTTAAAGAAGTCAAAATAATGTTTTATTTCCTTTTATTTACTGCCTTAATAAATATTTGTACTCTTTATTGAAGCATAAGGAAAATGTGTTTTATTGAAATTATTGGAATATTGAAATTCCATCAAAACATACATTATTTACAAGTTACACATTTAAAATTTAGAAAAGAGTTGTTGGATTAAAATTTTTTAGTATAATACAGTATGTTAATTATTAGTTCTCTTACCTTTACATCTTTGATTTATTGTTTTTTTGGATTTTTTTCCATGCACTTTATTCATAAATATTAACACCATTGTACGTGATTATAATTAATAAAACATTAATAATTTTTAAATAGATACAAAACGTCATAATTTGATTTCTTTCAAATAAATACGAACTTAAATTATCTATGTTATCCATACACCACTGCATTGGACTTTGAAACATGTATGGTATGTTGTTTTTGAATGCTAAAATTTATATGATTTGATGGAAAGTCGTGTTGGTTACCAATAGATATTATTAGATATTCATAATCAATTAGAGTTTCATAATTCTATATGATATTTACATGTATTAATTATCCTCCAATTAGCCTACATAGATTCCCTCTTACTTAAGAAATTTTATTTATTTACAAAATCGATACCCACCTTCGACAAATTTATCCCAAAGCTCACTTATATAGCCAAACAGAATTACTGAAAGTTATAAATATATATATTTATATATATACATATATGCGGTATTTATCTACACTGAAAACCTGATAGTAAATTGTTCAATATTGAACATTTATTTAGTATTAATAATTTAAGCAACGATAATATTTATGATAATCAGTGTTGTGCATTATCTAGATAAAAAATTGAATTTTTATCTTATCTAGATAAAAATAATTTGGATCATCTTTTATCTTATTTAGGTTTAAAAAATTATTATTTGCGGTAAATAATCTAGATCAGGGCTTCCCAAACTGTTTGGCTTGTGGACCTCTTTCACGAAACAATATCTACTGTGGACCCCTCTTACTCAAGTATATAGATTTAGATACTAAATTTATAGTTTGTGGTAAATAGAAATTTAGTAAATTAGCCAAGCCATGCCTTATTATTAGTGGTGGAGGAGAATATCACTATAAAAACAAACATTAGATTTACAAACTCAACTTTATTTACAACATAAAAATCAAATTGATCAGAACGAAATCGATAGGTAGGTACAACTATTGTAGGTAACCAAACAGAATAAATTCAAAAGTAATGTTTTAAACATAGAGTCAGCTTAATTAATGGGAAGAATGAGGTTGTTTTAATTGGCATAATTTTGAAATATCTGGTTTAATTTTTGATAGCCGGAGTCGGATGTCGGGTTCAGCATCTAGATGGCTTAGTTCTGGAGGCTGCACAGAAAGAAAATCCAGATTCATTTATATTCATTCAATTTTTATTCATTTGCAGTATTATTATTTGAGATTTTAAATTTATTTATTCACTCTACGTTTATTTTTGCAATAATTTTCTAGAAGTTTGCCACGGACCCCCTAGTTAGAGTTGACGGATCCCCAGGGGGTCCGCGGACCACAGTTTGGGAAGCCCTGATCTAGATAATTATACTAATAAAAGCTTTTTTTAAGTTTAATTTCTATTGTATGTATAATTTGATTATAATGTACATAACATATTGTACATTGGTATACAACTGAATTTTTAAATCTTTAAGCCTTACTTATAAAGATATGTTTTGATACCAGGAAATTTTTATTATAACTTAAAAGGAACTGATTCACAATAGTTTAATAGTTTTAATTAAGCTAACCTAACCTTAATAGTTTTCACTTAATTATCTGTTACCTTATCTAGATAAATTTTAAGTTATGTTTGCACAACACTGTTCATATTTTTAAATTAAATATTATTTTATAAGATTTAAAAATAACTAAAATAACCTTCAGTTATGTAAGGTTGTTCGTTATGAATAATGCCTTATAAAAATAAATAATATTTAAATATTTAAGTATATGATTCAGCTATAAATAATGCATTATCAATTGATAGTAATGATATCGGTAATATACGAGTATTTGATTGTTTTTCATTCACTGAATATTTAAATTTCATATATTTAATTACAACAATCGTAATCATATTATCATAATAATAATTTTTTTATGATTATCAATTTGTCATTTACTAGTTGTAAGTAGATATAATTTTGTAAAAAGCTCTGAAATTTTTTTTTCTGAATATATAAACGCTTTGTTTTTAAATTACTCACTTAATTTGTAATATGCATGCATGAAGGCTTGGGTTGTATTAAAGTTCACTACGTGATGAAAAAAAAGAATTTTTCATAAATATTTATTATACTATGATGTATTATTTCACCTCATTGGTCAAAACAGATAATCTAAATAATTACTTCATCAATGAGAATTTATAAAAAGTGAAATTCTTTATAGTCCATTTAATTTTATAAGCCAACTTAAATGAAGAGCTCCATATTTTTTTCAAAATTATGGAAATATAATATAGCCTTTTAGACAAATATACGATATAACTTACTATCAAACCCTCCAATTTCAACAAGTTCCTCTATATGATAGTTAAGTTTTACATTAAATTTTTATAATAATGTATATACAAATATTGGATTACAACATTATCAATTCATAATATTAAACTATCTAACACCTAAAGTATGTCTGAGAACTTGTGACTTTTTTATACCATAAGCAATAAACCCAAAGTCACAAAAATAATAATAATACACTTAACTGTGTATACATATTTTGACAACTACGTTGCCATCTTCAATTCAAATCAACTACTACTAATTGTAATAGTTAGATTAGTAGTTGGTTCACGTTAAGGACGACAACGTAGTTGTCGAAATACATATACGCAGTTAAAGTGAATTATTATTTTTGTGTGCCTTTGGGTTTATAGTGTATAATATAACTAACAACCTTTAATATATCAAGTTATAAATATGATGGTGCTGTCCTATATTATGGATAGGGCGCTGGGGTTCTATTTGGTGCTATGTAGAATATACATATAATTATATCTGCAGAACTCAACATACTATAACATTCCGGTCTACTTTTTTTCAAATTAATCAGACATTTCGTCAAAAAAATGTATAGCTCTAAATTTTAATTTGTATAAAAATAGTCATTTATATAGAATAAATTAATATTAAAAATATTAAATATAAATAATATTTTTGTGGAATAAAGTCCTAAATGATGGTTTAAAATCTATTCAACTGAAAACTTGGTAGTACAGATTTAGTAAAGTATCTGTCATTTCTCCATCATACAACACAATATACTTTAATGGGTATTTTTATACTTATATACATTATTTGTAGAATTATAGCTCTCATAAGGAAAATCACATTATGTTTTTTGAGTACTTTGACTATTAATGAGGTTTGTAAACTTTTAATTCTTATATATTCACAGATAATATTATTTAACATTACATATTTTTCCTATATTATAGGAACCTATATTTTACCTAACCTAACCTTAAGACTTCATAAAATATTCTGTAAATGAATTCACAAAATCGGAATGTTCAAATCATCTTGATCTTCAAATTTTAATATGGACCTCACTGATCTCAGGTATTATAAAACAAATAATGAACTGTATTTTATTTAATAATAAATAAAATTTTATGAAAATTATTTTTAATTGTTTCATTTACTTAAATATAATTGTTGGGTACTAATATATTTATGTATGGATATATAATTAATACAAATCTATATGTTAATGCTCACATTAATTTTGTTATTGATTTCAGATACATAAACATCAATAGATCATCAATGAGTCATAGCGATTTTCGAAAATATCGATTAGTATAATAGTATTCAATTTAAAATGCAAATAAACGATAACTACCTAATCTTGATATATATTCCAAATCTGTTTACATACTATCGTACAAATTAATTATTTATTGATATTAATGTAATCAATTAACTTACTTATACACACTAAAGTTTTAAAAAAGAAGATAATTATTATGTTAAGAAAATATTTTATATTTTTACAGTTTTCATGTATACATATTTTCCAAATGCTGAGCGATAGAGAGATGGTGAAGACGTTTTAGGTGAACACATAGCTAATGCACTGTACAACGAATTTATGTTTTATTATAATTTCTAGTGTCATTTATGTACACAGTAAGCTCAGGACATGGCATGCAGTATTATTGGTAAATTCAAGCTCTGTCCATGAAGTCATATAGACTTTGGAAATTATTAAAAGAAAAAGATTTTGTATAAAAATTAAATTTACACATGTTTTTTTAAATTATATTATGAAATTATTTATCTTCAAAAATATCACATCCTTGTAAAAATTATAAATATCATTTTCATAACTTTGTATTAAATGTTGTGAACAGTAAATATTATAAATTTGTTTATAAGAATATTTTAAAAGAGTTTATTCAAGAGAACTATACATAAGAAGGTTATAGAAAAATCAATTATTGAGGAATACATATTACAAATATTATATTTCAAAATGATTTAATAAATAAGCATTAAAAATAACATACTTTCATGCCACGCTATATATATATATATAAAATTATAGATTCCCATCATTATCTTAAAAATTATTGAAGTATAATATGACATACATTTTTATGTAATGTATTATTTAATAAATTTTGTAGGTGACTTATTAAACATCATTTTCGTAGATTAAATTATAGAAATTTCCTATACTCTATTCAATGCATATACAAACTACTGATTCTCAAACAGCATTTATGATAAATTTAGTATGGCAAAACTTAAAAACGATGATAAAAATAATGTATTGTAATTCTATATTGTCAACGAACTTGTAATATTAAATTATTAGATATTGTGTGAAAGATTGAAACTTGATTAATATTACGAGTATATATGTATTTTCGTATGTGAATTTCATTAACCTTTTTGTATCATTTTTATACAATACATAAAGAATGAAAATAAACTTACAATAAAAACAATTACTATTTAGAAAGCATTTGGTTAAAATTTTTTTTATCATCTGCCATAATTTGATTAGTGTAATACGATTTAATTTTTATATGAATTTAGTCAATTAAGTCGATGTTCGGTGTTTTACCATAATTTACAACACATGGAAATGTGGTTCTCATTAGTTCATTTTGATTTACAGAAGATGGATGCACCAGTTGTTGAGGGTACAATTCGTTCATATGAATTTGTGGTATTCCGTTTTGATCATATAAAAGTAAATAAGCTGGTGGTGATTCTATGTTATTGCAAAAATCTGACGGTCCTCTTGCATATGTATAAACTACGAAAAATTAAATAAATAAATTGAATATGAAACATTGTTTGAGCTACATTAACATTTGAATACAAATAGTGAATGAATGAGGTAGTTAATTAAGCAATATTATTTTTCGTGACGTCCAAAATGAAAAGTATCATTGAAGGGTAAATGTATAATATGTATAATTAGAATATAACTCGGCCAATACCCTGTTTTACCGTTATATTTTGGTAAATATATATATTGATAATAGGATGAAATAAAGCTGGTAATTTGCATCGATTATGACACCAATAACGAAAAGGTAAAATTAAGAGCAAAGAATCATAAATAAAGAACTACTACATGTATTTTATAATACTATGAGAATTTGATATTTTTTATTTGAATTGGACAAATAAATTTACATAACAAAGAAATGCATTCAGTATGATTAGTTTAATTTAAACCTTTTAACAGTTTTTTCTAATGTGTGGAAAAAACCCGTGTGGCACTCGAGTTTAGAATAAGGGCACGGGCTGCTCCCCCTGTCGTAAGAGGCGACTAACAAGAGCGCAAGTAGCGTCTGATCTCCAGAGGAGCGGCTACAAAACACAAATCCTAAACACGTCTGACCCAGAATGGGCGGTGTTTAGTCAGCGTCTGATCCCAGTATGGGCTGCTGTATTAAACTCCCCTGAGGTTAGTGTAAGAAAGGGCATCCTACTGTAAAACCCCCCGCCAAAACCCACTATGTCAATGAATCTGCAATCACGACAGACTCGATTAGAGAAGATTGACAAAAAATGCCGACCCTACGTGAGCGGGAAAAGGCAAAGTACAAGAATAAGAAGAGTAGTTTTTTCCAATATTACATACTAAATATAATTTTTTAGCTATATATTGAATATATAAATATAAAAAGTTGATATATAAATGACACTCGACAAGCACTGGCTTTAACTATTTTTTTAACACATTTTACTTAAATTATAAAATAATATTCATCCCATATATACCAATAAATATTTTACTAAGTATTTTTAACATTATCTTTTAATTAAATTTTAAGGTAAAATTGTTAATAAACTATTATAGTGTTATTACTTGTATACAATTTTTGTTTTTTATTATAATGCATACCTACATAATATTCGACAATAATTCCAACGTATACGAAGTAATTTTTTTGCATCGCTAAAATCAAACATATTTTATTTTATGTAGACATAATTAATTTAATTCATAAAATTGTACATCATATAACACAATGTATCTTAAATGGATTTAGGGTATATTGAATATAGATTCGTAATATTTTATTTCTATAATATATTATTTTATTTTTATATTCATAAATTAAATGTATTATATTTTAGCATACATAGATTATAAAAGGTATATGAAAGCATTTAATGAAATTAATTTACGAAAACATGAAATTTCCTTTCAGAATATATTAAGTGCTAAATATCTTACCTTTAATATCTCTAGTTTGTCTATAACTTTCTTCTATTCAAAAATAAAATTAATTAAATATTTTTTCGCGTATTTGAGGAATATATATATATTAATAATAATTGTAAATGTTTATATTCATTTATTTCATGCAAAAATTAATTAAGAAAAATAATTTTAAAAGAATAAGTGATAACGATATAATCAGCTCTATCTAGAATTTCTTGTAATTGATGTAAATCGTGTAACAGAAACATAAAAAAATATTTTTTTTTGAAATTAAAATATCCTATGTGTACATCGCAAATATATTGGAAGAAATATGTATTTAAAACTTAATGAAATTCTTTGCATCATCAATTCGTTCATTGTACAGGACTTTAATGTTATATATCAAATTTTCTTAACTTAATTTGGTACATAATTTCAGTTATCTCATAATGATCTACGTTATATTTGCAATGCTTATATATGGAAGAGTAATATATAGCACATATATACGTACTCAATTTGTCGAACATTCTTTCCAAAGCAGTTTTGTGTGAAAATTCTTAAACAAAAATACATGTATTTAAGAGTTTTTGCAAGTTATCAATATATATTTTTTTAATATCATTAAAACTTATTATTTAATTATCATAATTATTATTATATTATTAATATCCTAAAGTAAATTCTCAATTATTAATTTTGTTAAACTATATCAGTCTCAAAAAAATACATTTTAATATTGTCTATTTAATATTCAATCAATATATTTACGGCTAAATGTAGGCAATTTTTCATTATTCATAATTTCTATAAATAGTTGATTAATAATATAAATATCAATCTTAAAATAAAATAAAGTCTTGATATTAACATTAGTAAAGATATAAATTATTATTCGTGCAATGTATCAAATTATATAACATTATCAATTTATATAATTAAATAAAATTGTTAAATATACTACAATATGTTAACTAGTATTATACCTTTGCATTCTTCATTAATATCTTCATCGGATTTCATATTTACGTCTATTATTAAATATACAATTATTGTTCGACGTGAGTGAAATTAATGAGACTATAATAATTTCTAAATGGAAACAAATTATGAAAATTGATTTCGTAAAAAGAATTACAAACCAATTTTCCGTAAGAAGTTTGTACACCAATGCATCGGTTCTTGAAACATGAATTGCAAGTTGTTTTCGTGTGCTAGAAATTTTTCGTTCTCAAAGAAATTCCTATTTGTTACTCATAAAAAGTATACATACCCACAAGAAAACTCATCAAAAGTTCTCTTTGATAGTTAATTAAAATATCTGAAAATTATAATTTTGGATGAATGTATGTTGTCTTACCTATATTTATATTTGAAGAAATGTTATAAAACTGTAGTAAACTTCTTGTTTTTTTTCCGCTGCACGGAAAAACAACGAACCATATATGTGTTTTTGGAAGTGTGTAGCTGTTAATGGTCTGAATAGTAATCAAACGCAATGATGACGAACATTCTTCTTTTCCGTTTTTAGCGGGAAAAAAATATATTAAAATTTGAAATTTCTAAAAAATTTTTTTATTTATTTCAATAGAATGTACATCAGTTATATTCAAGATCTCAATTTTATACTCACGATGATGAGAAAAGTAAAAAGTATAATGTTTCGTGGTTATAACCTATAGGTGGTCAATGTGACGATGTTTGATATCGTATAGTATGGTATGGTATTCTATGCTATTGTATGGCAAGGTACTGTATTGTTTGATATGATATGGTATGGCATGTTATAGCCGCTGCAGCGATGTTAGTGTGGGTATGAGTGAGGCATAACGGAAAATCGGATTCGCGAAATCGGTCACGAAAAAAAAGTTGTATCCAGCTCAAAAACATATATATGTTAAAATATGTAGCATTACGAATAAACATTTATTTGCTATCAATAGTTAAACGAATGATAGTATTATTTTATTATGGATAGAATGTGAAAAAACACAAAATTAAATTTCACCGTATAAATATTATTCATAAAAAATAACCTCTGTTTGAGTAACAATATTCTTTTGATGGAATAACTAAAAAAAATTATTTTTGTTAAAATATACAAATATATGTTTCAGCTTTAAATAATGCGAGTTTAGCTGATATTACAAAAATCCCTAAAATGCAAGTATTTCATTGTTTTGCATTCGAATATATATATATATATATATATATATATCATTACAACGATTTTTGTCATATAAAAATAGTATGCATATAATAATAATCATATTCATAATAATAATAACGTAGACGAATTATCTTAAACTTTCAGTACAAAAGATTTTCAATATATCATTTTCAGCGAAAAGAATGGGATATGACATACGGAACATTACCCTTAGAGGAGTTCGGGTGTTAAACAAAGGTTTGGTTTTGAAAAGGCTCCATTATGTTGGTTTAGTAAGACTGAATATAGGATCGAGCCTATATTTTAGACAGCGTGAGAGGTAGTTATTGGCATAATTAGTGAACAAAAAGCTGATTTACGCAGCTCTAGTTCAGGCGGGCGCGATAATGTACTAAAAAGAACGTCAATTTAAATCAAGGGCCGCAAGATCAATTGTACCTAGAGTGACGATGTATGCACGCATGTCTCTACGCCAGTGGTGCACTGAAGGGGTGGACTCCAGGTCCGGACCCTGCCCCCCTCCTCTTGGCACATATAATAATAAATTAATATCATAGCATTCTCATAAAACTTGCATTAATATTTGATTCCGTGGTTGTGACTTTCTGATTTTAAACGGGTAAATTAGAAAGGCATTAAAATAATAATTTTATTATTAAAATAATATGGCAATGCATTATCAAATAATAAGATATTATATTAAATCACCAGTAGTACTGAAACCACAAAATTCCCATGTACACTGATAAAGTAGAAAAATTTGCAAACTACCCAGCTCTACACCTCCCGTTATATCAATGCCAGTCCATTAAATTTTAGTTTTAAATTTTGTTTGCTATTTAGATATGTCCGCTATTGGGAGGTGTCCGTTAGAGGAGGCTTCACTGTCAATGGTCGATTTATTTGAACTCACATTGATTTCCCCTACTATGTCTGATACGTAAGGATTTAGTCGTTCCATTATGAACGTTGTCAGTATTTTGTAGCCTGTATGTAGTATAGAGATATTCCTCTGTAACTTTTAGTTATTATTAGGTCTTCTTTTTTATATATTGAGCAAATAATTGCTGTGTTCCGTTCTTTTGGCATGGGTTCTGTTTTTCAAATTTTTACAATCATCTTATTTACATGATCCATCATTTGTTTTTCTCCATATTTCAGTAGTTCTATTGTTATCTAGTCTTCTCCTAGCGATTTATTATTTTTGAGCACATTTATTATTTTTGCTACTTCTTCCCGAGTGGACTACACTATTTTAGGTTTAGCAATATACATTATGTTTTCTCTCTCATTTGATATGCTATCTGGTATGTTCAAGAGGTTTTCAAAATGGGTTTTAAACATCTCTGCTATTTCTTTTTTGTCTGTTATAAGTTCCTTTTTATCGTTTATAACCATATTAGTCTGTGGTTTAAATCCATATTTAATCCTTCCGCTCATTTCAAAGAATTATTTTGGGTTTTTTCTATTTTTTTTTCTATTTCTGTGATTAATTTCTTCATATACATTTTTTTCTCTTCTAAGGGTTACATGGGTTTCTTTTCTTCCCTATTCGTATTCTTTTCTAATTTCATCTGAAAGGTTTTGTATCATTTCGCATCTTAGTATAGCTCTTTTCTTTATTGATTTTTGGCATTTATCATTAAATCAGTCTTGTCTCTTTGTATTTTCTGTCCAACTAACTTCCTTTGTGGTGCACTTTTTGTTGTTTGTTTTACTCTACTCACTTCTTCTTTGTAAGTGCCTGTTTTTACTGCTAATTTGTTCTGTATTAATTGTTCATATTTTTTGACACTACTATTAAACTACTTCTTTGTCGTTAAGTTTTTCCACGTTAAATCCATTTGTTTTGGTCTTTTGCCTCGTCTATCTACACGATAATTTTAATTTGAACTGTGTTATCAATAAATAATGGTCGGAGTCCACGTCCGCACCCCTGTAACTCCTTATTTTATTAATACATCCTATATGATTTTTGTTTAATGGTATGTGGACTATTTGATTTTATGTGAGTCCATTTGAAGATATCCATGTTCGTTTATGGATGTCTTTTCGGGGGAAAATGTACAACTGATAATTAGACTTTTTGCAATTACCATATTTATATTTACCTAGTACCATTGTCATTACTGGGGTAGTGGTAGCTTTTAAAGCCTAAAATTGGTTTTTATGTGACTTCCTTCCTATTATAGCATTGAAGTCTCCCAGGAGCATCTTTATAAAATATTTTGGGATGTTATCATATATTCTCTCAAGTTCTTCCAGAAGCTTTTCTTTCTTTTCCTCCTCTTTATCTTCAATGGGTTCGCAGCAGCATATAATTCCCATGTCGAATATTCGTCCTTTTAAAACAATATAACATAGTCTTTCGTTAATTGCTTCTAATTGCTAATAGCATGAACCAGAATTGCAACACCGTTTTCATGTTTTCCGCTTTCTGAGTCACTATAAAATAAGGTCATGTTCTTCTTTTTTAGGGTTCCCTTGTTTAGCCACCTAATTTATTGAAGTACTAGTATGTGTATTTTATATGATTTAACCACTTTCAGGACACACTGTATTGCTCCTGATTTATTTAAGATCCTTACATTCCATGATCCCAGTTTAATTCCATTTCCGAGTTCCAGTCATTTATCCATATTATGGATCCAATTTCGAGGCTTGTCTTATAACGGTTTTTTAACCGGAATTTTTTTATAACGGGTACGGAGTTAGCCCATTACGAAAACACATCCTTTAAAGGAGCAAAATAAAAATGTCTATTGCAATATCTAATGAAGAGTATTGGGTGAGTTTAGAGGCGACGCATTTTCTACATCGGGACAACCATTAAATTTAATGTAAAAAACCCGTCTCAGAAGCATCAAGGTGGACGTCAACTGTAAAAAGGTTGAGAATTATTGGTTTATATTAAACGATGTGACTCGGCAAAAAAAAAAAATAATAATAATATTAGTAATAATAATAGTTTTTACATTGTCAATTTTTCATTTATGTCAAATTGTGTTAGATATTAATTTTAGTAATACTCGAAAATATTTATTCGGAATTTACAATTTTTTGTTTGTTTTTAAATTACTCACTCAAATTTTTATATGCATGCATAAAGGCTTGGGTTTTATTGTGGCCTTCTATATGATGAAAAATGACAATATTTTATAAACATTCATTATATTGTTATATAATTTAATTGCTGGCTGAAAAATTTAAAAAATTCAAATATTTTATAGTATTTATTGATTTTAAATTAAGTCGACTAATATTAAACATATTTGTATTTTGTTGGCATTACAGAAATATATTAATGTTTAACATACATGAATACGGTAATACTTACCTTGAAATTTTCCATTTTCTACAAGTTGCTCTACATGATAATTATGTTGTACATTTAATTACGATAGAAATGTATATACTCGTACAAACATATGAATACATTATCAATTTATAATATATTATTATTTAATAATACAATTTACATATTTAATATCGTTAAATAAATTTTTTAAAAGTATATTTAAGTTTAAATAATGAACTTACTCATACAAACTTATGTAAAAGAAAAAAAAATATTAATAAATAAGAGGTATTAATATACATGTATTATATTCATTTGCACATGTGTCGTCAATTACCAAAAGATTGAGATAATATGATGACGCATTTTATTGATAATGTTGGTAATGTACTGCACAAACGATTGTGTATGCCGAAATGGGATGGCGGCCTAAAGGTGGTTACTTAAATAAATGTAATTGCAAGCAAGGAATCAAATATATATATTAATAATGACACGTAGTAATTATCGTGGGCGCCCTTACAAATACTACTTATTCTATTATACAACTAGAACAACAACGTATGATCAACGTAATTAAATTCAAAACGAAATATACTCAACGTAAGCGCGTGACAAAGCACAGACGAGAAAAACTGAGTGAATCCTCTGGAATCGGCCACTTTGTGGAGGATACGAGTGGATGATGCAGTGAACGATGATATACGTATAACAATACCGTAATCGCATTGAACGCACGTCGATCGCGACGCCGTTGTTTCAATCGCGGCGTCCGCACTGGTTGCGGACGTTGACAAAACTTACGGCGACCAGCAATATTTATTATCTCCGACCGATATCGCCTGGGTAGGAGATGATACGGGCCTTCGAACGTTCGAGAATAAACGACGACTCACCCAGACACTTGGCGTCATCCAACAACGATTTTATATATTATATATTACACGTTGTCACATGAGTTTAGTATATAGTTCTGAGAAATATATAAATCGTTTAGGATTTTAATTATTCGTAAGCAATCCGTTGTTGATGAGGAATGAAAATTGTCAACCAATAACTCTTTGTAAAGGATACGTTGACAAAATTTACCAAGAAACTTTTTTTAAAATTAGTACATATGTAAATGGGAAAAAAATTTGGGTATCAAAAGACGAAACTGCGGATGACACTGGACGTTTTATAGTTAATGTTATTGTTGTAAATTGATAAAGACGGAAAAATATATTTTTATTGCACTCCGAGGAATTAGAGAAGACTAACCATTCAACAATATTTAAATTATTCGATAAAGCAATGGGAATATTGTGGCCTGAAGGGATTCAACACGACAATGTTTTACTGTTTATAAATGACGCAGCCTCGTATATGGACAAAGCGGGTATTGCCATTCAAACTCTTTATTCAAAAATTTGTACATATAATTTGCCTTGCACATGCATTTAATTGAATTGCTAAAAAAGTTCGTGATGAATTTTCAGATGTAGACAGGTAGTAATCCTCGTATAAAAAATTATTTCGAAAATTACCTTTACGTATAAAAACATTTTTACATTTAACAAATAACGAAATTCCATTAGCACCAGAACCCATTTTAACAAGTTAGGGAATATAGATAAATGGTATTTTGTATTATTATGAACATTTGGGAAATATTCGGTCAGTTATAAAAATTGTCGACAATGATGATGCTATTTCAATTAAAACCGCTAAAAAGTATTTGAATAAAAATAATCTCCTGTGTAATTTAACATTTATCAAATTTAATTTCGGATTTTTACTAAATTCATAAAACGTTTGGAAAGCAATTGAATTAAATTGTCTGATTCACTAAAAGTTGTTGAAGACGCGAAAATAAAAGTTCCGTGATTTACAATGTGTAAAATACAAAATAATTTTAAATAAATTAAATGATGTTTTAACTAAAAAACCTGGTTACAATGCTTTAATGAAAATTTTAATAATTTTAAGTGGCGAAGTTGAAGATATGAAAGGACTGCCTGAGGATTTAACAAACAATGATTTATATGATAGTATATTTTAATTATGCTCCAATTTCGTCCGTAGATGTTGAACGAAGTTTTTCAGTATACAAGAATTTACTATCGATTAATCGCCATAAATTTACATTTAAAAACATCAGAAAATATCTCATTGTGCAGTGTAATTTTAGAGGTAATAATATGATTGAGATTAAGTAAAGCGCTCTAATTATTATACATTGATTATATTCTTTTGTTTCAACTTTAGGATCTAATAACATTGATATGGATGAAATATAATACAAAAAAATAAAAATCAAGTTCTTTTACTACTAATTGAAATTAAAACAATATCATATTATAATTAAAATTAAATATTAAAATATTTCAAGTATAATAAAGTAAAATTATTCAGTGAACAATTTTGTTTTCAAATTTTAGTGCATATTTTAATGCATATTTGTATGCATATTTATATGTTTTTTAGAGCTATAAGTTCCTAAGCCTATTTATGAGGGTTTATTTAAATGTACTCGTATGTAGAACACCATAAACAATGCTTTAATAAATAAAGACACAACATACATAATTCATTTCAAATCAAAGTGTCTTGTAGATAAATATTGAGGATATCATACAACTTTGCCATGCTACATATTTAGGAAAACATGATTTTATTCTTAAATGATATTTTAGTATAAAGTAACGTATATGTAAGTGTAATGTACGATTTGATAATTTTTGGATGTAATTAATTAAATATTATTTTATTAAATTTAATTATTTATATATTCTATATTGAATTCAACACATTTACTTACTCTCATTTGCTTCTATTTCAAAAATTTCTATAGTTAAAGCAATACAAATTAGTTCAATTATATTCATATTTATTTCCTTTTTGTTATAGTTAAAATCTATTTTGTATTGCAACGTTATAAGGTTATTGCATTCTTCATCGACTACTGTCATATGCAGTAGCTTTAATACATAAAAAACTTAAATGTAAAGAATATTAAAGCAAATTGTATATTTGCTTAGATGTGTTTACATTATTTTTTGTGGAATTTTATCCGACAAATTTTTAAAAAAATTTAATTAATTTGTGATATTAAGTAATAACAATACTTAGCTAAAATTACTATACAAATGAATTTCTGTTTTTATTTTATAGTAAGTATTTTATATATATACATTAGATGAATTATCCTGCTTCACCCGTGAACAGTTCAAATTGTATTGCCTTGCTTCCAATTGAAATTAAATATTAAGAGAATTCATTATATTACTGGTTAACAAAAAATATAAAACATGTTGTTGCCAATGTTTTTTTAATATTGATTCATTTGAGATTACTTAATTAAAATAAAAAACTAGTTTCATCATATTGACTCATATTCTTGAGTTATGAATATTCAATAATCCCAAAACTAAGATTTGTCATTTTTTGGCTATTACCTATATATGATAAATTAGGTTAAATACATGTAGTCTTTCCAGACTATTTTTATTCTTATCTTATCGTTTAAATATAATATAAAATATATAAAAAATTTGAAAAGTGACACGTCATAATATTTAATACATGATAAACTCCGAACCTATTACATTTATTGTTACGTATACCGATTACCGAGGTAATTTGAAAAAATATATTAAAAAGTGTACATCAAGCGATATTATTATTCGTTTAAATGTATGTGATGTATCGTTTTGTTATCTCATTATTTCAATCAATAAAATTAAAATGTGGACATGTGGTAATCCTCCTTTTTGCCATTCAATGGAACACATCCAACAACGTGTATACACAAAAGTACGTTGGTTTACAGTGAAATCCATTAAAGATTTTAATTTTCGTCATCACGATCCGATAATGATTATCCAGCAAACAAAAGTTCTTTAACTTTATCCCACATAGGATTGCATGTGAAAATGATGAGGAAACTGGACGACCATATGCTCGGACGTATTTCTTTGCATCTTGTGCTTATTCATGCATGTGCCATTGACTCACAGTAATTGTAGCCGGTAGAATTACCATTTTTCCCAATTCACTAGGATTCATATTGCCGTCATTGGCTACTGCATCACGTAAATGTGAACTTGAATTTGATTTAATCTCAAACTGAAGAAATTCAAACTGAACTTGATTTGATTTAATCGAATGAAAAGGAATCGTTCTGTTTCGATTTTTGCATACATGTCGACAATATATGTATACATATATATATATATATATGTGCCTGATGGTGTTCGACAAGATGTTACACGAATTAGGAATGCCAGTACCATATGTCTCCATGTACGATGCATTCAATTGAAAGTTTGAATGAGAGCGGAAACGAGCACAGACAAATATTGGAGGCACTCGATTGAACGTATTAAAGTTTACGCAATAATCAAGATCTCTTTTGGCGGTATGATGATTCTGCTGGCCTGCGATTTTCTCCAAACATTACCAGTTACTCCAAAATCAACAGCAGCTGATGAAATTAGCTTTCTTGAAGTCATAAAATTTGTGGAATACGTAAAAACTTTCAAGTTAACAACGAATATGCAAGTCGCGTAGCAAAATTACGAATCACCATCATACAATAAAAAAATCACCGTTTATTCTGTACACTTTATTATGTGAATATTACGACTGTTTAAACATTGATAAGTCAAATAATATTAAATTTATCAGTTCAAACTTGATTACATAACACATCGTTCACCAATCAATTGTCTGTAGGCGCCGTGTTATCGTAGAATAATATTTATAATATTTTGTATTTTTTAAATTTATATTTGTATTATTTGTATTACACCATAATACAATAATTGTTATTGTTTTCATATTTGGTTACAACATGATACTTATACTGCCAGTGAGTGCGTTTGTTTTCTGGAATATTACTTTGAAAATGTATTTGTAATGATATGCACAAATATCATCGTTATTACAACCAAACTTTTTCATTGTATTAGTTCATTAAATTATAATAATCATAATTAGCTATTTGATATTTTTTAAATAAAATACACTAATGTTTGATCTTCTCGGAACACATCATGAAATTATTTTATACTTTTTTTATATAAATAAAAACATACTGAAGTTTGCTCCTTTTGAAATACCGAGCAAATTTCCGAGTAAAAAAACAATGAAATTATAAAATAAATATCGAATAACACTTATACGAACTATTTGAATGAAAGCGAAATAATAAACATATAACACGGGTGAGAGACAGTGTTCATTGAAATTATAAAAAACATAAACATGCCACATAGACACAAAGCGTTGCACGTGGCACGAACAGAACAGGATAGGCGTGAGAACAAATCAGAGACAAACGATTATAACGCCGAATATAACAATTGCTACAAAATTAGACGGTGAAAAAATTCAATAATTTGGCCGCTCATTGATCGGTCGAAACACTAACGGAGTCTTACGTAGCAGAAAAATATCACAAAAAATACTAAAACTACACCATAGACCCTTCCATGAACACGTCTCCTCGCCAGTGTGCGCACACTCATGTGACGAGCCAGTACTCCGCTTCAAGTATGTGTTTCGTGAGACAAAATTAGTCTTTGCGGAATAATTTCCTTTCTTTTATAAACTTAATTTCATTACACGACTGTTCGTCTCTACAGATACCAAGTAGACTTCGTACGAGCATAAGGTAAGAAGTTTTAATATTTGACAATTTAGTTCAGTGTATTGCCTAACATTTTTACCTCGCTATTTTTACAGTAATTTTTATAAAAATAATTACTTTAGATAAACCCAAACGATTCTCGAGCTCACACCCCGCGATTCACTTCGTGCTCTACATACATATCCCATTCAATCCTACCTATACCCAGTCATTCTCTCCGTTATATTTCCATAAAAAATAATTACTTTTCTTGAGTAATTTATTATTTTATTTTTTGTATAATTACATATTGTAGATGATATTAAACTATTGTTAATAATTAAATCGTTTGTTATCCTTCTATGATTAGTTTAGGACATAAATATGTTTAAATTTTCGTTCGCCTACAATTGCACCGTATTGGTGAAATGCCATTGAAATGAATCTAACTATATATTATTAATTCTACCTAAGCTCCTTGTAACTACGTTTAATAATAAAAAAATAGAAACTTTATGCGACATTCAGAACATGTGAGAGAACGGGTCATGCGGGCAGAGTCAGCTGAGACCCATACTTGTTTGTCCGTACTCATCGTGGACTTGTGCTTACAAGAGGTACTGTTTGATGCTGCGTTGCCCCCTTGTTTACACGAGAAAATTTTCGTCAGCAGATCACCGTGGTGTAGTATTTTTTATTGTTGATTGTCAAAATGTCTCATGGAAACAAATGAACAAATTTGTTTTCTTCCTATTTGTTTGAAACCAGTGTTATGACTAGTTGGTTAGTGTCAATAATCTGTAGATTGTTTTGTCAGCAATAGGTTCTTATTTTATGAAATACAAACATTAATTAACTCATTCTTATTGAACTGATTTAACCTAAGCTTACAATTAATATTATTAAAGTACTTAAGCGATGTCTGTTTACAACTGTTTTAGTGAATAATTCCCGCGCATAAAGACTACTATTGACTGGTTGAAATTTTAGGTTAGGTTATATAGTACCATACTGCTTATGAGTTATTCGGTCAAGTTTATATTTTCGTCTCTATTTTAATTAATTAAATCTAAAACATTGAGCGCATTTAAATATCAAAATTACCAAAAGAAAAATGCGTTTAAAAAAATTATGATAATATTTTATAATTACAACTGTTACAAATTATAATGAATCTTAATTTTAATACTATTCATAAGAGGGTAATATGTGTGAAAGGGTCAACACAATTGTGAATTGTTATAATTCGACAAACGCTAAAGATATATCGACGTTCATATATACGTATAATGTGCAGTGTCAAAAGCACACAAAACAATATATGTAATTTTATTCACTATAATAATATAATATAATATGTTTGCATCCAGGTTTAATATTATGTTATATATTAATATGTAATTTAAAAAATAAATTATAAAATGCCATCAAGATAAATAATAAACTAAAAATAATTTTTTTTTTTTTTATTTATTAATATTTCCTTAATTTTTAAGATATTATTTTTTTATTACAGTATTATTTTTATTTTTGAAAATACATATTTGTTGTGCTTGAAATTCAAATATCTAATAATAAGTGATTAAATTAATACTATAGCCACATAGCTATTATTGTGAAATTAAACAGTATACATCATTTGAATAGGTTGTTTTCACCAGTTTTATCTAAACCTAATCGACGTACGATCCTTTACTTTTATCTAAAGCTGATGAACGTGCAGATTGTTCAACGATATTAAAAATTTCATCTTGACTTACAGAAGGTACTTCATCAAGTGTAATACTGTGCATTAGATTCTCATAAAATTGTGACGATCCATTTTGATGTATATGAATGAAATATGCTGGAGGTGAATTGATGTTGTTGCAATAATCCAACGGACTTCTTGCATAGGTATTATCTTTAAAAATTGCATAAATAAAATGAATATAAATATTGCTTGAACCAATTCAACACTGCATACACATAATGGCTGAGAGAGTTAGTGAATATATATTATAACACAGATAACACATAATTGGATTGTGGTATAATATTGTGATATATTGTACTATTTCTAATTAAGTATATGACACGATGTACTATAGTTGAATATGAACGAATAATTTTTTACAAGACAATATAATTTAAGGTTACAACATCACAACGATGGTAATCATAAATTACAGAATTAAACAAAACAATTGAAAACTAGCTATAATAATTGGATAAATATAAAAAATGAAATAAGATGACAACATACACAACTAAAAAAAACAATTAAATTATATCAAAATATATTACCAGAAAAAGAAATTAATAATATATTTGATAAAAAACGTTTTACGGAGGATTGGAATATGTTTCAAGGGCATTCAGAAGCGCAGAAATTGGAAAAATTGGTCAACGAGCTCTTGTTGTTAGATAATTGAGAGTATGATGAAAAGAAAGATGAAAAGATTCACATTTTTGGGATTATTGTGGAAGGAAGAATAAAAATAGGATAATTTAAATAAAGATAGAAGCAATAACCTTAAAGAATGAAACGTTTGTTTTATGAAACAAAGGTGAAAATGAAATAAAAGGAGTAATAAATCGAAAGAAAGGGGGCGAACGTAGCCATAATCCCATTCATAATACAAATAACGAAATATATGTAATAAATGAAAAGTAATAAAAGAAACTAGTTGATATTTCATTAAACGTTTTTAACATTATCTTTTAAATTCATTTTAAAGATTAAAAAAGCTATAAATAAATAATAAACTCCTAAATTGTTAATATTTGTATCTAGTTTTTGTTTTTTATTAAAATACTTACCAACATATTGTTCAACAATAGCTCCAACATATTCGAGATAAAGTTTTTGCATCGCTAAAAAAACAATTTATTATAGAGTAGCTTAATTAATTTAATTAATACAAATTATACATCTTATTATGAATATATATAGTATTATAATTTTTTTAAATTACTTCATAATTCATCAAATAGTAATATTTTAGCATAAGAATAATTTAAAATGAACACAAAATCATTAGGCGAAAATTATTTACGCCTTTTATTTAAAACTAACTGATCTGGCTAATATAAATATTTTTATAATGTATAATTTTATGACCCGGTAATGCTTTTTTATTGCTAGATATCATTAATAAATAAATACTTCATAAACAGTTAATGTATAATATAACTATATTATCCGGCTTTGCCCGTGTGCAGTTTTGTTACGCAAAATATTTAAAATTGAATTACTCATGTGAACGATAGCACTTTTGTAAATAATGGTTTATACAATTAATGATTCAAAAGAATAAATAGTATTTAATATATTGAATTAGTGTTTATTTTTATTTTTTAAATACTTATTTTATCTTAGCTGACTAATAATATTTAGAATTGATTACTCTAAAACCTTAGTATATACCACATCAGTATATCCGACGTTTAACATTTCGGGTAGTATTGTTTATACCAGAAATTATTATTGGTCGTTCTTTTGCTGAACAATTTCATGAAATCTATGAATATATATTTATATGTATTATTAAATATATAGGAATTAATTGTATTGACAATCATTTGTTGGTATTTTTAATAAGTTAATCGCAACGCAATAAATTAACAAACAAATTAACAAAAAATAAATAAACAAACGCGTTAAGTTTTGTGGTTTTAGAAATGTTCCCGTAATCGACCGGAATTAATGACTAATGATTTTTGCAGTGCCAGTCGCGGGTATTCACGTGTCATTTCTAAATACGAAATAAATAAATAAATAAATACATAAATAAACTCTAATTCAATATTATTCATAACTATTTCTATTAAGCCATTATCTAACAAACGTATTATCACAGGTAACAAAACTGTAACAAGTTTCCAACTTTTCCGGTGTATTTTCCAAAAATTTTCTTTCATGCTAACCATGTTTTGACAATTACGAACATAATAAAAAATAAATCAAAATCAGCCAAATCGGTCGAGCCACTATCAAGTGATGATGTATCATACATGGAACAATTGATTTTTTTTTTTATGTATAGATAAATTGTCGGTATATTATTTAAGAAAAGATGTATATGTTTAATATTTTACCTTTTATACTATGTCTATTAGGTTTACTTAATTCTATATATAAAAAAAAACAAATATACTATTATACACTGATCTAATAAAGTGTCAAAAATATGCATATTTTTTATTATTGTATTTATTCTTTAAAAAAATTATTTCGTTGTAAAATTACTTAAGAAAAATAGTTTCAAACAAAATTAGTCGATGACGAAGTAAGAGCCTTTACTTTTATATGCACAACATTTAACATAAATAGAACACATTACGAATAAATATTTTCTTCGAGCAAGACTAACCTCTTTAAACATGAAAATATATTTAACTTAAACTGTATGCATATATTTTGTCTAATCAAAATATTGATGTCACAAGACGATACGATTATATATAAAATTTACTTAACATAATTTGGTATATAATTTTATATGTCACATTATGTTTGAAAGACTCATATTTGAAATAATAATTATATTACCCATATTTACTTACTCAATTTCAAGAACATATTTTCCAGAGCAGTTTGATGTGAAAATTCTTAAATAAAAATACATGCATTTTGATATGTGCAGCATAATTAATTGTCGTTTAATATATAAAATTTAAACGTATTTGATTAATATTATAATTAATAAAATTATTATTAATAATAATAAAATCCTTAAGTAAATTAACAATTACTATTTTTGAAAAATGTCACGAAAGTAGACTTTAAATATTGTTTACGTAATTTGTACAGACAAAATATTTACCAATAAATTTAGGCAATTTATTGTTACCCATAAGTTCTAAAAATAATTGACTAATTATAGAAGTATAAGTCAATAGCATATTTTTCGTTAATTTTTTAAGAATATTGGAATTACATTAAAACAAACATTTTTAACAAGTAATCAATTTAAAAATTCTAAAAAATGATTTCTCACGTGCAAATTGTTAAATATATTATAGTGTGTTAACTATTATCTTACTTTCGCATTTTTCCTTCATTGATTTATCTAGTTCCCTATTACGTCCTTTTAACATAAGTATTTATATTATTAAATGTGAATATAATTAACAAATCAATAATCATTTTTAAACAAGTACAAAAAAAAAACATAACTGATTTTCTTCAAGAAAATACGAACCAAATACATCTATATTATTTAGACACCACTTCATTGGCTCTTGAAACATATACGGTATATTGTTTTTGTGTGCTAACAAAGAAAACCGTGTTAAATATTTTTATATATTACAAGACATTCATAATCAATAAAAAAAATAAAAGTTTTGTATGATATTTACACACACATATATATAAATAATTTAATTATTTATTATATCATAGATGCCTACTTATTTATGTAATTTTGTTTGTTCACAGTAACGATACAAACCTTCAACGAACTTGTTCAAAAGTTCTTTTTGGTAGCTATATAAAATTGCCGAAAATTATAACTATGTATAATATTATTAAACTTTTAGAAATACTGAAAGTGTTTAGAATTAATAATCAGGATCTGAGAATAATAAGTAACTTATACTGGAACCAAACCTCAACTATATATGTAGAGACAGAAATGCCGGAAAATACTTCAATTAAACAAGAAATGTGACAAGGATGTGTCTTGTCACCACTTTTGTTTAATACATACTCAGAATTTATTTTTGTGAAATGTTGGAAGAAGTCAACGATGATATAAAAATCAATGAAAAATATATTAATAATAATATATAAACTATATATAAGATACGCCGATGATAAAGTTATATGACAAATCTTCATAGAATTATAAATAAAATAATAGATACTAGCAAGAGTTTTAGATTGTCCCTTAATTTAAACAAAACAAAATATATTGTAATTTCCAAGAAACAAACTGTAGAAGAACAGTTATTTATTAGTGGTCAGCAAGTAGATAAAATTCCAATATCTAGGTACATTGATTAATGAAGATTGGGATCACTTAGTAAAAATTAAATGCAGGATTGAAATGGCCAGAGGTGCAATCCGAAAAATGTCTAAGGTATTTCTATGTCATGTTTTCTCACTTAGTACTAAAATTAAACTGTCAAGATATTCTATCTTTTACATCTTACTATATGGAGCTGAAATTTGGACATTAACAGAAACATTAAGCAGAAAAATTTAGTTTCTAGAAATATGGCTATATTGTCGAACTCTAAAAATCTCATGAACAGATCGTGTAACCCATTTGAGGGGACTTCAAAAAATGCATAAGGAAAAAAAATGCTTATAACTATAAAATCATGGAAACTAGAATAGATCTTATAGTGAAAAATAACCAAAGATATGGATTACTTCAACTTTTAATTCAAGGGAAAAAAGAAGGGAAAAGAAGTATTGAAAGAAGAACAATGAAGACAAAGAATATTATGTTTGAAGACCTTTCAAGATTAGTTTGGCGTAACATCAAGTGAATTATGTCATACATCACTAGAAAGAGAACAAATATTTATTATCATTTCCAATATCCGAAACGGATAAGAACCCTAAGAAGGAGAAAATAATATTATGCTGTCTTATCTACACTAAACATATGATGATATAATGTCCACTATTTATGTTATTATGTTTATACATTTTACAGGCTTTTAGACCCATTGCCGCATCAATATACAGCCTCCATTCTTCCTTGTCTTTTGCAGTTTCTTCTGCGTTCCTTACACCCAATATCTTTAGGTTTTCCTTTACTCTGTTAGCTCATCTTTGTCTGGGTCTCTTTGTGTTTGATTTCTACGCTGTTATTTGTCCAATTAGATATATTGATCTTTATATGTGCTCAACTAAACTTATTCACGTACTTTACAATGTTCAAATAATGTTAGGTGCAATTATAGTTCTTCCAAATTTTTGTTACTTCGTATTTCATATTTTTTCATTCATATTTTCCTCAATATCCTTCTCTCGAACACTTCTAACTTTTTTCATCTAATTTTGTCATGGCCCAGATACTGCTTGCATACAGAGCTACTGGTGTAATTAACTAACCTAACTACTCTTGTTCCATCATAAATTCTCGGTGCGTTTATGTTTTAAATCAAAATTATAAGTGAAACAATTTTCAAACGTAAGTTATGTGGTGGACATCCTTGTAAACCGAGTGAATTTATGAATTCAGTGGGATAATTCACAATTACATTTTCATCTGTCACTGTATCGATTCATTTAAACGACATTAATTCGCTAGGCAATGTTTCTTGTGTTAGTAAAGTGGATTTCGTCAACATGGATGTTTTTAGCAACCCAAATCGCTCATTCACTAGCAATTGATGGTTAGTATAATTATTATGTATACTTGGAAATACACTTTCAAGTAATACATTTTTCGAGTCAACAATGTTGCAAAAATGTTAAGGCAATTTCATAAATTGTGTATTTTTATGACACTCAGTTATTCCATTACCAATATCCAGCAATTGTTTAGAGAATACATCAACGGAAAAATCATTTTGTAATTTAACATGCATGTTTTTTTGTGATTTGCAATGTATAAAAATTTTACCACAAAATAAACAATTTTAAACACACGTGGATTACAACCGCATACGTTAAACGTGGAATAATTAGTAATACTCCTCTGAAATCATCTGACAATAAAATTAGAGTACCAAAAAAAGTCTTTCATTACGATTCAAGTTTTTTAGGGTTCGATTTAATACTTCCATTACATATTTATTGGCCATTGTGCATTTATCTCAGATAATAATATGACATTTTTATAGTATTTTAGTCATTCTTGAGTGTTTCTTAATATTACATATGGCATGTTCGTTGGTCTATATATTTAATTTTAAATTTTAATGGTAGATTTAAAGCCGAATATTCTGGTCTTCCACCATTTAACAAAGTTACGGTTAAAACGTGAGCCCGCTCTCTCGCCGAAACATGTGTGTTTATTTTACACGTGGCATAAACTTTTGACTAACTCTGCGTAATTTAAATATAAAACATTTGTATACTGAATTATTCCTTTAAACATTAATTCGCGATGCATGAGTTGTTTTATTTACTTAAATGTTGATATAATTAATTCGTCTATAATAACTGCGTTTTAAAAAACATCACGGTTACGATCATTTATATATTTATACGAGTATATATAATTAAAAACTATGTTCATATGATTTATTATGATAAAACAATTTTTTTCAAGTATATAATGATTTGTCATTACTCAATTTTAGACAAAACTTAATAAAAGAGTTGAAATCATCAGACTTTTTTCTAGGTTATTGTAAAAATCGATTCAGTAAATTTTAATACAAATGATTCTTTTATGAATTTATTAAAACTTTCATGGATTAAGCTACTATTATTGATGTATTTTTCGGAAATATCCATGTTGCCATTTTGTTCTGACATTTTGAAACCGTTACAGTTACCGTTACCGTTGAGTGTAGTCACGACAGTCAGATGTGTACTACATTCTCTGAAGATGGAACTTATAACGGTTTCGAAACGTCAGAACAAAATCAGCAACATTGAAATTTCCGAAAAACACATCAATAATAATGATTATTTTATTTCCTTACTTACATTGTGAACTTCACTAGCTTTATAAAGACTCCTTATATTCTACGTAGCAATTATAAATGCAAATTTTAATATGTTCAATTTCTTTAGATTATCATCAGCTGACGGAGAGATTTTTCCCCATCTAAGGGGAAAAATTTCATTTTTTTTTTCAGCCATTATGATTATCTTGGGAAGTAGATGGAGTGGTTTTCTTTTGCCTTCTCCAACGTAGTACTATAACCGTGTTTGTACTTATTACTGGCGCTTATACTTATTTAGTATGTAACTCTATCAGACTTCTAGGCTTCCACTTACATACAGCACAGAAGAGGCCTCTGACACCTCTAGTCCCATTTAGTCGGTTTGTGCAACAAACAGGGAATATTCTAAGTCTATTATGGTTCCTGATCCTACAGAGGCTCAGAATATTCTGGTAATTTCAATTACTATAAGTATGTGTAATTGGCATTAGGTAAGTACTAGGTTGAACTATATTTATATATAGTCGTTTTTATGTACTGAAGATGGTAACATCGTTATCGAAATACGTATTTACAAATAAAAAGTGAATATTTTTGTCGAATTGAGTTTTTTTTTTTTTTAAATATAAATATAAATTAATAAATATCCCAATGGATAGAGACGATTTTGACAAAGAATTAAATTCGATAATAAAAATAGCTATATTCAACGGATACAAAAAAGACACGATTCTAAGATTAGTTAAAAGACATAAATGGACAAAACAAATAGATGAAGTGAGTAGTTTAAAAAGCGAAATCCACACAGATAAAAAAAGAGCAGCTCTAATATTCATCTCAAAATTATCGAACCAAATATCAAAAGTTTTTAAAAAATATAACGTGGACATTGTATCATCAAAAAACAACAATTTAAAAAGCCTTATTGGTAGTACAAAAGATAAATTACAAGAAAATCAGAAATCAGGTATTTACAGTATTCAATGTATGGATTGCAATAAATGTTATGTAGGGCAAACTAGAAGAAATATAGGTATCAGATTTAAAGAACATTTAAGGAATATTAAAAATCAAGAAGACGAAAAATCTCCTCTGGCAGAACATGTATTAGGAACAAATCACAACATAAACCCAATCAAATTATTAAAACAAGTAAATAACAGTCAAGAATTAAATGTAAGAGAAGCTATAGAAATGACAAAAAATAAAAATAATTTATTAAATTGGGATTTAAATCCATTACAAAATAATTTGTTAAAATTTTTTAAAAAATAAAATAATATTGTAAACGATATCGCGAAACGAATTCGTATAATGATTCATCGATCGATGACTCATCGTTCGTTGGCGGGAAGCGATAGGCGGTAACCGGATTGTTTAATATATAAGGACTGTCGGCTGCCGTTAGACAGTCAGTCATTTTTATGTACTGACGATGGTAACATCATTATCGAAATACGTATTTACAAATAAAAAGTGAATATTTTTGTGGAATTGAGTTTTTCTTTCTATTGAACTATATTTTTAATATAATTAACTTAAATTCTAAAAGTTAAATCATTGTCATAAAAAAGAATTAATATCTCACTATGCGTTTTCAACATTACCTAAAACAATTAAATGAATAAAAACCATTAAATATTTTTCAGTACCTAACTAAAAGTGTTGTAATGATATGCATGCATATCATTATTCTAATAATTATTAGTAAAAAAAATGTATGTATTAGGGTATTCGTGTACAATACCATACGAAATTACTTCATATATTTTTTTTCTAAATAAATTATATTGATGCTCATTTCGAAACACCGATTAAATTTGCGAGTTAAAAAAAATACGCTAATCGGATACCTTTCCTATGGACTAGTTGAATAAAAACGAAATAATAAGCAACCAGTACACATGAGAGTAATAACTATATTATTAATCAATAGACCATCGTGGTAGCAAAAAATATAAACTTACTACATAAGCATAACAAATTATACTTAACTTAAACAAAAAAAAATATGCGTGAGAAAAAATCAAAGACAAATAGTCATAACGCTGAATATCACCATTATCACAAAAACAATGTGCGGAAAATTCAATAACGAATAGTCTGACACAGCAGAAAACTGTCACAAAAAACACAAATAATTAAACCTTTGATGATCAAGTCTTCTCGTCAGTGTGCGCACATTTCAGCTACGAGCTACTACTCACAACCAAATCGGTCATCCGTAGACAAACGTTTTCAAAACCTTATAAAACAATTTATGTTTGTAATTTGTTTACAATAATAATAAAACAAATTACGTTTTGAACACGTCGTATGTTAATATATAATTTCAAATATTATTCACAAAATGACAAAAATACACAATAATTTAAAAATAAATTTTTCTTAATTTGTAAGATATTATTTAATTACAGTATTATTTTCATAATTGAAATGTATAATTGTCGTGCATAAGTGTAAATAAGTATGTATTTTAATTAATAACACATCGAATTATTACTGACAAATTAAACATTACGCGTCATTACAGAACATTGTTTGTTTTTTATTTTAACCTAATCCATGTATAGTTCTTTATCTTTATCTAAAGTTTATGAAGATGTATTTTGATCAATGATGTCGAAAATTTCATCTTGGCTTACATAAGGTAGCTGATCAAATGTTAAATTGAACTCTTCATTTTCATCAAAACGTCTTGATTCATTTTCATAAAATTCATTGAAATTTGCCGGTGGTGCATTCATTTTGTTACAATAATCCAACGGACTTCTTGCAAAGGTATTTCCTACAAAAATGAATAAAGAATGTAAAACAACAATGTGTGGACCAATTCAACACTTAAATATGATTAATATAATATAATTAATATATAATTAATGATTCACAAATGTATATGCTGGGAATAAATGACCGTACTTCGTTGGTCCAGTCCTCTAATTCTTTGTACGGTTAAATGTGTTTAATTATAATAATAATAATAAACAATAATATAAAAATAAAATTCACAAAAATATTTTGACTACATTAAGTTTATGTTAGTGGTGACATATGTGTTAACTGATAACTTAACTTATTAGTAATTGATTGATGTATAACTAATAAACTATATATCTTTTTTTTATATGGGACATACCAACATGTTTTTCGATAATATCTCCAACGTGTTTGAAGTATGAGATAGTAAACGCTAAAATAATACATAATGTATTACAGAGGTGCTCAATTAATTGAAATTATTCAAATTATACTGTATATTATAAGTATAACTGATGATTAGGGTACAATTGTAGATCGCATCCCCTTAATGTACCCTAGGCAACGTCTTTGACGAATAAATATCTACCACCACCGGCTACTGTATTATTTCTTTAAATTCATCGCCATCATGAGCACCACTAATTGATCTAATTTAGAAAACAGTCTTTCTAAAGGCTCTGCTATTTGATATCTAGGCCTGAATGATAAATACAGGTATCTTGAGAGATTATTATGCGAACACAAAATAAATATAGTTATGCTCCAAGATATCCATGGTCTAAATAAACAACGGATGATGCAGAGTGTAAAAATCGTCGATTTTACGTTAGTCACAGCTATATATCATAGAAACAATAGATCTACCACTTATGTGAAAATATATATAATTACCGGGGGCCAATTATATACCACTATATATCAATAATATACATAATATGCTGATATAACTCTATTTGATATACACAAACCTTCAATTGAAATTAGTCCCACCCCTCCAGTACCCAGCCAACTCACAACTATCATTACTCACTGGAGACTTCAACAGCTATCATAATCACTAGTGATATATATCAAATGATGACAATGGCAATAAACTATGTGACTGGATAGAAAGTGAAAATACGCATCTATATCTAACGCAAAAAATAGAAAATCATTTCATTCTGACGATTATTATCATTAGTTATTTGTTTACCTAAATTGTATTTTAATTAAATTAATTACGCAAGAAGGTATCTACTTCGCTCATTTTTGTAATCTTTGTTAGCAAACAGTTGTTATCAAATACACTTCGTTAATATATTGTGAGAATTTTTAAATTTGTATCCCTTTTTATAGAACATTATATTTAATTATATGTAGTTTATTATTTATCAGATTTTCTTTTAGATATTATTTAGATAATCATTGAGGTGTCGATGCAATTTCTTTACGAATGAGTGCATTATTACTGGTGTAATCGATAGCGGAGTGTCGTGCACCTGCACGGTTGTACAAACATATAAAATAGACACAAAATTTAAACTAACAATGCGAACAATACGTGAATGGTCAAAATTCACACCACTAAAATGGTTACCAATTCTCAGTAATATTGCTCGCCTATAATACAAACGGAGTATGTTCTAATACAAATATGGAAGAAGTGCGCTAGAAATTTAAATCTCCCATCCATGCAGACTTGGCCACGTTAGGAAATATCCAAAAAATGAAATATCGAAAGTCTCCAAATGAAACGGCAATGGAGTTAGTCCAAATATGTGTAGATAATAGTTAAATTCGGGAACGATAAAATGTGGGCAACAGAGAAACCTGGTATACAAAATTTAGTGACCATCCCAATTCTCAAACAATCAGGATTTGAACTACCGAGAAAAATATGAGTAATATTTAATCGTATCTGAACAGGACATAGGAGATGTAGACATATGCTATTCAAATGGGGACTGCGAGATTCTAAAACATGAAAGTGTGTATATAAATCAAAGATAACTTTTTTAGCCATTTAATCAATAAATATCCACTCAGTGCATTCAACGGTGCCATCAAAGATATAAACTCGACAAGTGAAAATTTGGTGAAATAGATGGTGGATCTATATATTGCATTATAACATAAACTACATATCAGTGGCTCGGCGAAAGAATAATTTTGGAGCAGTTACTCTTAGTTCAAAGTAGATTGGGGAAGGGGAGTGGTGGTCAGTGGATGACGTGTAGTAAATGATTATGAATAAATTAGTATTACTTGACTTGTTAATGAAAAATATTAGTTAGAATTTATAATAAATAGAACTTACAGGAAAACAAAAGCCAAAAAGTATTTAAAAAACGATAAATATTTTTTTTTTTTACTTATTTGTTGTTTTATTAGAGGAGGTGGATGTTAGGAAAAATATTCCACTCTTTGTTTTTAAAAGGTTTGCCATGTCATACTACACATTCAATAGCTATCAAGCTACCATAATTCCAATTTGATTTATTTTATTTTTATTATTACTTTTTTATCTCATGACATATATATTTATTAGTTTATCCATTGATTGATGTTATTATTGATTTTGTTAATTTATTTATTGACTATGTAATATTTGTATGAATGAATTTATGAATCAGGGAAATGTGTTCTTCATAAAAAGTCATACCATTCAAAATAAATAAAATATTATTATGATATATTAATTAATATTCGGTCATATTTGAAACATTATAAAATATTATTTAATTTCAAATATATAAAAAATTTTCTATTTTGGCATAAATAGAATTTAAAACCCACAAGAAACTATTTGGAGAAATTAAATTAGGCAAATTCGGAATTTTATTTAAGAATAGGTGTAAGTATTTAATATTTTACCTTTAACTTTTCTATTTAAACACATACTTAATTCTAAATTAAAAACATATAAAATATTATACACTTTTAAATGAAAAATATGTAATTTTTTTATTTTTGTCTTTGATTCATTTAAAAATTTATTTCAGAAAATCATTAATAATAACAAATTGCTTAAAAAAAAAATTGACGAAAACGATGTAAATACTCTATCTGAAATTTTATTTTTATTGATTTAAAATCTTGTATCTGTAGAGAATATTACGACAAAATGTTTTTATTGTAGCACAACTAACATTTTGAACATTGAAAATATGTTCCAAGTAATTTGTATTAAAATATTTATTAATCTATTTTGTCTGATCGAATCATTAATTTTGTAGAACGTTAATTTTAATTATCTAATTTTTATATCATTTGGTACATAATATTTCACTTTTAAATATGTTATACGATCTTATTTGTATAATAACATGATATTTCACATATTTACTTACTCAATTTAAAGAACATACTTTCTAGAGCTTGTTCTTGTGATAATTCTTAAACAAAAACACATGCATTTCGTTAATGCAGCATGACTTTAAGATATAACGTTAATGCAGCATGACTTTAAGATATAACATTAATGCAGCATGACTTTAAGATATAACGTTAATGTAGAAATATTTAAGAAATAACATTTTAACATATTTTATAATTATTATTGCTTTACATAATATTGAAATCCCAATGCCAATTATCTAATATTATTTTTTGTTAATATATCTTAACTGACTTTATACATTGTCTAAACTATATGAACACATAAACTATTTACCACTAAATGTAGGAAATATTCTGTTATTCATAAATTCTAAAAAAAATTATTTATTGTAGAAATAAAAGTCAATAAAATAATTTACGTTTTTTTTTTTTAAATTCATTGGAGACGTAATTTAACAAATATTTGCTTTGACAATTACCTAAAATAATTAATTAATTTTAAAAAAAAATACAAAAAACGATTTACAGCAAAAAAACCTCAGATAGAAAAAAATTTAATAACGAATGAATAAGGAAAACATTGGTGGTATTAACAAAAAAAGAAAGAGTAATAGGAATATTATTGTAAGAGAATAAACATAAAAGAATAAGACGTTTATGGGAAAGACCAGACAGTCGAAAAGGTATGATTACTGGTAGACTGTGACTCCTCATTTAACAGCTTTATTTCCAGAGACAAGAATAGAAGCCATTACGACGTCGACGGGTAAAGACGAAGTGATAGAGCTATTACCGATAAGAGAAGGCTGATTATCGGTAATAGCTTTCGAAATCGATGACACGTGCATGTCGCCCGCCCCCCCAATTTTGAAATTCGTTATAATTTTTATGCAGATATTTAGTACGTTATTTGTATGAATTTGTACGACCATTTTCAGAATTTGTACGACATTATTATTGACGTAATGATAAAAAACTTGAAGGGGGGCTGGAGACATATGTCTCCAGCCCCCACTTTTTTAATAATGAAGTTTTTTCTCATTTTTCTGCATCAAAATTTAGTACTCCATTTGTACAACATAACTATATATTATATTTTGTATTTAATAATGGTCGTACAAAAACTGAAACAAATTAATGACTATAAAATTGTTTTATATGAAATGTTGTATTATAGTGTATAATTAGTTGTATTGTAAATGTATTTATAAGAAATATATTGTAACTAGTTAATATAGTTAATATAGTATATATAGTTATGTTGAAAGCCGGGTTTTCTATGTCCGGTTACAATATATTTGTGAGTGGAGTTAAATTTTCAAATAACGATTACAGAATAAATATAATGTAATGTGTATTTATATTTAAAACATTATCGTTAATATATTTGAAAATGGGTAGAGTGACAACATCTAACACCAAATATCAACTAGCTTAAAAATAATACATGTTACATATATATAGTGTTACAATATTCATGTTATTAAGTAAATCAGTAGTTATTATTGATATAAGATTATTATAATAATGACTAAGGTACAAACAAAAAAATCTATTATCGTATCTAAAATAGTAAAGTATCATACTGGACAAAGGTCCACGACAGTTAATAATTACTAGTAACTAGTTAATTATTTTGTATTAATACATTTTATCAATTCTGTTTCCATTTAATTTGAAAATGGTTGTACAAATTCGTACAAATGGAGTGCTAAATTTTGATATAGAAAAATGAAAAAAAACTTCAATATTACTAAAGTGAAGACTGGAAACGTATGTCTATGGCCTCCCTTCAATTTTTTCGTCATTGCGTCAATAATAATGTCGTACAAATTCTGAAAGTGGTCGTACAAATTCATACAAATAGGAATTGATTTTTTTATGAAAAAAAAAATTGAAATTCGTAAAGTGGGGGTGCTGGCGACACGGCAAAACGGGTTTTTTAAATATAGCGGAGAGGGGGAAGAGGGAATTTTTTTGAAAATGGTCGTACGAATTCGTACAAATGGAGTACTAAATTTTGATGCAGAAAAATGAGAACAAACTTCATTATTAAAAAAGTGGGGGATGGAGACATATGTCTCCAGCCCCCCTTCAATTTTTTTATCATTACATCAATAATAATGTCGTACAAATTCTGAAAATGGTCGTACAAATTCATACAAATAACGTACTAAATATCTGCATAAAAATTATAACGAATTTCAAAATTGGGGGGGCGGGCGACATGCACGTATCGATGACTCTGAACTGATGACTAAATTAGAATTTACATTATTGTTGTTTCTTTTATACGAAACCAATGTAAAATCCGAAGTAACAGTTACCGAAAGATTGGTTTTCATCTTGGATTTGTGGGCCTTGCCAAGGCCGTTGCCACCGGAGGCCGAGGACATAGTAGCGAGAATAATATAACCCAAGCAGGTAATATACTCGGTTACATGCATGAACTATGACGACGAAATAAAAACAGAAGAAAAGCAAATAACGATAACACAATGCATAACTGAACGCACTCGCTAATGAACCAAGAAAGAATTTATTTATACTTTCATAGCAATAGTAAAAAACATTTAATATTTATGCAACGTATCAAATTATATAACATAATTTTAATTGCTAAAAATTTATTTTTACGTAGTAATGATTAGTTCCATGAAGTCAAACAGATATGTTATTTCTTTGCATATAGAATTTTATATGCAAGGATTTTTTTTATTCGTATTTTATTTATTTATGATACTCAGTATTTCCTGTACGTTTAAGTAATAAATTATTTTAATAGTATTAAAACATACATCATTGACAATTAATACATTTAGAAATATAGAGAATTAATTTTTTCATGAAAATTATCAAATAAATTACAGTAAGTTTACTATTATCTTACTTTTGCATCTTTCTTTTATTGGTAAATCTAAATACTTATTATTCACTTTAATCATAAGAATTCTCAATGTTAAACGTAAGATAAATTAGCAAAACATTAATAATTTTTAGATAAGACAAAATATCATAACTGATTCTCTTCAAAGAAATACACACCAGATGTCAGGTTATAGAAACACCAATCCAATGGGCTTTGAAACATTTGTGGTAAATTGTTTTTGTGTACTAGAAATTGTGTGATAATAAAGAAATTGATTTTAGATATTACAAGATATTAAATAATATCTAATCGTAATCGTAATCAAAAACCGAATAATAATTTCATATGATATTTACATATACCATAAATCTTTCAATTAGCCATTATAGATAATCAAGTACTTTTGTACTTTTATTTATTCACAAAAATATTGCATACCCAGAAGAAATGAATAAAAAAGTTCTCTTTTGTAGGCATGAGTAATTCCTACAAGTTATAAATATATATAATCTTATGCAGTTTTATCTTCACCGAATAAACCACAATATATTATTCAATATTTTTATAATTACGATTATACAGCTATTTGGTATAAATAAATATACAAGCAATAACATTTATTCATTGGGTATCAGAAGAATGATTAATATATTACATTAATATATGACTGTATACATATAAGTATTAAAAATAAAATAAAATAACCTGTAATAGTCGAAAACTTTGTGATTGGTGGAAGAACTAATAAAAAAAATCATATTTAAATATATAGGCGCATGTTCCCAGGTGGTGATATTTATTGGGGGGAGTGATCTACCCCTTACCCCACCAGTAGATAAAACGCGTTTTATAATTATTATTTTTATCAATTTATATATATTATTCATGAGTATATTCTGTTAGTGTTTATGTAACTTTTGATCGACTTAATAGATTGACGTCATATTTATACAACATATTTGTATAGTTAAATACAATGATTTATACTCTTGTTCAGACGCGCTATGTAAAGCCATACTAATGTTATTAACAAGTTATTGTTTTGGTGCGCCTTTATTTGGGAGTATATAGCCGGGTCTTACATGCGCCGCGGCACGTCTTTCCGGTAAAAAAAAATAATGTGTTCACTACGATTTCACTACATTCACTACAACTTTGTTGGATGGTTGAAGATCAGCACATTCGGCTCTAAAGCTACCATTAAATACACAGACCAACAAAAATATCGTATTTTATATTAAGAAACACTCGGGAATAGCTAACGTACTGCCAAAATGTCACATTATTATCTGAGATGAATATACCATAAACATTCACTGGAAGCATTAAATTGAACTTTAAAAGACTTGTTTCATAATGACAGACTTTTTGGTGGTGTTCTAATTTTGTTGTCAGGTAATTTCAAACAAACATTACTGATTATTTCACATTCAGCGTATGCGGATGAAATCCACGCGTGTTTAAAATTGTTTATTTTGTGGCAAAATGTCCATACATCGCAAATCACAAAAAACATGCATGTTAAATTACAAAATGATTTTTCCGTTGATGTATTCTCCAAACAATTGCTGGATATTGGTAATGGAATAATGGAGTGTCATAAAAATACACAATTTATTAAATTGCCTTTACATTTTTGCAATATATTTGGCTCGAATAATGCATTGTTTGAAAATGTATTTCCGGATTTTCACGATAATTATAGTTAACATCAATGGCTTAGTAAACGAATGATTTTGACTGCTAAAAATGTCTATGTTGACTAAATAAACTTTACAATACAAAAACATTTCCGGGCCAATTAATTTCGTTTAAATCAATCAATACTGTGATAGATGATAATGAAATTATAAATTATCCCACTGAATTCTTAAATTCACTCGATTTATCAGGATTTCCACTACATAACTTTCATTTGAAAATTAGTTCACACATATTTTTGCTTCGAAATATAAACGCGCCTAGATTTTAAAATTGAACCATATTAGTTATTAAAAAGATTATAGGAAATGTCATTGAAGTGAAAATATTAAATGGAAAGTTCAGAGGAGAAAAGGTTTAATTGTCACGCATTCCACCAGATACTTGATAGACTAACAACAAATATTATTCATGATCTAGCATTTAAATGATTGAAAAAAAAACATTTCTATTTGGTAATGCCTGATGTACTTAAAATTTCGTATTGAAATAAAAAGTTTATAAAATCAAATAGATATATTTATTGAAAACTTATTTTATACATTATTGACCAATATTATTATGTACCTACAGGCAGGAAAACGTCTGTCGGGTCAGCTAGTATATATATAAATTATTGTATGTTTGTTAGATATCATTATTCTCAGAAATCACAAAAGCTGTCAAAGCCATATTCAACCCAAAAGTTCGACTGGTGCTCATTTTTTTCTTTTTAACTAAGTTTTGCCAAATGGTGATGGTACGGTATTAGGTGGAAAATGTAAATTTTGGTTTGTAAGTTTTATCACAATTATCCTTGCCGTCACCGCGTTCGTTTGTATCGGCTATCACGTCTGCCGATAATCGTCGCTACTATTAAATCGGAGTCAAATCAGATTTTTTCCATTTTGCATATATATATATATATAAAATTTTAATCAAATATAATTTTAAGTTGTTCGCATTCGCTGTTGTTTTATATGCGTCCCCCTTTCTCCTCATAGCTTTAAGTACAGTTTACCTTGTTTTATTTTTCTTGTTCATTATAATTAAATACAGTCCATTTTATTACTCATAATTTCATCATGGTTACTTTTACTCCGACCGTATCTTTTACCGGCCTTCTACACGCTGTGCGCTTCGTACTTGACCCTCTCCGCTAACGTAATTAAAGGGGATTCCAATGCATACAACAACATATATTAGTATAATAGTGAAAATAAAAGAAAAAATAAATAAAAACTAAAAAGGATATGCAAAAAAGAAATTAAAAATTAAAAAGAAAAGAAATAAAAGAATTAACGAATATAAATAAATAAAATAAAAATGATAAGTTAATACTCGCAAAAAATATATATATATATATATTTTTTTTTAACGTATATTAATTTGAACCGGTAGAAAATGTTATATTAGTTTCTTAGCAAAAAATATAATTTTGATGAATATACACATAGATTTAACAAAACTTATATTCATTTTTGTTTTAATTTTTTTAGTGAAGTGATTTAATAAATTAATATATAAATGTCAAATCATCGTAACAATATCTATCAAACTACTCAAAATACTCTAAAATACACAAACATTCCGGGCAAATTTAATACCACAACAACTTTTACAACAATATGAAACAACAAAGCAAGCAATAGCATAAGCACATTCTATTGAAAATGATGAACATACAAGAATAAAATCCATAATACATTCGCGACAACGTGTAACCAATCAAAACATATTATTGAATCGGAACTCTGCAACGAAACGCGATTAATTGCCATAAAAATTATAAGAAATGTCACCGAATCCACAATTATAATTAGTAAGTTTAAAGGGGAATACGTTTTGATACCATGTATACCAATAATTTTATACATTCAACAATTAAATTAAATTCGAAGGGTTACAATTCCTTGTTCGTCCAGCATTTGCCATAACATTCAATAAAGCACAAAGAAAATCAATACAAATATATGGATTGAATCTTGAAAAATCCTGTTTCTCTCATAGACAATTATGTAATGTCTGTTTACGTGATGGCAAAACTCAATATGTAGTTATTTATGCAAAATAAATTGAAACTAAACCAATTGTTTACGAATTAGGATTGCAAATAATACAAATGTTCAAATATTATTATCATTTAAATTACCATCATTTTCAAAATATTATTATCATTTTAATTCATTTTATTAAAAATTTATTTTCATTTCAAAAAACTTTTAAATTATAAGACATTTAACTGTCATTAAGCACACAAATTGTGTTGCTTTTTTTTAAAAATAAACCAAATATATATTTCATATACATGAAGTCCATGGCATCCCCTATTTGCCATATCAACGTATTTACATACTTATATCGTTTATTTTATACGGTTAAAAAATGTGCTATGGATTAATGCTCTTAATTCTTATCAATTTGTTTTATAGTAACTTGTCAAAATGAATGTTATTAAATTTAAATATTTAAGTCTAAACAATTTTTATAAAAATAAAAATAAATTATTACTTTTAATTGTTAAATATTTTTTTTTAAATTTTTTGGCATTGCCCTCCTCCCATTTTAAAATCCTATCTACACCATTGAACTCGTATAGAAAACAATAATTTCATTCATTTCAAAAAGTGGTATTATAAAAATTATTTACGGGCACAATAGCGTTTGTCGGGCCAGCTAGTAAAATATACTATAATTATATAATGTACTATAATAATATGACTTATTTTACATCAATAATACTAATAACAATTTTTTGTGTATTTCACTATATTTAATAGGTAGGTATTAAATTAAACTCATATTTATATAGTTTTGTCAAAATAATACCGTATCATATGTAGGCTGGGTGACTTAGTTTATAGCATTAATATACATAATATTTTCACAAATAACAAATTTCAATGTGAAATTTCACAGTTAACAATGATATGATATAGCTTATAGTAAATAATTGGTAATTACCATTAATGTTGTTAATATAAGACAAGCAATAGGGTATCAAATCATATATTATTTTTATCACGTGTTCTTTGTTTTGTACAACTTTTATCAACTTACTATATCTCATATACTTAATTACAATGATCATAATAATATTTAAAAAAATGTTATTACTAATATCAAAATAATAAATTGATAGATTAGCAATTTGTCATTTATGACAAGTTACAAGTAGATATAGTTTTGAGTAATGCTTGTAAAAAATTATTTCTAATTTAGAAATGTTATGTTTTTAAATAACTCACCCAAATTATAATATGCATACATGAATGCCTGAACTTTATCCTGCTCCACTGCATGATGAAAAAAGACAACATTATATAAACATTTCTCATACAGTTATATAAAAATAAAACTGCGTTGATCAAAAATATCAATATTAATTATTATTAATTATTTGATAAATCAACTTAAAGGAGAAGTGTCGTATTTTGTCGATATCACATAAATATATAAATATCTAATAAACAGATATACAGTATTATTCACCATTAAATTCTCCAACTGACTTAAGTTCTTCTACATAATAATTTTTTTGTACATGAAATTACAATAACAATGTACATACATACATTTTATTACAACATTTTCAATTTTTAATTACAATCAAAGATAATATTATTAAACATAAAATATTTTTCGGTATCTAACTAAAGAATTCTGTAATATTATTACAGTATTATTATTGTATTATTATTATAATATTGATACGTACGTAATTAATAAGTATTTTTAACATAGTATTATCATGTGAAAAACATTAAACATATCTGTTTGAAGTATATCAACTTTTTTCGGCCAAACGACAAAACTGGTCCGCCAAGGCGTCTCGCGCGTCAAACATTCTCGAAGGTTACCACCGCCCTCCGCATCCAGCACGACGTCGACACCCGGCCAGCATAGCACCATTTTCCTTTTTCTATTTCTTTTCACTCGCGCGGTCGCTGAGTCGTGAGCGTCTGTCTCTGCGTCGCTTTTGGATCGCTGAACTGGACCTGTGTCGGTCTTCGTTTATGATTCACGCGATATTACGCGATTGACGCAGTAACGGTCCATTCCGCAGACCAAATTCCATACACACGGGATACAAAAAAAATTGTAGGAGTACCCGATTGCTCCGTAGCATAGTTTGTTTGCTTCCTGTTGTTGTCTACCGTCGTCGCTTTCCGGCCTCATTAGTGGTGCTTTCTGTTTGTGTCGGATTTCGATCACGTTCGCCTGCCGTTGAGAACCTTACAGTTACCAGGGCGCCGGTTCCTGTTGCGTCTTCCATGTTTCTTGTATGTAATTCACATGGTCTTGTGCATTATCAGCCGAGACGCGAATGTGCATTAGTATAATATTTAATTATGTGTTGTTATGGATAATTTATTATTATTATTATTATTATTATTATTATTATTATTATATTTTATTATTTTTATTATTATTAGTATAAGGGCACCCGTATATTCTATTATACTATTATTAAAATTTAAGTCTATTTATGTAATATATGAGTGAATTATTATCGTGCAAGTTATAATTTTTGGTCACCCCTTTCTTCCGACGTCCCTTTGAGACACACTTATCTTTTTGGGCACAACGACTAATCGATTCGACAAGTTGTCGTATATTAACAATTTTGAAAATAGCCAGACAATTTAAGGTTCACATCAAAAAAAATTTTAAAAATAGTATAGTAAGCAATAATCATATTAGAGTGTATAATACATTTAAGATTTATTCCCAAAATTGTTTGTTTATCTTATTAAAAAACAAACTTAAATTTACTTTGATTCATCCATGAGCTATGTTTATGAGTTCTCTCCCCCTTAATTTAACAAATTATCAAATAAATAACATCAATTAGTCAGATTTTTTTTTCAATGTGGGCCTTAAATTGTCTCACTATTTTCAAAATTGTTAATATACGACAACTGGTCGAATTGTTAGTTGTTGTGCCCAAAAAGATATGTCTCGAAGGGACGTCGGAAAAAGGGGTGATCAAAAATTATAACTTGCAAGATAATAATAATTCACTCATATATTACATAGACTTGAATTTTAATAATAGTATAATAGAATATATGGGCTTGCAATTTTTGAAATGGGCTTGCAAATTCTTGCAAATTATTTGCAAAATATTGATATTGGATTGAATTCGGTACCGTGCCATGGATGGGCCAAGTTCATGCACGTCAAAAACCGGTCGAAACTCGCACATGTCCGTCCCACTCCCGGAAATTTCAGCCACCGTCGGTCGCGCCCCCTTGTATATGCAATGAGCTGTATTAACACAACATTTAACGGTTGTTCGTATACGTCAAATACCGATATGATGAGGTTAGGATAATACGAGTAGTATTATTAGTAATACGTTGTCAATAATTGAATTATTCAATTATTCGTATGCACGGTGACGTAAATAGTAATCCACCGATGGCGACCAATTGTAGAACAATTACTCATTTTGTGGTAGTGGCGTGTTGCTCCGCTGCTGATAACGTGCAACGCGGTACGTTCTCATTTGAAAAATAGTACGGTATATTTTTGTATATATACGAGTATATATTCGTATAATAATACTCGTATAAAAAACTATACATTTTTTGAGATATCGCTATTTCAAAAACAAAAGGTTTTATAATTTACGTACAAAAAATATAAAGTACTACAAATCTGTATTTCAATACTTGGCTTTAGGTTTTTTCTTGTAGGTTAATATATTGACATCAATGTTTTGTCTTTAAATCATAGAGATTTTTAAAAGTATTGATTGAATATATTGATATTTAAACCTACTCATTAATAGTTAAAATTATATTAATCATATATTAGTTTTTAAAGGAAGGAAACAAACAATTATCATAGTTTGATACATTAAGGAGCTATAAGTAGATATATGTTTAATAACAGCATAATATATCAATAAATTAAAATCTGTATGTTCTTTATGAATGATGTTTAGGAAAATCAATAGTGACATTCACAATAAAGATTTAATTATGAGTTGAAAAATAATATTTGAAATACAATTAAAACAAAAATGATAAATTTCCTAATCTATATCTTTTCCAAATAACGAAACATGATATCGTAGAAAATATACATTTATTAATATATATGATATCAATGAACTTACGAATACACCCTGAAGAAAAATAATGAAAAAAAATTATTAATAATATAATTTAAATTTTATTTACATACTTATTTTATTTCAAATCAAAATTATTTAATAGCTAAGTATTAAAAATTCCATACTTTCTGTCCACGCTACACATAAAAAAAAATTATAGATTTCCATTATCAGACATTATATGTAGTATAGTATGTTATATAGAGTGTATCTGAAATGAGTTTCACTCGTTAATTGGTTATATTATGTAAGGCGAGAAAATGGGGAAACTTTTTTCCGTTTTTATTTATATCAATATTTTGGACTTAACCTATTTACTCGTTAAATAATATTCTGATCTAAAAATAACCCTTAATAAGTGATTATTTGTAAAATTCTACCCTAAAATAATGGGTCACATCATTTTAGGGTAAAATTTTGCAAAGAATCACGTAGTGTGGGTTTTTTAGGTGACTAGTTAAAAAAAAAAACAGGTTTCACTTATCAACGGCAGGCGAACGTGATCTAAATCCGGCACAAACAGAAAGCACCACTAATGAGGTCGGAAAGCGACGACGGTAGACAACAACAGGAAGCAAACAAACTTGCTACGGAGCAATCGGGTACTCCTACAATTTTATTGTATCCCGTGTGTATGGAATTTGGTCTGTGGAATGGACCGTTACTGTGTCAATCGCGGAATATAAGGTGTAGAAAATTGGAAAATAATATTTTTAGGTTTCCAAATTAAAACTAACAAATACTACGTGATTTGTTGCGAAATTCTACCCAAAAATGATGTGTCACATCGTTTTTTTATCAAAATGTCACGAGATAGGACTATCTGGCGACACCTGGCGTCATTTTGACGAAGAATGATGTGATCCATCGTTTTAGTGTATAATTTTGCTAGAAATTACGTGGTATGAATTATTTTAGTTTAGAATAATATTTAACGAGCAAATAAGTTAAATCCAAAATATTGGAGAAAAAAAAAGAAAAAAGTTTCCCAATTATTTTGCCCTACTGAATATAACCAATTAAAGAGTGATACTCATTTTAGATACACTCTGTATATATCCTATTTAATGTACTAGTTGACAATTTTTTTAGGTGATTAACAAACCATCATTTTCGTAAATTAAATTATTTAAAAATTCTATATTATCTTTAATACATGTGTAAAATATTGACTCTCAACAGAACATACGACGAAAATTGTTCGTTAATCAGTTAACTCGTCACCAAATTCTGGAGATTTTTGTCATAGTTATAAACTAAAGTATATTTTTACGTTTTAAAAATCTGTGGTATTGTTCAGCTATCATATATAACATGATGAAAATAGATAGTTTGGGTATACAAGAACAATTAATAAAATATTGCATGATCTAACGGTTTAACATATTATAATTAATTAAAATTCATTTTTGACAACATAATTGAATACTTTGAAAACCATTATACTGCATTGCATATTGTCAAGGATTTATTTTTTTGTATATAAGTTATATTTATTTTTTGTATAACCTGTACTGTAAAAAATTAAAAATTAAATAACCTGCTATACTAACAATTACTATTTAGGGCATCGCCCGAACAATTTAACTATCATCAAATATAGTCTGATAAATGTAATAATATTTAATTTTTATCTGGACCTAATCGTTGTTCAGTTCTTTACTTTGATATATAGCAGATGAAGATGCAGTTTGGTCAACAACATCGATAAGTTCATTTTGATTCACAGAATATGGATTCATCATTGTATTTTGGTACTTTGCGTTCAAATACAATTGTGGTATTCCATTTTCATCGAAAGAAAGTAAATGTGTTGGAGGTGATTCTATGTTATTGCAATAATCTGATGGACTTCTTGCAAAGGTAAATTCTGTCAAAAATAAACTAAATGTTAAAAATGAGTATCAAACATTGTTTGAGTCAATTAAACACATATATTCATAACTGAAAGATGTAATGATTAAAATATAACATATTTTTCCCATAATTGGACAAATGTGTAATATTGTGTTATAATTTACTTATTAATATTAGGTTTATTACATGATGTTAAATAAATATATATATTATTGACTATAAAAAACATTAACGTTTACAATTCAACAATTAGGTGAAATTAAAATTATAGAATTTAAAATATATAGCAAATTTATCCATAATAATTATAATTATGTTTATAACAATTGAAAATGAAATAATATAATATCAAACACCATTTAAAAAATGATAATTTATTTATGTAAAAAAAAGAAAAAGAAATTATGAATAAATTTAATTAAGAATATTTTGGATTATCTGAAAATGAATAAAGGGTATTCGGATGGCCAGCAATTTGTACGTGAGCTGTTGGTTGCGACAATTAGTTACGAGATAGTACAATGAAAAATGATAGAAAAATTCACATTTATGATTATTATCGTAGAATAAACAATAAAAAAACATTCATTCAAAAAAACTATAAAAAGAATGAACATGCAGAATGAAACGGTTACTTTTTGAAAGAAAGGTTAAGATGAAATAAAATAAGAAATATAGATATTTATACGTATAAAAGGACGTAAATGAATCTAAAAATTAATTATATTTATGATACTAACAATAACTACAAAATCAGTAATGAAACGAAAATTAAAAGTTAGCAAACTGAATTAGGGAACAATTATATATATTTTATAGTATTATAAGAATTTAATAACTAATTATTCAGTTGCACAAATACATTTAAAGACTTATCTTAGAGATCAGTGTATGTTATAAAATAAAAAATCGGGAAAGGGAAAAATTGAATAGAGTTTATTGAGATTAGTGTGTGCCTAATATTGTTTGTTGGTAATGATATTATGTACTCCTACTCATAAAATATGTACCTCAATGTATTGGCAGCACTGAGATTTATCGATTTTCGAGAATAAACAATTTTTGAAAATGTAACATACACCAATATTTTTGATAGGTCTTCAAAATATAAATTTGTATTTCAAATTTAGCATTCATTGTGATTAATATAACTCAAAACAACTGGTTTAGAATATTGCGAAAACACCAACACATAATTTTCATAATATTTTTTATTTAATGTCTTCTAGTTACTCAGAATCCAAGTGACCAGAATATAATTGTAATTATATTAACACTATAATTTTGAATAATTTATACGTGTTAAGCACTAACTTAAACTATGTTTTGAACATATTTTACTTAAATTCTAAAATATTACTAATTCCAGTAAAAGCAAATTAATATTTCAAAAAGAACTGAATAAATTAAAAATACTTATTTAAAAGTTTTAAATTATAAAGAAACTATTATATTGTAACTGTTTGAATATCATTTTTGTGTTTTATTATAGTACAAACCAACATATAATTTGACAATTTCTCCAACGTATTCGAGGTAATTATTTTGAATATCTAAAAAATATCATAAGATTTTATATATTAGCTTAATTAATTCACTTTATAAAAAAACACATCATATATTATAATATACAGGTATATATATATATATAACTTATATATATAACTCTCAATTGTTATTAAGTCGTCAGTATATAACAGTTCGAAAACGATCAACCTTTCACGTATATTTTGTTTTCTTCATTTGTCATGTGTGTTCATATTGTAATTACGTGTTTTTATTCTGTGTTCCTTTTATGCTCTATACGTTACGTAACGTATTGAACTGTCATTAAATATCCAGTGCTAAACATTTTGCTACAAATTTAGTTTTTCGGCCTTTAACATTAATAGTGGTTTTGCCGTCAGGAACCTTCAATTGCCATCATTCAGGTCGGCGTTTTTACGTTATAATATTATGTACTATTGTAGATATATCTACGTATACATTTGTATTTTTAGTGAATCGTTATATCAACTCGAGTAAAAAAATGTAATAAATTTAATACAATCCGTTTAATTACATTAATGTATCTATTATATTTTATTTTATGTTAAATTATTTTGGCATGATATTATATTGTATCTGTTCAGATATCATTTTCAACCAGTCACAATATTGACTGGAAAACGGTGTAATTAATGATAATACGAAGCGTGTCGGTAAAATAACTTTCCCAATGCGATAGCTATGGAACGCGGAATGCTAAGCGAAATCCGGCAACATCGCCATGTAGGTTAGGTTAGACGATGTCATCGCAAGAGTTGAGAAAATTTTGCGCGAAGATCGAAGAATCACGATCCAGGATTTTGCTCTACGTGTTCCAGAGATATGTCCAAATTCTGTCCATAAAATTGTGACCGAAAAATTTCTTGGTTCCACCATGACAATTCACGTCCCATGTCTCTAAGCAAACCAAGGTTTATTTAAGACCAAGGATCTTATCGCCTAATTCGACTAGACTGTTGTTCCCCACCCACTCTACAGTACCGATTTAGCCCCTAGGGGTTATCACTTGTTCCCGAAATTGGAGGATCACTTGAGCGGACTGAAATTCAAGACGGACGACAAATAAAAGAAGAAGTAACGAATTTCCTCAATGGGTTGGCGATGGAGTTTTACGGAGAGGGTATACAAAAGTGGATCGTGCGTCTACAAAAATGCATAAATGGAGACAGCGGTTATGTAGAAAAATAGAGAAGAAATCAAGCTTTCCAGTGATGTATGGGAATAGCCAAATAAAACATGTTGTACACTGAAAAAAAGTATGGGAAAATTATTTTACTGACACAACTCATATATTACTTAGGTTTTTAATTTATGATATAAATTTATAATATTTTTAATGAAACAGAGTTTAAAATTCATACAAAACAATGTGTGGTAAAAACGATTCACATAAAACCGGTATTTATTCCAGTATTTAATAAATTACCTGTAAGGTCATTGCTGTTTTCAGAATTAGCTTCTGTAAAAAAACATTTTAAAAATATACTCTGATTTGATAAGTTATGTGTATATTTATGATAACTGCATTTGTAAGTTTAATAACTTTTTTCGACTTATATAGTCGTCGATTTTGCAAGACGTTTAGATTATAAACCATATTTTCATAACATTATTTAACTTACTCAAATTCATGAATATCATTGTCAGGGTATTTTTTTGTTGATAATCTTGACAAAAATTTATTCATTTTAATTTATGAAATAATTTTGTTTGTTGTTTATTAAATAACATTGCAACATATTTGATTATTATTCTTATAGTTAACAATTATATTGAAATCATAAATTATATTTTCAATTATTGTTTTGTTTAAACGTCATAATTAATATTAAATAATGTCTACATAATTTGTACACAACAAATATTTACTAATAAATTTTGACATTTGCTGGTATTTCATTTGTTCTAAAAATAATTTTTTAATTGTTTAAAAATCATTTTTAATGTATCTTGTGGATTTTATAATAACAATAGCAAAAATATAATTTAGTATTTATGGAAGTGTCAAATTATAAAACATAATTTAAATTGTAAAAAATATATTTTCACGTAAAAACGTTTAATATTCCTAACCACTCTACATATTTAAAAAGGTAATTGATTAAGAATCAACTCAAGTAATATGCCTCGGAAAAATATTTGGAACTTTAGACTAGAATAATTATTATTAAGAAATAGAATTATATATTAGAATTTTTATATTAATTAAAAAGTATTTCACAACCAGAACTTGGAATATACGAATACAATACGAATTCTCAAAAATCAAGGGATATAGTGGGCTGGACATGTCTGGAGCGCGGAGGACAAGCTCAAAATCAAAATCTGGAAACCAGACAAAAAAAGACCAATACAATGGTACAATGATTCATCTCAAGTTTCTTGGTAATAATAAATGGAGAACAAATAGCTGTAAATAATTAGGCATAGAGAGGAGTTGTAAAAACGATAATGAACATAAAAGACGCGTAATAAGCCAAAACAAAAAAGTTTAATTTCAAAAAATCAAAATAAATGTTTACTCCATACATATATAAGGTCTACCAATTTTTGCATTTTGAATCGAATATCTATATTTACAACGAATTACATTTTTTTATGATAATCATTACTTCATTTACATATAAAATATGGAATATTAGAATGTCTTTAACATGCATAATTCACAATTAATAATGAAAAAAAATGAATTCTTGTATGCAAATTTTCAAATATATTATGGTATGTAAACTTATATCTTACCTTTGCACTTAATTTCTAATTTTTTTACTGGTGTTTCATGAAATCCTTGTATCATAAGTATATGTACAATTAAATGCGAGTATAATTAATGTGACTATAATTATTTTTAAATGATACATAACACTACAGCTGGTTTAGTTGAAATACTAACCAGTACTTTTTAAGAAGTTTTTACACCAAGTCATTGGCTCTTGAAACATGTGAAGTAAATTGTCTCGGTGTACTAAATTTTGTATGATTTTAAAGCATTCATGTTATTTACAATTAGATATTAAACGAGAGCTGTTATCAAAAAACAAATATTAAACGTATTTGATATTAACACATGTCAGAAATTCTCAAATACCACAAATACCCACTTAATAATGTACTTTTATTTATTCCCGAAAATTTTTCTTACGTTCGAGGAACTTAGTCAAAAGTTCATTTTGATAGGCAAATAAAATTCTTGAATCTAATATATAAATTAAAAGTTCTTTTATCTACAATGAAAACACGACGATATATTATCCAATATTTCTATAAATACGATTATGAATTCACTAGATATAAATATGTTTACGAACGATAACATTTATTCGTTATTTTAGATTGACCAACATATCATATAACATTTATAGCTGTGCGCGTATTAATGATAAAATAAATAACCTGTGGTATTATGAGGGTCATCGATCATTGGAAGGACTGAAAATATAATTTCTGTTAAATTATATACATGTTAATTGCAGTTTTAAATAATTCTAGATTATTTGATATTAAAAATATCGCTAAAATATGATATCTCATTGCTTTAGATTCAGCGATAAATTTCCTTATAATGATAGTCGTGTACAAATAATATACAAATATATTAATAATGATTTTAAGATTGGAAATTTGACGTTTACGGAATGTTGTACGTATATATATTTTTATATAGACAAAATGTATTTCGAGCTTAGCCATTGTTTGGTTTTTAAATTACTCACCCAAATTGTAATATGCATGCATAAAGGCTTGAGTTTTATTTTGTTCCACTGCATGATAAAAAATAGAAAACATTTTATAAATATTTCTCATATATAATTAATAATTATATATCTATTCTAGTAGGTCTGAAATATCCACCCGAAAAATTACTTGATAACTGAGAAATTTCCAAATTTTAAATAATGCATAGTGTTAATTATTCAATAACTCACAGGCAATGTGCTGTATTTTTTCGATATTACATAAATATATAAAAATCTAAAGTACATATATACTGTGTAACGTACTTTGAAATCCTCCATGGTCTTGAAGTTGCGCTATGTGACAATTATGTTGTACATTTTTGTACAATTACCATAGAAATGCACATGCAAATGTTCAATTACAAAATTATCAATTTAAAATTAATTATAATTTGCAGGTGTGATAATATGCTTTCACATATGATGTATTCATCGTTCTATTCTTTTAGCGCATCAATGATATATGTTTAAATATAAGATCTACCTATTATGTGCTGAGTTCTAAATAAATTTATTTATTACAATTTATTAAATTAGCCATAATCCTAATATTTTTTGGAATAATATTATTGCTCAGTACCTAACTTTAATTTGTAATTCAACTTTTTAATTTGTATATAGCTATTTAACAATACACAAATAGTTAATACATATCTTTTACTGTTATTATTAAATGAAAAATATTATGTATTAATATTATGTATTATGTTAATCTTAATAAGAAAAACTCAAAAAGATAGCTTATATATGAATCTACGTAAATTTATTAGTTTTTTTCTTAATGGGATAAACAAACCGTTTTGGAAATAAATCTTAAATGTTTTATATACCTAAATATGATTATTATGTACTAGTATTTTTTGGATTTATATTTTTATTTTTGTATTTAAAACTATACGTTTTTTTAAGATATCTTTACTTGTAGAACGAAAATTTGTATAGTATACGTACAAGAAACATAGAATATTACAACTCTATATTTCAATACTTGACCCTAAGTTTTTTTTTTGTACTTTAATATATTAACATGGATGTTTTGTCTTTAAATCATAGATTGTATGATTTACAAAAATATTGATTGAATAAATTGATTTTTAAACATAAAAATTAATAGATAAACTTTAATTAACCACAAAAGATTCCTTTTTAGGAGAAGGAAACACAAACAATTATCGTAATGTGATACATTATCAGACTAAAAGTGATTTTAAGTTTAATAACGATATTATTTTAATAAATTAACATCGGTAAGTTGTTTATGAAAAAATTTGAAAACCTCAACAATTATATTTTTACAGTAAGGAGTTAACAACTATGAGTTCCAAGTTATATTTGAAACGCAATTAAATGATAAATTTTCCATCTTGATATCTTTTCCAAATCTCTAACATAATATTGTTAAAAATATACATTAAATAATATAAGTTAAATCAATGAACTTACTAATACATCCTAAAGGAAAGGAAAGACAAATTTATTAATAAATTAATTAAAATTTCATTCATAAATTAAATTTTTTTTAAATCGAAATTATATAATAGATAAATATTTAAAATGTCCATACTTTGTTGCCATGCTACACATAAAGAAAATAACAGATTTTCATTTTTATAGTACATGATATGTAATATAATATGACGTATATATAAGTTTAATGTACTATTTGACAAATTTGATAAGCGACTAATTAAACATAAGTTTTGTAAATTAAATTATTATAATATTCAATATTATATTTAATAAATATGTAGAATATGGTCCTCAACAGCATATATGACGAAATTTGCTATTACTAGTTAAATACTAATCAACAAATTCTGTATGTTTTTGTCATAGTTACAAACTAAAGCTTAATTTCACGTACTAAAACATCGAGACCTATTTCTACTATCATAAATAATGAAAATAAATAGTTTGGATATATAATAAAAATTAGTAGATTAGTGCTTGATGTGATAGTTTAACATATTATAATTTATTAAATTTAATTTTTGACAAAACAATTTAAAACCAATATGCATTGCTACCATTAATGACAAAATATTCCTCTTTTTTATATGAATTATATTTATATTTTTGTATAACCTGTATTTTAATATATTAAAAATTAAATAAACTTGCAATACTATCAATTACTAATTAGGGCATCACGTGAATAATTTATCAACAAACATAGTCTGATAAATGCAATAAGATTTAATTTTTGATTGAACCTATTTGATGTTTAGTTTTTTACTTTGATAAACAGCAGATGATGATGCAACGTGGTCGACGGTTTCGATAAATTCATTTTGATTTGAAGATGAATGTGCCTGTTTTTGGTTTTGATCTGCTTCAAATAAAGTTGTTATAGTATCATTTTGATATAAAGGAAGTAAATCTACTGGAGGTGATTCTATGTTATTGCAATATTCAAACGGACCCCTTATATAGGTATAGTCTGCAAAAAAAAAAAGACTAAATAATAAAAGTGAGTATCAAACATTATTTGAGCAAACTCAACACTTGTATTCGTATGGTGACTGAAAGAAATGGCAATTAAAATTATTATATATTCTACACATAATTGGACAAATATGTTATATTGTAATATAGTTTACTCGTTAAAATAAAGTTTATAATATGTGGTTAAATAAATACGTATATTTTATACTAGAGAAAACATTTAAGTTTAGAGTTCAACAATTATATAAAGTTAAAATATAGAATAAGACGATATATGGCAAATTTAGCTATAATAATTATATTTATTATAAATGAAAATAAAATAATATAGAAACAAAGACCACAAAAAAATTCAAGAGTTAAATTATGTTAAAAAATTTAAGAGAAGAAAAAATAATAATAGATTTGATAAAGAATACTTTGGAAGATTGGAAAATAAATAAAGATTCAGATGGGCCGAAATTGGTTTACGAGGAGCTGTCGTTACATACAATATGATAAAATGAACAAAAGATCGGATAGTTCACATGTATATATTACATCATATATAATTATTATAACAAAAGAAACAATAAAAGAACAATAATATTAATGAGCTGTTAACAAACAAAGGTGAAAACGAAAAAAATATATCGATAAATTAACACGAATAAAGCTGGAAATTAATACTATTTATGGCACCAAAAAAGAAAAGAATCAGTAACGAAGTAAAAATTAAAAGTAAAGAAACTAAATTAATGAATAATTATATATATTTCGTAATATTATAAGAATTTAATATTGAAAGTATCAAATTCACCAATTACATTTGCATTACAAATTTAGGATTCATTCTGATTATAATCACTCAAAAAATTTCATAGTTTTTGAAAATTTATATTTAAAGTATTTTGGTTACTCAAAGTCCAAACAATCAAAATATAATTGTAATTACTAATACCATAATTTTGAGTAATTTAAATTTGGTAAGCACAAGCTTGAATTATATTTTTAACATATTTTACTTAAATTTTAAAATATTATTTGAGACCGTAGAAACGTAATTTTATTTCAATTGCCCTTTAATGAGTTAAAAATACTCATTTAAAATTTTTAACTTACTATAACACTATTATATTAATGTTTGTAAAAAAATGTTGTGCTTCATTATAATACGTACCAACATAATTTTGGACCTTTACTCCGACATATTTGAGATAATTGTTTTGAATATCTATAAAAAAGTATATATATATATATATATTATAAAGCCTAATTGATTCAATTTATAAAAAAACATATCATATAATGTATAAACTAATTACATTCAAAAAACCTTATTGATACATCAAGTAGTAATTGGTTAAATTTTAAATGCTATAATACATTATTAAAATTTAAAGTTTAAAATATTTTAGAAGAAACAGAGTTTAAATGCATATCAAAAAGTATGGGGAAAACGATTTAAAAAACCCAGAATTTAATTTGTGAATATTATCAAATATTTAAAATATAACCTGTAAGGTCTCGGCTACTTTCAGTATTAATTTCTATAATAAAAATAAAAATATAATATTATCACTGATTTATTAAACTATTTCTATATTTATGATAATTGCGTTTGTAAATTTAGGAACTTAATATGTATAATCTACTCACTAATTTTGCACACATGCTTAACACTTTTTTATTATCTTATTACACAACTTAAAGCATATATATTAAATAATAATATTTTACACATATTTACTTACTATATCTCAGAAACATCATTTTCAAGGCATTTAGTTGTGCATATTCTTTAATAAAATTATATAGATTTTGATTTATACCGCCGTTTTTATTGTCGTTTATAAAATAAAGTTTAAATATATTTTATTATTATTATTATTTTTATTACTATTATTATTATTATAGTTATTGATAATAGTTATATTGAATTTATATAATATATTATCAATTTTTTTTTTTTTTGCTAAAACTTCATGATACATTTTAAATAATGTCAATAACATAAGTACACGACATAATGCACACGAAATATTTACTACTAAATGTTGGAAGTTTTCCGTGATTCAACTGTTCTAAAATTAATTAATTTATTGTAAAAATATCATTTTTTAAATATTTTACGGATTTTATATTAAGAAATATAAAATCACATTAATATAATGTCTCCATAATTCATGTTCAAATCTTATTCATGGATAGTGTCGCAATAATAAAAGTTGTCAAATATAATACGGTATGATAACTCATAACTTACCTGCGCACTTTGCTTCTAATTTTATTTCTGATGTCCCATGAAATTCTTGTATCATAAGTATATGATGTACAATTAAATGCGAGTATAATTAATGTGACTATAATTATGTTTAAATGATACATAGCACTACAACTGGATTAGTTGAAATACTAACCAGTACTTTTTAAGAAGTTTTTACACCAAGTCATTGGCTTTTGAAACATGTGAGGTATATTGTTTTGGTGTGCTAAATATTGAATGATTTTAAAGCAATTTGTGTTATTTACAATTAGACATTAAACAAAATCCATTATCAAAAAACAAATATTAAACGTATTTGATATTAACACATGTCAGAAATTCTCAAATACCACAAATACCCACTTAATAATGTACTTTTATTTATTCCCAAAAATTTTACTTACTTTCGATGAACTTAGTCAAAAGTTCTTTTTGGTAGGCATATAAAATTCCTGAATCTAATATATAAATTAAAAGTTCTTTTATCTATACTGAACACATGACGATATTTATTATCAAATATTTTTATAATTATGGTTATGAATTCACTAGGTGTAAATATTTTTACGATAATATTTATTCGGTTTTTAAGATTGATCAACATATCAGAAATTCATTCATATCTGTGTGCGTATTAATGATAAAATAAATAACCTGTAGTATTATAAGGGTCATCGATCATTGGAAGATCTAAAAATATAATTTCTGTTAAATTAGATACATACCAATTACAGTTTTAAATAATACGAGATTATTTGATATTAAAAATATCACTAAAATATGATATCTCATTGTTTTATATTCAGCGATAAATTTCTTTACAATGATAAAATAGTCGTGTACAAATAATATACAAATATATTAATAATGATTTTAAGATTGGAAATTTGTCGTTTACGGCGAGTTGTACGTATATATATATTTTTATATAGACAAAATGTATATTGAGCTGAGCAATGTTCGGTTTTTAAATTACTCACCCAAATTGTGAAATGCATGGAGAAAGGCTTGAATTTTATTTTGTCCCACTGCATGATAAAAAATATAAAACATTATATATATATATATTTCTCATACAATTATATATAATTATTAATATATATATATATTATATATATATATTCTGGGTAGGTCAGAAATATCCACTTAAAGAATTACTTGATAACTGAGAAATTTCCAAATTTCAAATATTGCATAGTTTTTCGATATTACATAAATATATACAAATCTAAAGTACGTATATACTGTGTAACATACGTTGAAATCCTCCACTTTCTTGAAGTTGCACTACGTAACAATGACGTTGTACATTAATTATCAATGCACATGCAAAATTTTGATCACAAAAATATCAATGTAGAATAAAAGATGATGACAACGTAGTTGTCGAAATACGTATACACGGATATTGTGCTTAAATGTTTGTGATTTCGGGTTTTAAACATTTTTGTATAGTATAAACACAAGTTCTCTTATATATTTTATTAGAATAAGAGTATATTATGATTCGCAAGTGTGATGATATACATTTACATATGTAGTATTAGTCGTATTATTCTATTTGGACAGCAATTTATATATATAATTTGGAATTAGGGTGTTAGTGTCCAAGTAGGTGTCAATTTTACCATACATTTATTAACTACAATTTTTTATTTCTTAATGCTTATATATTCAAGAATAATATTATTGCACAGTACCGAACTATGAATTTGTATATGGTTATTTATTAATACACAAAAAAATCATAAATATCTTTAACACAGTTTTGTCAAGTAAAATATGTTAACCATATCCTATTAAGCATAAAAACCTATTGGTCTGACATGTTGTCATGTAATGGCTCTTTTGAAAATAGTAATAGGAAATTTAGTGCCTCTATTGAAAGAAATTTCTGCCTAAAGTTTTTCCGATAATGTTGTAAATTCGATAATTTTTTATAATGAATGTGAAAAACTTTAATGCGTTTTAGAATAGACAAATAAATTAACTTTTTTTTTTAATAAAGTGAACAATCTGATTTTATTATTCATTATAGATAATTAATTTTGAGTTGTAAGTTTATAATTAAAACGCAATAAAACTATAAATATCCAATTTTGGCATCTTTCCAAACTCTGTTTACATAACATTGTTAAAACTAATTATTTATTTATATGTATGTTTGATCATTGGACTTACTATAACACCCTAAAGTAAAATTAAGAAAGAAATTATTAATAATTTCAAGGTAAATAGAATTTATACAAATTTCATTTTTACAAATTTTATTTCAAGTCAAAAATATTTAATAGATAAGAATTGAAAATTCCATACGTTCTTGAAACGCTATACATAAAAAACACATTTTAATTCACATTTTAATTAATAAATTTATTTTGTACTTTATTATAATAACGTGTATATATACACGTGAAATGTACTATTTAATAAATGTTTGTAGGTTAACTTAATAAATTAAACTTCGTATTTGTAGAATAAATTATTTTAATATTCTATATTAAATTTCAGACGTATAGTTTACTTACTATCATCAGCTCTTACAACAAAAATTGATAATGCTAAAGTAATAGAAATGAGTGAAATGGAACCCATTTTTATTTCCGTTTTGTAATAGTTAAAAGCTAATGTGTAATTCTACTTTGAAGTAATTGAATTCTCGATCTGCTATCTTACAAAACGCCACATAAATTAAATAGTTTTAGTATGTAAAGAACAAATATTAAATTATTGTTTATTCATATGGTGTAATATTGTTTTTCATAAAATACTGTTTAACACATTTTATAATTTATCAAAATTCTTTTGTGATACAATAATTATATACTTGAAGGAAAATACAAATTTATTATAATACATTATTATTTTCTTAAATATGATGCACATAATGATACTACTAAAGTTCTTCTACAACCATTATTTAGTCGACAAAAAACATTTGAAAAATAACGTGACATACAAATACGTCTCCGCCGTTCATTCGTATACGTTAATACGTGAATAATTCGACTCCCGCAGTTTTCACGCTTATATTTCAGCTAAAATTATAATCATTGATTCAGACTTTCGTAATAATTCAATGTTTAGAAACGGAATTTTAATATAATATTTTTTTTTATGCTGAAATCATAAAAAACAGGTTTTGTGAAAAATATAACACAAACATACATTTGCGGTATTGTTTATTTTATAACCAATTTTTTTTTATTTATTACTATACATTATTATGCTGTTCGGGATTCAATGTTTTATATATATTCACTGTATTATTATGTTTTAAACAGTGGTTAACAGAAACATATTAAAATGTGTTCACAAGATACATCTGGTCGCTAATCATTTGTCCGCAGGCTTCGTGTAGTCGTAAAATAATATTTTTATTTTACATCGGAAGACAATAATTGCTATTGTTTTCATATTTTAGTACAAAATTACACTACAACCATACAGTTTTGTGCCCACAATTAATATATAACATTTCGAAGACGAATATTTAAATGGAAATATTTGAATTAATGACAGATATTTAAAATTAGATATTGAATAGTATTATAATATTTATGTTCGTACATTTGAAAATGTACAAAAATCTGTTCCGATAAAAAATGCATTCCTCTAAAAACTGTCTTCGTAAATACGAATACAATCAGTTCAATATTTTATAATAATTTTAGAGTTAATGACTTCTTACGTGATTTAATTATAAAATAATTAGCATATACCCATGTTTTTTAATTAATTAAAGCTATATACATAAACCCGAAAACCAGGATCTGGATATACGGCGGATACTCGACGTATACGTTCCAACACATACCAATGTAATTGATAAATTACAAATTTAGTGTGATATAAATAATTTATCTTTTAATATTAATAAATGTAGAAATCTACATTTATTACATTTATCCATTTTTATCAGATCAGATCCATTTTTACTCTTATTGAAATTTTGGGTTTTATAAATCATACCTGCGCTTCATTTCAGACTATAATTTTTTTGAAAATCCTTTATTGCTCTTTCGTTCGCATTAACCTTAGAATATTGCACCGCTGATTTGGATAAATAATACTTTGAAATAAAATAATATGTGAAACACGATTCAAAATATTTGTTGCATTTCATTTCGTTTAAATTTAATATTCATATTTCTCCCTATGAGTCTTATGATAATGTTTTACATTTTCCAAATCTTATACCACTTAGTGACCGTCGTCTTCTATTACTATCAAAATGTCTACATAAATTGTTATTAAGTTCTATTGATTGTTGTCATTAAAGCGTTTTAACTCATTAGTGACACAAAATTACTTATTCTTTTATCAAATACACTTATTTTCTCTTACACATATTCTTCATTTATTTCTAATATTTATTCACAAAACATTTTTTAATGATTATTGCTGTGAAATTGATTGAAATTTTTAAACAATTAGAAAAAATAATTTACACGTATCAAAAAAAAAAAAAAAATAAACTATTCAAAATACAGGTAAAAAAACGCTAAAAGCTAGACAGTATTATTATATAAACATTTTTAAACTCGTTGATATTTTAATCAGATTTCGTACCCAAATCATTAAAGTTTAGAAACTACAAATATAAATATTTTGTACCTAATTTGTACCATAAAATTCTGTACCTAATAACGACTTGTTGATAAAAAAAAATTGTATTTTAACAAGTGTGAATTTTTTGGTAATTATTAAAAATATTTACAAATTTTAGTAAAGCTAAATTCTGATACCGTTAGAACAAAAATCAAGAGTTTTTTTTTGCATATAAATGGATTTTAAATATATGATAACATATATTTTTTAAGCTTTTTTACTATGGTCCTATGAACACTCTGGTAAAATATTTATTGATTTTCTGTTGTAATTATGATAAGTTCTACTTTAAAATATTATTAACTGATATTTAGCAAATATTTTCAAACACTTACTATATATCACGAAGAAGATTAATAGTGATAAATTAAAACTGGCTAACATAAAGTGAAGCTGAATAGAAAACGTCCACATAATTGCCAAATCGCTATAATTCGATACTCGATAATGATATATCAACATTCATTTATTTATTTAGCGTATAATTTGTGATTACAGGCAATAGAATAATAATAATAAGGTATCATAAAAATACAAATAAAATAAACTGGAACAATAAAAAAATAAAATATAGAGTACTAAAAATAAGATGAATAATATTGTAGAGGTAACAAATCAATATATTTAGTATTAGATTTGGAAATCTAGTTTCTCTAACCATTGAATAAATGTGGGAAGGATCGTGAGACAGTCAATTCTAGATCACTGATTGGAGTGCCTTAAACATTCAAAAGAGAAGTTGATGATCTGCTTCTCTACACCGCAATCACATTATAATTAATTTCCTATACCTCATTTGTGCATGGAATCTACACACCTACCATGGGAAGTACGGATTCTATTATGTGTACACCATAAGTTGCGTGGTAGGTCAATGCCTGTGGGTGTATGCCCTGATGATATATTGCACAGGAAGTTGTCGTACTTTACTTCATCAGTTGCCCATCATTTCGAAATTAGTGTTAGTTAAAGCCATTGCTATTTTTATTGGGGGATTTCTAGACTTCAATCGTTATTAGAACTAAGAAAACAAAATGACCATACATTGCAACGCAAAAAACATGCGTGTTACATGATTTATCCGCTAAAGTATTCTTCAGACATTTACTGGATATTGGTAATGGAAAAATAAAGTGTCATAGAAATACACAATTAATTACCTGATACAATACAAAAAACATGAGCTGGCAAATTTATTTCATTTAAAACAATCGATACTGTGACAGAAGAAAATTGAAGAAAAATTGTAAATTACATCATTTAATTCTTAAATTCACTCAATTCAACAGGAATTCCACCACAAAATTCACGTTTAAAAACTGGTTCAGCTAAGATTTAGCTTCGAAAAATCAACGCACCGTGATTTCACAATGAAATGATATAAGTTATTATAAAGATTATGGGAAATGTCAATGAAGTGACAATATTAAACGGAAAGTTCAGAAATTAAAATGTTTTATTGTCACGCATTCAACCTAACACCACATAGACTAACAATAAATATCATTCAAAATCTAGCATTAGATGAATGAAAAAAAATTTCATCGAGATTTATGATTAATAATGACTGATGTACTTAAAATTTTGTGTTGAAATAAAAAATTTAAAAAATCAAATAGATAAATTTATTATAAGGTTATTTTATATATTATTGATCAATATTATCGTGCACCTACAGGCAGGAAAATTTCAGCCGGTTCAGCTAACAAAAATATATGATTTCATATATAATTCATAAATGACAACAAAGTACACAATAAATTACAAACAGTTTTTTTTTTTAATTTTTAAGTTTTAATTTTTATTATTGAAATAATTAATTGTTATGCATATACATCAAACAATATACATAGTTTTAAAACATTTTTATCTTCATTTGTTTTGAACCTAAATGATAACCGATCCATTACCTTAATCAAAAGTTGATGTAGATGCTGTCTGAACAACGATATCGAAAATGTAATCTTGACTTACAGATGGTAGTTGATCAAGTCTATTGCAATTCTCATTCTCATAAGTTTGTTCACATCCATTTTCAAAAATTTGAATGAATTTTGCCGGAGGTGAAATTATGTCGTTACAATAATTCGACGGAATTCTTGCATAGGTATAATCTAAAATAATCAAATGAATAAAAAACAATGTGTGGGCCAATTTAACACTTGTATAAATATAATGACTGAAAAAGGTAGTGATTAAAAATATGATATACTATAGTATATATATATATGTATGTGCTAGTCACAAATGACCGTACTTTGTTATTCAAGTATCAAAAATATTATAGTTTAAGTGGTTAATAATATTTAAGTGCGTCAAATCCTAATAATATTTAACAAAAATGTTTTGACTACATTAAGTTTGTATTTTTAGTGACATGTGTGACTGATTATATAACGAACAATAGAAATAATACACCGCAATACAATTATAAAGTTACAATAAAATAAATTACTTCATTATAACTTTAATTTACTTTATGAATAATGTATTTACAGTTAGTTGTGAGCTGAACCAACCAGAAATGTATAAATAAAACAATATAATACAGGTATAAAAAAAAAGTGGAAAAAATTGAAAATAAAATAAAATAAAACAACAAATAATATGAAAATTCAATTATTATAAATACATTAATAGTTAGAGTAAACATAATAAGGAACATTTTGGAGGATCGTAAAATAAAAACTGTGGATACAGAAGGACAAAATTAAGTAAGAAAACTGTTGTAGATTAATAACTGTTTTTAATAGCAGGCAGTACAATGCAAAAAGTGGCAGGAAAGTACAAATTTATGATTATTATTGTGGAAGGAACAATATAAAAAAGATCATTTAAAAAATAATAAAAGGAGGATGGAACGTGTGTTTTATGAAAGAAAGGTGAAGATGAAATAAAAGTAGAAATAGAGTTTTAAAAAAGGCAAATGAAGCTAGTAATTAATCCCATTCAAGATACTAAATGCGAATAGGATATCAACTGAGAGAAGAGAAAGTTCAGCATAATGCACCTTACTTAGAAATCATTAAATATATTTAATAACGTTATATAAATTATACATCTAATATTAAAATAGCACAGATATATTTGCGATAAGAGAGGAATATATATGTTATGATTAGTATAATTCCAACCTGTAAGTACTTTAATCTAAATTTCATATTAGTCATTTGGTTACTCAGAGGCCAATAAATAAAAATTCCAGATTAATTTAGTAATTATTACAATCAAAAGTATGTGTTATAATCACCAATTTTTATTATTGGTAAGCATTGTCTAGAATTATATTTTTAACATCATTTATGCTTAAATACTAAAAGTTTATTAGATCAATTACAAATTAACTAATATTTATGCAAGCGTTCACGTTATCCTTTAATTGACTAATAAGTCTAAAATAAATATTTACAACTAATTGACTATTATTTTTTTATTTGTTCTTACGATACATACCAACATAATTTTCCACAATACTTCCAACATATTTGAAGTAAGAGCATTGTAACGCTAAACAAACACATAATGTATTACAGAAGGGCTCAACTGATTGAAATTATAACAATTTTACAATAAATAAGAAATACAACTAATGATTGGGTTGCAATAATATATTGTTTCACTTTAATATACCCGGGTTAGATATTAAAAGCTTTAATTTGTCATTGAATTTTAAATTTTAAATTTTAATATTCTGGTATAAACAGAATAAAAAATTCAAAAGAAATCATTTAGAGATAATGATTTCGGTAAAGTCGAAATTTTATTAAATAACAGAAATCAGTGTTTAATATATTACCTCTCAGTTCACTATTACTACACATACCTAATTCTAAGTAAAAACATATAAAATATTATACACAATTTTAATAAAACATATGTACAATTTATATTATTGTCATTGATTTTTTTAAATTTATTTAGCATTTCATAAATAATTCAGGAAAGTCGACCTGAAAGAAAAATTTGACAATAATGATGTACAGACTTTATCTGAGTATATACTTTTATTTTTGTATTTATAGATATCATCAGGGTTCGGATGTTTATCATTATGAAAAAATGATTTTTTTTCCTTTTGAATATCAAATATATTTTTCAAGTAAATAAATATTTAAATCATTATAGCCCTGTTTGTGTAATCAAATTATTAAGTTTTTGGAATGTTAATAATATATATCTAAATTTAGAAATATAAATTGGTACAAAATGTTTCATATTCAATTAGATAATAAAAGCTTACGTTGGGAATAATATCATACTTTACATATTTACTTACTTACTCGAATGAACATACGTTCCAAAGCTTCTTCTTGTGAGTTTCCTTAAACAAAAACACAGGTATTTCGTTAATGTAGTAATATTTATTGTCATTAAAGAAATAATATTTTAACATATTTTATTGTAATTTTTAATATTAATATTTAACTCCCAATGCACATTATCCACTATTATTTTAGTTAAAATATCAAAACGGACTTTATATATTTTCTACAAGAATATTTACCACTAAAATTATCCAATTTTTTGCTATTCATAAATTCTTAAAACAATTGATTAATTGTGTAAATATTCGTAATTCATATATTTTACGTTTGTTTTCATGACAATAGTAGATATACCATTTAATATTCATGTAGTATATAGAATTATATAACATACTATTAAATTCTAAAATTGTATTGTTACATGGTAACATACAATTTAAATAAATCAAATTAAAGTTATATTTCCTTGCAATGATCAACCTGTATTTGTATTTTGGTTCAAATAACCATAACAACTTTTATGTTTATGATAATGAATATGTGTATGCAATAGAATTTGGAATGATATTGAAACATACATTATTCACACATAATGAATTTAGAAAATCTAGAATATTATTTTTTGCATGCATATTGTCAAATATATTACAGTGTGTTTAATATTAACTTACTTTCACACTTTTCCTCTTTTATTTTGATTTGATTATTATAACGTCCTTTTAACATAAGTATTAGTATCGTGAAAAGTGGTTATAATTAACGAAATAAAAATAGTTTTTAAACAGGTACCATAAAACAGATCGGGTTTTTATAAAATAAATCGCGCACCTGTTTTATCTACGTTATAAACACACCAATCCATTGGGCTTTGAAACATGTATGGTAAATTGTTTTTGTGTGCTTGAAATTGTATAATTTTAAAAAAAATATTGTTATTTATTTTTTAGATAATAAAAAAAAATCATAATCAATAAACTAATAATAGTTTTATAAAATATTCACATATATCATATTTCTTTAAAATTAGTCTTTATAGAAATAGCTACGTACTTATATATTTTTTGTATTCAAAAAAATGGTACGTACCCAGAAGATAACTTTGCAAAAGTTCTCTTTGATAGGCATGTAAAATTGCTGAAAAATATATATTTATATATATATACATTTATGCAAATTAATATTCACCATACAATATCCAATATATTACTCAATTATTATAGCTTATTATTATAACAATTTATTTTCTATCAATAATTATACGCACAATAGATTTCATTCATTGTGAATCTGATGAATCACTAACACATTATAAATTCAGGAGTAACTGTATACGTATTAAAAATATAATAAAATAACCTGCATCTAAATTATATATTTCATCATTTGGAATACCTATTAAAAAAAATTTTAATTAAATAATCTTAATAAATGTGTTCAGCAGAGATCAAATGGTGGGGGCAAATTCAAAATTCAAAAAAAGTAGGGATCATTCGTCTCCTCTCATTTTGTGATTGTCAATTTGTCATTTGGGCAACTGAGTGTAGATACAATTTTACATAATGCTCATAAAAATTTCGAAATGTCTTGTTTTTAAATAACTCACTAAAATTATAATATACATGCATGAAGATTTCTTTTTTATTGTATTCTACTGCATAATAGAAAAAGATAATATTTTATAAGCATTTATTACACAGTTATATATTTTTAAACTACATTGGTTGAAAATGTCAACGTGTATAATTACTTAGTACATGAGCAATAATAAAAATATAAAAATAGTTCATATTCCTAAATATTTTATTAGTCAAGTCAAATGAAAAATAATAAATTTTTTCAATATGTTATAATTATGTACAAATTTAAAATACAAAAGTCTGGAAAACTTACTATGAGGCCCAAATACATCAAGTTGTTCTACATAATATATAAATTGTTCATTAAATTTCGATAGCAGTGTACATAGAAATATTTTATTACATTATTATCAGTTAATAATATATTATTATTTGATGACATGCTTTTATATATGTCATATTCGTACTGTAAATTCTGGACAACAATAAATATATATTTATCACTATTGAAGTTATCTAGCAACCGTCATCAATTTATAATTAAGATGATGCAATTTATTGGTGGAGTGCAGGTCTACATTAAGTACAAAGTTATACATAGTTTATTTAATTTCTGCAGAAATAGTCATACTATAACAGTTATTTAAAAAAATATTTTTTTGTACATATAAATATAAACATCAATAATTAATCGTTAAGCATAGTGTGCTATATAAAGCATATAAATAAAAAGATTGAATTAATTAAACAAGAATTATCTTTTCAAAATCTCTTCACATAATATCGTTAAAAATAATTTGTCAATAATGTATTATAAATTTTAATAAATAATAATTATATAATAATTATTTTACATATTAGAAGAAGAATTTTACATATTACAAGAATTTATAATATATTTTAATAAATAATTATTTTATTATAATTATTTTACAAATTATGTAGTGAATGAACTTACTAATACACACTGAAGTAAAAGAAAGAAAAATACTTTTAATGAATAGAAAGTATACAAATTATATTTGCACATGTGTCGTAAAATGCCGTGAGATAGATGTAAAGGGTCGATTCTTTTTAGAAAACGTGTAACTTATGCACTTTACAATAAATTTATGTTTTAATGTTGTAATCCCTTTAGACCATTGTATGTTCATTTCACGACGTGCAATGTTATTGATAAATGCAAGGCCTATCTATAAGGTCAAAATAATAAAACTTATTAAAGTTATTTATTAAAATTTTTTTTTTGAATACATTCTGGTAAAAATAAAAAATAAACGAATTCATAATATTTTATAAAAAACAAAGACAACTTATAGATAGGAATTCGTATATTTCATGGAAATTGGAATATTTTATTGCTCTTGATTTAAATGAACTAATATAAATACATGAAAATTACATACATTCTTTCCACGCTACATATAAATAAAAAAATTGGGCCTCGTCATTGTCTTAAACGATACTATAATACAATATGGCTTGTGTATAAATGAATTGTATTATTTAATAATTTTTTATAGGTGACTACTTACACATTATACATGAAGATTAAATTATTTAAATATACTCTATGTAGTTTATGACGTGTATGGTTTACTTACTCATATCAGGAATTAAGACAAAAATTTCTGTAGGTAATATAATAAAAACCAGTATACTAGTCACAGAAATTTTCTGTTTTTGTCATAGTTATAAGTTAAAGCATATTTTCACGTTCTAAAAAATTGTTACTTTGATCTGCTATCATACTTAACACCAAGAAATTAAATAGTTTGAATTATAAGGACAATTATTTAATTAGCAATTAATTAGGCTGCGTTCATTATTTTTCGTGAAAATTTTCTTTGAAAACTCAGCTTGTGATTTATTGAATCTCATTTTTGACAAAAAAAAAATTAAATACGTAAACTAATAACCAATATGCTAACTCAATATAATAACAATATTTTGTCAACAGATCATACTATAAACTTATTATTTATTATGTGTATGATAGAATACATAATTCGATGTCTATTACATTTTTATTCGTGAATTTCGTTCTCATTTTTGTATAAACTGTATATAATACATAAAAATAAAATAAAATTGCAATACTAACAAATACTATTTAGGGGATCACGTCAATAATCTAACTATTATCATCAATCATAGCCTGATAAATGTAATAAAATTTAATTTTTATCTGATCCTAATCGATGTTCAGTCCTTTACCTCTATCTGCAGTAGATGAATATGCAATGTGGTCAAAAAAATTGATAACTTCATTTTGATTTTCAGTAGATAAATGCGCTAGGGTTTGATTGTGCTTTGTGTTCAAAGAAAATTCTGGCATTCCAAATTGATCAAAAGAAATTAAATGTAATGGAGTTGTTTCTATATTATTGCAATATTCCAACGGACCTCTTATATAGGTATATTCTACAAAAAATAAGATAAATATCAAATTTTGATTAAGTCAATTCTACATTGGTATACATATAGTGACAGAAAGTGGTAGTAATTACAATTATAATATATTTTACATACAATTTTACAATGGTGTATAACAGTAATAATATTATTATAATAATAATATTAGTTATAACATTATGATACAGTGTACTTGTTATTATTATAAATATAAATGTATAGTTTTTTTCTAGAAAATAACATTTATGTTTACAACAATAAGGATTAATTTAAATTATAGAATTAAACATTATATATATTATATAGGTCTGATAATTCTATCTATAGAAATTGAAAATTAAATAATAAACCAACAAATACAAAATTAAAATTAAATGATAGCTAAATTATACTAAAAAACTTTAAGGGAAGAAGAAATTAATTATAGATTTAAAAAATAAAATTTTGGAGTATTATAAAATAAATCATGAGGATTCGGATGGACACTGTCCATTGGACAGATATAGATTAGTGAGTTGTTGTCGATAGATACGTATTAATATTATGACAAAGAGATTTAATTAAGCTAAATAAAAATTTATTAAAATTATTGTGATCAAAACAGTATAAGAAGAATCATTTAAATTACAATGAAGGAATGAGCTTTGAGAATGAAACGTTTGTTTCATGACACAAAAATGAAAAAAATTAAATTAAAAAAATATATATAGGGTTAACAAGTCGCTAATAAAGCTGGTAATTTACTCCATTCGTGAAAATAACAACGAAAGTATAAATAATTGAAGAGTAAATAGTAAAGAAACTGATTTGGGGAATAACTATTGATAAATATATGTTATAATGCTATAAGAATTTGATGTCTATTGTTTAAACTTTACAAATATATTTGCATAACAAATTTAGCATTCGTTACGATTAACATGATTCAAAACTATTTTTTGTTTTCGCAATACATATCTTTTTAAAGTTTTCTATTTACTCAGTGTCTAGCAACCAGAATATAATAATAATTATTAATACAAACAAATGCGTTTAATTAGCATGAACTAAGATGTGGCTTACTACACATAGCTGTAAAACTATATTTTTAACAAACATTATTTAGCCCCAAAAGATTATTAATTCCCATAGAAACAATAGAAACCAATTAATATATAATAGACCATTTTAGATTTATATAAAAGTTTAATGTTATTAAGAAACTATTACATTTTTAATATTTGTAAGCAATTTTTATTTTTTTTATAGTGCATACCAACATATTTTTTAACAATCCGTCCAACGTATTTCATGTAATTGATTTGCATTGCTTAAAATAAATATATAATATATGTTATGTATAAGCTTAATTAATTCATTTTATAACAAATATTCATCTAATAATAAATAAGACGTATCATATTCAAACATTTCTTAATGGTACATCGAGTTAAAATTAATTGGTTATATTTTATATGCTATAATATGCTTATATATATATACATATATACATATATTTCAATATTTATTATATTATACTTAATTTATAATATTTTTGATTAAACAAAGTTTAAAATGCATAAACAATTGAGTGGCGAAATCAATTTACAAAAATTTGATTATTTTAATTTTAAAGATATATTCAAATGTTTAATATAAAACCTTTAATTTTTCTGGAATGTTTTTGATCTAATTCTATTAAAAAATTAAAAGTTAAAAATTGTGAGACACTGGTTTAATTAAGTTAATATATATTTATAATCATAAATAATAATAAATCCCCCCCAAAAAAAATACTGACAATTATATTATACTGTATTATACTCTTCCTGAAATTTTACTTGTAGTGTCCCATTATCTTATTATTAATAGAAATCGTTATGAAAAAATATTTTAATTGAAATAAAACGAACCTTTGTAAATATCGATAACAAGTTTCATAGAATATGTATTTCAAATCATTATGAACTCATTTTGTCAAATCATTAATTTTGTAAGGCTTTAAAATTATATACAAAAATTTCAGAGCATTATTTGTTTCAAATATTCCTTTTCTCAATATGCCATTATTTTTTGTTTTAAATTTATATCATTATACAAATATTTACATACTAAATCTCATAAATATAGCTTCAAGAGCAGATTCCTGTGAATATTCTTAAGCGAAAATACGTTAATGTAGCATTTTTGTTTGTCGTTTAATGAATAACATTTAAACATATTTTATTATTATTATAACCGTTAATATTGATATTAAAATCTTAAATTAAATTATCATTTTTTTTTTTTTTTAATATCAATAGGAACTTAAAATCATGTGCAAACGAACTATTTACCAATCAATTCAGGTATTTTATAGTTATTCATCGATTCTAAATACAATTGATTAATTGTATAAATATCATGTGGATTTTTTATTAACAATAGTAAAATTAAATTTAGTATCCATATAATGTGTTAAATTATATAACACAATAATAATTACAAAGAAATGTAATTTCACGTAGTTGTCTTTAATTTCAAGAAGTTGTAGCATGCCAAAATTTAAATATACATATTATGTAAGGTAATTCAGTGCGCTGATGTATAGATGAAATTTAATGAAGGAAATGATAATCGCCTATTTCGGTCCTCAATAACAATATTTTGACCACAGTGTTTTACATTGTGTCGTGTGCGTTCAAAGACAACGGAATCCAGTATTTGTTTATTTTTCATTGTATAAAAAATTGAAATATGATGGCTAAATTTGTAAAACCAATCGCGTCTCAAAGCCGTCAGTGGACGGGGAGGAGATGTCGGCAGCACTAACATAATAATTGACAACAGCGGCAACAACAACATTCAACAACAGCCTCAATGTATATATATATACATATATTAAACCAAAATTAATGTATATATGTTTGTGTGTAAAATATCCATCATTTTTTTTCTTTTTGTGTAAAACCATATGTTTAATTAAATTATTTCTTATCTTATAATACATTTGAATATGGTAGCTTAATTTATTTTATTTGTTTATTTTCTCCTTTTTCGTTGATAATTATTATTTTACAATAAATATCCATATGACTCTGACTGATTATTGGTCTCGGAATATAGTTGGCAAACAAGAATGGCGTCATAGTACGGACACTGTCCAAAAGAAAGTGGTACGTTACAAAGTTAAAAGAAATGTTGTTCCATGCATGTACAATGTCTACTAATTTTTGTATTCTGGGATTGGATAACTATAATAAAAAGACATTTTTTTTTTATAATCAAAGTTCTCCATACATATAGACTATTGAATATTGAAATTCCATTAAAACAATCATCATATACCAAGCAACATATTTAGAATTGTTAGAAGATGAGTTCTCGTTTGAAATTTTCGAATATAACACGGTATGTTAATTTCTCGTATATCTTACCTTTACATTTATCTTCAAATGGTATGCTTGATTTCTTTTCAAATTCTTTTATTAAAAATATAAGTATAGTTAATCGTGAATATTGTTAATGTGACTATAGTTATTTTTAAGTGGTACATAATGTCACAATTGATTTTGTTGAAAGAAATACTAACCAGTATATTTTAAAATGTTTAAACACCAAGTCATTGGTTTTTGAAACATGTAAGGCATATTATTTCTGTGTGCTAAAAATGATATGATTTTAAAGAAATTTGTGTTAGTTACTATTCGATATTACAAGACATCCATTATCAAAAAACGAATACAAGTTTTGTTTGATATTCACACATTTCATAGATCCTTTTATTAGCCATTATAAATACCCACTTACTAATTTACATTTATTTATTCACGAGAACTTTACTTACATTCGAGGAACTTAGTAATAAGTTCTTTATGATAAGAAAATACCATTCCTAAAATATATGTATAAATTAAAAGTGGTTTTATCTACACTGACTACTACACCGATAAATTTTTCAATATTTGTATTATTACAGTTATACATTATTTTGTTATCTATAATTTATTATTATAATAGAAAATTATAAGAACGATATATATTCGATATATGAGGAATGACTAACATATACCAAAATTAAGAATACCTGAATAGTTAATTAAGATCAAAATAGTAACCTTTATTTTTATATGGATCTGTAGAAATAACTATATAAAAAAAAAATTATTGTTAAATAATGAAATAATCATACTACAAAAATCGCTAAAATACGGGTATTTCTTTGTTTCATATTGGACGATAAGTTTTAAGATAATAACACAATTGTCATATAAAGATCTAATACACAAAAAATAATAATAATTTGTAGGTTTGCAATTTTGTTACGAAAACATGAAATTCAAGTCAACCCTTCCAAATCAAACCAAATCACCTTTACCGTACGCCCTATTGAAAGTCCTCTAATCTACTTCGACATCACCCAAATCGCTATCTCAACCCAAACAAAACACCTAGTACTAATACTTAACAAACGCGTTACCTGAGGCCCCCAACTTGAAGTCAAACGCCAAATACTTAACCAACGATTCCACTTACTTAGACCGCTACTCCGTTCCACACTCTCCCTAAAGACAAAACCAACGATTTACACTGCGATTTTACTTCCCATCTAGTATTACGGTATAGAAATATAGGCCCTGCCAAGCCCTCAAATACTACAACTATGCCAGCATTCCAATCGATATGTCTAATGATAATAACTTCCACTCCATGGTACATTTTAAAAGACTCACTTCATAAAGACCTTTTCATTTCAACATTAACCACACTTATTATTATTAATTATTATTATTAACCCCACAATGGGATGAAAAAATATTTCATCTGGGGTGTCGCCACTGAGCGACTTCCCCACTCACGCCTCCTCATTCCTTATTTACCTCTTATTTACTTATTGTACGTAAACATTTTCATACAGATTTTAATCATTAATTATTAAAATAATTATACATAAAAAAGGTTGGAAATTTGTCGTTTATGACGAACTGTATAAAAGTCATAATTTTGAAAAATACTTAGCAAAATATATTTTATTTGATATGTATGTTTGGTTATTAAATTACTTACTAACATTGCTATAAGCATGCATGAATGCTTGAATTTTATTTTGTTCCACTGCATGATGGAAATATACAACAATTTTTAAATATTTATTATAAAGTCATGTATAATTTAACTGCGTTTGTCAAAACTCTAAACCTAAATATTTACTTGATACTTAACAAACTTTAAAAATGTATATACTTCATAGTCTACTTTAATTTTATACATCAAAACAAATGGAAAGCTCCATATTTTTCAAAATTAAGGAAATAAATTATAGTTTTAATGTTAATTTACGAAGATACATACAATGATACTTTCCAGTTTCAATAAGTTCATCTATATGATAATTATGTTATACTTTAAATTTATATTGCAATGTACATACAAATATTTGATTACAACATTATCAAATTATAATATATTATAATTTGCTGTTGTCATGATATGATGTTACAAATGTAGTATGTGTCATGCTATTCCTTTTGGACAGTAATGATATATGTTTAACTATTTGGGCGCTGGAATCTTGTTAAGTGCTAAGTTATACATAAATTTATTCATTATAGTTATTTAAATAAGCCTAATTCTTGTATATTTTTGAATATATATATATTGTCGTATACGCTTATTTTTAAAAACATAAATAATTAATAAATATTTTTAACAATGGCGGATTGTTAAAAATTTTCTAAGGAAGTCCGAAAAAAAATTGTACAACAAATTAAAATATAAAATAGTATTTTAGTATTTCTGGTACTTGAATAGTTGTCACTACTGATTGTTTAGGGGGAAGGAGTCCAGTACCCCTAGACTTCCCCCCCCCCCTGTAAATCTGTTATTGTTAACTACTATTTTATTAATAAATCTTTTAATCAGATGAAAAATATTAATTACATCCTGTTGAGCATAATAAGTATTTAGTCTGACATTTTTTATATAATAGCATTTCTCATAATAGTGATAAGAAATTAATGCCCCAATTGAAAGAAATTTCTGGCTAAAGTAACTCTGATGATGTTGTCGAACTGATAATTTTTGAACTGAACATGAAATACTCTTACACATAACTAATAGATGAATATAAATAAATTCAACAATTTTTCTTAATAAAACTAACTAATTACAAAATTATTATTCGCATTAATGATTTTATTTTGAGTTGTAAAATTTTATTTAGAACGCAATAAATCGACAAATATCCCAACTTGTCATCTATTTCAAGGCTCTTTACATAGTATCGTTAAATATAATTATTTGTTAAAATATATGTTATCAATGAACTTACGAATACACGCTAAAGTAAAAAAAGAAAGAAAATTTTAGAATGATTTAAAAGTAATCAGTGTTCATACAAATTTATCTGAATTTATATTTTATTATAATTTCTAGTTTCATCTTAAAACATACTAGGTTCAAATCTTGATTTTTCATATTTGGACTATCTATCATGTCATATGGTCATTGGGAATAATTCAACAATATTTTGATATTTCAATTAAATGTTATTAAATGTTATATTAGATGTTATTAAATGTTAAAAACGTTGTGTTCATATATTTCATGATATTCGCGACTATTATTCCCGAAGGTCTAATTTTCGTGTTTATAAATACCGCGATTCTTAAGAACTTAATGGTATGAGTTTATTAAAGCTTTCAATGATTGGAAATTTTTTATTTGTGTGGTTTTCGGAAATATCCATGTGGTGAATGTTGTTGTTCTGATGTTTCGGAACCGTTACTCAGTGTAGTCACGACAGTCAGACGTGCACTACACACTCCGAGGATGGAACCTCTAACTAATCCGAAACGTCAAAATAACAACATTCACCACATGGATATTTCCGAGAACCATAAAAATAAAAAAATTAATGGCAATTGAAATAATTTAGTGGATTGTGTTTTGAATAAATAACGTTGATTGTTTTATTAATTCTAAATAAATGAAACATATAACGAACCTTACATGCTATGTTAGTATCTACATAACATACACAATGAAACTGACAAACGAGAGAAACCCGTGAATTATAAAACAACGAAAATACATGTACTAATAATAAGACGTTAAAACGGACAAATGAATTAATACAACAACCAACACTCATACGACCAACACACTCGTGAGTCGAAAATCAAACGTGATTAATAGTAATCGTCGTTTTTTCGTGGCGTGGTGAGGAAGGCGATTTCTAGAACGTTCGATAACACAACGCCACCAGCACCATATGAATCATTATCTTTATATATATTCATCCGCAGATAATACCCGTACCAAACCCATGAAATTATTTGTCGTAACGCGTTATACATTTTGTTGAAAATTACAATTAAAATAATTAATTTATTTATAACATTTCACTAAATAAAAAAGTGAAAAGTATATATGTGAGATATGTACTCGTATATCACAGAAATTGTAGTAATTTATGACGTTTGACTTGTGTGAACTCTTATTTAGAACACAATATAAAAAAATCAATTATAGAATAACACATGATGAACATATAATTAACTATTTAATAAACGAGTATTGAAAACTCCATATTTTCTCGCCACACTACGCATAATGAAAATAACGGATTTTATCGTAAACTTAAATGATTTTGTAGTATAATATAAAACGTGTATAACAATGTAATGTACAATTGGATGGTTTTTTTGTAGGCGAATTAAATATTTTAATTATTCTATATTACGTTTAAAACGTATAGAGTTTACTTACTAATATTGGCTTTTGCATCGAAAATTGCCATAACTAAAGTAACGAAAATTAGTAGAATAACGTCCATGTCCATTCTCTTTTGCAAAAGTTGAAAATTAAGTGTATAATCACATCGACATTATTGCATTCTCGATCGGTTATTGTACAAAACACAACGTAGATTTAACAGTTTGGGTATATGTTATGTATATACATATGACTAATTATTGTTTGATCAGATGGTTAACATTATTATTCGATCTCTCTCTCACTTCATAATATATTGAGTTTCATTTGTGATACAATAGTTTAATGCGTAAAGAACCAGGTACAACTGAATAATTGTATTTTCCATATATATATCTAAGCACGTTTACACATTTACAAAGAAGTGCTCGATCGGATCATTTGACTCCCTTTGTTCCGTAGCAGCGTGAAATGACAGGCGATGGCGGTCAGACGACGAAGAATGTTTGTCACCGTCAAACGGGCACGAAATTCAATTTATTCTAGCACGGAAATACAAACCTAGAAAGACTAAACACAGACCTAACGATAAAGTGGACGTTCTCAAAATTCGCTGTTGCATGTAGCTGCAGATAAACGTTGTTTGCTCGTCCACGTACGCACGGGAAGCGCGAGCCTTTTCGAACGATTGGTCGGACGTCGGACTTATCGTGCCGAAACCGTGAACGAAACCAATTATACCGCATTATTATTATAATTATTATATATATAACAATCATTCGTGATCAAAATACATGTTGGAAAAAAACAGTTTGATAAAATGACAAATGATTGATAATAGTGATTCTTAGAAATCATTAAATATATTTAATAATTTTATATGAATTATACATTTAATATTAAATTAGCACAAATATATTTGTGATAATAAAGGAACATATTCGTTTTGATTAGTATAATTCCAACTTGTTCGTAGATTTTGCAATATTTCATATAAGTCAATTGGTTACTCAGAGGACAATTGATGAAAATACCAGAATATTATATGAGTAGTTTTTATTAATAGCAAAAATATGTGTTAATATCATTTGTTAGCATTGTTTTAAATTATATTTTTAACAAATTTATTGATAAAATACTGAATATTAGCTCATTCCTATATAAATTAGCTTATATTTATGTAAGCGTTTACATTATCTTTAAATTGATTTATTAATGTAAAATAACTATGTATTATTAATTAATTTTGTTTTGTTTTGTTTTTATGATGAGTACCATCATATTTTTCACAATCATTCCATCGCATTGGATGTTTTGGCTTTGAAACGCTAATATTAGCTAATTTAGCTTAGAGACGCTAAATTTATTGAAATTAAATAAAGCTGAATACCTGTGCGTTGCAAAGGGCAAATGTAAATATTTCACGATGCATTATAAGATATTCCAATAGTCAATCATTATGGAGAACAATATTCAATGTCCTAATCGAATGCTTTTGGATATACGATATTTTTCGTTTTTGGTCTGGTGCGTACACGAATAAATCAGGTTTTCCGACGCGTGAGTAGGCCACATACAGATGTCCACGTGAGAAGCACGGATTCCCCAAATCCAGCCCACACACTTGCAACGATTGTCCCTGGGCTTTTTTGCAAAAGCAAGACAGACAGGAAACTGCAAACGTTTGAATTCAAATGGCATATCAGTTGGGATCATTGGAATACGTTACATCAGTACATCTTCTCCCTTGAATTACCCATTCAAAATTGTAACTTCAATGAGATTGTTCATAATCTTTTTCACCAAAAGTCTTGTACTGTTGCAAAGTCGTGGTGGATTGATGTTTTGGAGAAGAATAATAGACACGCCAATTTTCAATGATAGAAGGTGCGGTTGCATACCTGGCAAATCGAGTGAATTTAAGAATTCCGAGGGTTAACTAACAACTTCGTCTTAATTCATCAAAGTATCGATAGACATGTACGTCATCACATCGCCTGGTATTCCGTCTCAAAAGGTTAAATTGATATCATTGATATCGTTTTTCGTAGCTGTAATATAACACGTTCACTAAGCCACTGATGATTTTTATAATTCAGCGCGATATTTGGGAAAACGTTTTGAATTAATTCGTGTTTGATAGATGACATATTACAAAAGTTTGTTGGCAATGTGATACATTGTGTCGAATAGTCAATTGCTAACTCCCAATTCCCAATATCCAGCAATTGTTTTGTGAAACGTTTGACGAATGCATAATTTTGTAGTTGAACACGCATATTGGTTTCCAAAGTCAATTTGTTGACATTTTGCCATAGAACTGACAAAATGACGATACCTTTCAACTTAAAAATACATGCATATTACATGATTTATCCACTAAAGTATTCTTCAAGAAATTACTGGATATTGGCAATGTAAAAATAAGGTGTCCTAGAAATACACAACTAATTATCTTATACAATACAAGAAACATGGCCTTACAAATTTATTTCTTTTAAATGAATTGATACAGTGACAGATGAAAATGAAATTGTAAATTATCCCACTGAATTAAATTCGATCGATTTAACAGGATTTCAACCAAATTACGTTTAAAAATTGGTTCACCTATAATTTTACTACGAAGCATAACCCACTGTGACTTAACAATGGAACGATGTTAGTTATTAAAACATTATGAGAAATGTCATTGAAGTGACAATATTAATTGGAAAGTTCAGAGAAGGAAATGTTTTGTTGTCACGCATTTCACCTAATACCTGATAGACTAAAAATAAATAATATTCATGATCTAGCATTTAGATGATTGAAAAAAAATATTCCATTGATATTTCTATTTGTTGATACTTGATGTACTTCAAATTTCGTATTAAAATAAAAGTTTATTATATTAAATAGATATATTTATTGTATACCTATTTTGTATATTATTGATCAATATTATTGTGTACCTACAGGCAGGACAATGTCTGCCGGGTTAGCTAGTTTTAATATATAATTTCAAATATAATTCATAAATGGCAACAAAGTACACAATACATTTAAAACAGATTTTTTTCTTAATTTTTAAGATATTATTTTTATTATTGAAATTAATAATGTTTATAATTTAATGCAAATATATATCATATATATATATATATATATATATACAGTAATAACGAAACGAACTATTAGTGTAACATCAAATACTATGCATTGTCGTAAAACATTTTTATCTTCATTTGTTTTGAACCTAAACGATTACTGGTCCTATACCTTAATCTAAAGCTGATGAAGATGCTGTTTGATCAATAGATGGTAGATGATTATAAGTTGATAGTAGTTGATCAAATGTTTTATTAAAATCTTGATTCTCATATAATCGTTCCGATCCATTTTCATAAATTTGAATAAATTGTGCTGGAGGTGTAATTATGTTGTTACAATAATTCGACGGAATTCTTGCATAGGTATAATCTAAAAAAAAAAATCAAATGAATATAAAACATTGTGTGAGCCAATACAACACTTTTATACATATGATAACTGAAAGGAGTAGCGATTAGAAATATGATTCATATATGTATCAGCTAGTCACAAACGACCGTACTATGTTATTCATGTCGCTGAAGTTGTAATAAGAGTAAATGTTTAAGTGAGTTAAACCCTAAAAAAATTCAAAAAATTGTTTTGACTACTTTAAGTTTGTATTTATGGTAACGTGTGTTAACTGATTATATAACAAACAATAGAAATAATACTCCGCAATACAAATAAATAATAAAATAGTGGAAATAAAAAATAAAATAATTAAAGAGTAAAAGGATATGCAAAAAAAAAAAAAAATACAAAAATCTCAAAAAAAAAAAGGAGAAATCATCGAGTTAGCGAATAGAAATAAAAATAAAAGATATAAGTTAAAACTTATAAATAAAATAAATATATATATCAAAATAAATAAATATTAATATATGTTAACTTAAATGTACAAAAAAACCATTGAGTTAGATACTAACGTGGATTAAAAAAAATATATATATATATAAAAGTTGCTGTAAATGTGTGTTTATTACTACCGGTTTCGACAAAATCAAAATTATATTTATATTATACCTGATGATGACATTTTGTCGATAAATACACATATACACCAACTTTTTATTTTATTTTTTTTTTTAATCAATGCAATACTCATTAGTTTTTTTTTTTTTTTGAATATCTAATTATACATAAATATATATATATGTTCATTTATTTATTTTAATATATATATTTTTACGAATAAATAGTTAAAATACAATAAATAATTTAATTATATCTTTAATTTACTTTACAAATCGGTGTGTGCCGAGCCGAAAATAAATGTATGAATAAAACAGCATAATATAGGTATAGTAAAAAAAGATCGAAAATAAATTGAAAATTAAATAAAATAACAACAAAATAAAAGAAAAGAAAATATACTCCAAAAACATTAATAGTTAGATTAGATATATTATGGAACATGTTGAAGGATCGTAAAATGAATACAGGGCATTCAGAAAGAAAAAAATATGTTAGAAAATTGTTGTCGATTACTGTTGTTAATAGCAGGCAGTACAATATAAAGAGTGACAGGAAATTCCATATTTATGATTATTATTTTGAAGGGAACTATATAAAAAATATCATTTAAACAATAATAAAAGGAGAATGAGTTTTATGAAACAAAGATGAAAATGAAATAAAAGAAGAAATAGAGCTGTAACAAGATGCAAATGAAGCTGGTAATTAATCCCATTCAAGATACTAGAAGCGAAAAGGATATTAACTGAGAGAAGAGAAAATTCAGCATAATGAATCTTACTTAGAAATCATCGCAAATGTTTAATACCATTATATAAATTATACGTCGAATACTAAAATAGCACAAATATATTTGCGATAAGAAAGGAACATATATGTTTGATTAGTATAATTCCAACCTGTACGTAGTCTTTGCAAATTTTCATATTAGTCATTTGGTTACTCAGAGGCCAATTAATAAAAATTCCAGATTAATTTAGTAATTATTACAATCAAAAGTATGTATTATAATCACTAATTTTTATTATTGGTAAGCATTGTCTTGAATTATATTTTTAACATCTTTTTTTCTTAAAAACTAAAAGTTTATTAGATCCAATACAAATTAACTAATATTTATGCAGGCGTTCACGTTAACCTTTAATTGATTTATAAGTCTAAAATAACTATTTATAACTAATTAACTATGTTTTCTTTATTTGTTCTAATGATACATACCAACATAATTATTCACAATACTTCCAACATATTTGTAGTAAGAGCATTGTAACGCTAAATAAACACATAATGTATTACAGAAGGGCTCAATTGAGTGAAATTATAGCAATTTTACAATAAATAAAAAATATAACTAATGATTGGGTTGCAATAATATATTGTTTCACTTTAATGTACCCGGGTCAGATATTAAAAGCTTTAATTTGTCATTGAATTTTAAATTTTAAATTTTAATTTTTTGGTATTAACAGAATAATGAACAAGAAACCATTTAGTGATATTGATTTCGGTAAAGTCGGAATTTTATTAAATAACAGAAATCAGTGCTTAATATATTACCTTTAAGTTCTCTATTAACACACATACCTAATTCTAAGTAAAAACATATAAAATATTATACACGATTTTAATAAAACATATGTACAATTTATATTATTGTCATTGATTTTTTTAAATTTATTTAGAATTTCATAAATAATTCAGGAAAGCCGACCTATAAGAAAAGTTTGACAATAACGATGTACAGACTTTATCTGAGATTATACTTTTATTGTTGTATTTATAGATATCATTATAAAAAAATGATTTTTTTTCTTTTTGAATATTTAATATATTTTTCAAGTAAATAAATATTTAAACCTTTATAGCCCTATTTGTGTATTCAAATCAATAAGTTTTTGGAATGTTAATAATATATATCTAAATTTAGGAATATAAATTGGTACAAAATGTATCATATTCAATTAGATAATAACGACTTACGTTAGAAATTATATCATACTTTACAAATTTACTTACTCACTTCATTGAACATACGTTCCAAAGCTTCTTGTTGTGAGTTTCCTTAAACATAAACACATGTATTTTGTTAATGCAGTAATATTTATTGTCATTAAAAAAATAACATTTTTACATATTTTATTGTAATTTTTAATATTAATATTTAACTCCTAATGCACATAATCTACTATTATTTTAGTTAAATTATAATAACGGACTTTATATATTTTCTACAAAATTATCACATACAAAATATTTACCACTAAATCTATCCAATTTTTTGTTATTTATCAATTCTAAAAACAAATGATTAATTGTGTAAATATTCGTAATTTATATACTTTACGTTTGTTTTCGAGACAATAGTAATCATACCATTTAATATTCATGTAGTAAATAGAATTATATAACATAATATTAAATGCTAAAATTGTATTGTTACATAGTAACATTTAATTTAAATAAATTAAAATAATGTTGTATTTCCTTGCATAAACAACCTGTATTTGTATTTTGGTTCGAATAACTATAACATTTTTTTGTTAATGGTAATCAATATTTTCCATATGTGTATGCAACAGAATTTGAAATGACATTGAGACATACATTATTCATACGTAATGAATTGAGAAAATCTAGAAAATTATTTTTTGCATGCATATTGTCAAATTTATTACAATGAGTACCTGGTTTTAGCCCTCTGCGGCGAAGGCTACAAGTGAAGGACATTTTATTAGCTCAATGGAGCTATTTAAGGTCCAACACAGGAAGATGGTCCCAGCGTATGGGTTACGCCAACCGACATAGTGCTGATCAAGACCGAGGGCTCCAAATCCTCGTACCGCATTCACACGTCGATGGGCACCAACGGGCGCAGTTTGCCAGCAGGTTATACAATACTTGGCGAAAACCAGTCGATATGAATGCAACACAGAACAAACCAAGTTCAATCCGTGTCGCTGCAGCCACAGAGTTGTCCCCGTGACGGGGCTTCAACGATACCCGTACTTCTATTCGTGCTCGCGTCAATAGTAGGACATGCACCGAGCAGACCTTTGCCTCAGCCACTCTACCGTCTCTGACGTAATATGTGACACCAGGAGTCTTAATTCTGAAAGTCAGGGGCCCATCGCCGAGCAAGATTCTCATAGTACACTCGTCCACCCGAGCCAGTACGGTTAATCTGACACGGGCATCCCAAGTGGGTTTCGACCGGCCAAGCGTGACGTTTCGCCGGACCGGCTATCCAACCGGTTAAGACCATGGTCTCCGAGGGTAGGATTTTATTCCTTATGGCACACTCCCCCCGGCCAGGGAGTGCCCTGTCTCACATGACGACCCGTCCTACCGCTTAAGTCGTACCCTGAGCCGTCAAAGCGGGAGACCCATGGTCGGCGATCACTTATTCAATGTATTCATGGCTATCCCCGCGACAAGAACTTTTAGTTATCGGCCAGCTACTGACGCCATAATTACTTACGCCTTTCAGATTTATAACAGTGTGATTTCTATTATCTTACTTTCGCACTTTTCCTCTTTTATTTTTCTTTCATCTTTATTACGTCCTTTTAACATAAGTATTAGTATCGTTAAACGTAGTTATAATTAACGAAACAAAAATAGTTTTTAAACAGGTACAATAAGACACAACTGATTCATTAAAAAGAAAATACGCACCTGCTTTATCTAGTTTACCAATACACCAATCCATTGGGCCTTGAAACATGTATGGCAAATGGTTTTTGTGTGCTTGAAATTGTATAATTTAAAAAAAACATATTGTTATTTATTATTAGATAATAAAAAGAAATCGTAATCAATAAATTAATAATAGTTTTATAAGATATTCACATATATCACATTTCTTTAAAATTAGTCTTTATAGAAATAGCTACGTACTTATGCAATTTTCGTTTTCAAAAATACAATACATACCTACGAGATAACTTTGCAAAAGTTCTTTTTGATAGAAATGTAAAATTGCTGAAAATTATACATTTATATATATATACATTTATGAAAATTAATATTCACCATACAATATTCAATATATTACTCAATTATTATAGCTTCTTATTATAACAATTTATTTTCTATCAATAATTATACGCACAAAAGATTTCATTCATTGTGAATCTGATGAATCACTAACATATTATAAATTCAGGAGTAACTGTATACGTATTAAAAATATAATAAAATAACCTGCATCTAAATTATATATTTCATCATTTGGAATACCTATTAAAAAAAATTTTAATTAAATAATCTTAATAAATGTGTTCAGCAGAGATCAAATGGTTGGGGCAAATTCAAAATTCGAAAAAATTAGGGATCGTTCGTCTCCTCTCATTTTGTGATTGTCAATTTGTCATTTGGGTAACTGAGTGTAGATACAATTTTACATAATGCTCATAAAAATTTCGTAATGTCTTGTTTTTAAATAACTCACTAAAATTATAATATACATGCATGAAGATTTCTTTTTTATTGTATTCTACTGCATAATAAAAAAAGATAATATTTTATAAACATTTATTATACAGTTATATATTTTTAAACTACATTGGTCGAAAATGTCAACGTGTATAATTACTTAGTACATGATCAATAATAAAAATATAAAAAATAGTTCATATTCCTAATTATTTTATTAGTCAAGTCAAATGAAAAACAATAAATTTTTTCAATATGTCATAATTATGTACAAATTTAAAATACAGAAGTCTAGAAAACTTACTATGAGGCCCAAATACATCAAGTTGTTCTATATAATATATAAATTGTACATTAAATTTCGATTGCAGTGTACATAGAAATATTTTATTACATTATTATCAGTTAATAATATATTATTATTTGATGACATGATTTTATATATGTCATATTCGTACTGTAAATTCTGGACAACAATAAATATATATTTATCACTATTGAAGTTATCTATCGACCGTCATCAATTTATAATTAAGATAATGCAATGTATTAGTGGAGTGCAGGTCTACATTAAGTACAAAGTTATACATAGTTTATTTAATTTACTGCGGAAATAGCCATACAATAACAGTTTTTAAAAATATGTTTACATTTCTCAGACTTTCAATTCTAATAAATGTGCAAACGAATAAAATATAATGTTTAAGAGAACAGTCAAATGTATAAGATAAGATAAAATTAAAAATATTTTGAAAAAATACTATTATTGTAAAATAAGGTCCAAAGCGTCTATCTACGAGTAATCATACATTTTTTTTGTTTTCTATTTGTACAAATAATTAATAAATATTCGTACCCTTAACACTGCTTTATTAAATAAAAAATATTAAACGTATCCTTTTGCACACAAATGTAATTGGACCGACCAGTTGTCGTATAAATATAATAATATATTTTTTAGGTTATCACTGTTTCTACAACGAAAGGTTGGATATTTTATGTACAGGAAACATACACGACTAAGTTTTATCGTGTATTTAAATATATAAACATCAATAGTTAATCGTTAAGTATAGTGTATCAAGCATATCAAAAAAATGATGGAATTAATTAATCAATTGATATTTATTCAAAATCTCTCCACAAAATATCAATAAAAATAATTCTTCATAAATATATTATATGTTTTAATAAATAATTATTTTATTATAACTATTTTACATGTTATGCTGTTAATAAACTTACTAATACACACTAAAGTAAAAGAAAGAAAAATATTTTTAATGAATAACAAGTATACAAATTGTATTTGCTCATGTGTCGTAAAATGCTGTGAGATAGATATAGAGGGACGATGCTCTTTAGAAAACGTGTAACTAATGCACTTTACAATAAATTTATATTTTAATGTAATAATCCCTTAAGATCATTGTATGTTCAGTTCACAACGTGCAATGTTATTGATATATGCAAGACCTATCTATAAGGTCAAAATAATAAAATTTATTAAGATTATTTATTAAATTTTTTTTTTTTTAATACATTCTGGTAAAAATAAAAAATAAACGAATTCATAATATTTCATAAAACACAAAGACAACTTATAGATAGGAATTTGTATACTTCATGGAAATTGGAATATTTTATTGCTCTTGATTTGAATGAATTATTATAAATACATGAAAATTACATACATTCTTTCCATGCTACATATAAATAAAAAAATTGGGGCTCGTCATTGTCTTAAATGATACTATATTACAAAAAAGCTTGTATTCAGATGAAATGTATTATCTAATAATTTTTTATAGGTGACTACTTACACGTTAAATATGAAAATTAAATTATTTAAATATACTCTATAGAATTTAAAACGTGTATGGTTTACTTACTCATATCAGGAATTAAGACAAAAATTTCTGTAAGTAATATAATAAAAACCAGTATACTAGTCACATTAATTTTCTGATTTTTGTCATAGTTACAAACTAAAGCTAATTTTCATATTTTAAAAAATTGTTGCTTTGATCTGCTATCATACGTAACAACACGGAATTAAACAGTTTGTGTGTATAAGAACAATTAGTTAATAAGCATTCAATTAGATGGCTAATATTATATTTCGTGAAAAATCTTGTAATCAGAATGTAAATTATTGAAACAGCATTTCGACGAAAAAAATTAAATACGTAAACTAAAAACCGTTATGCTTCATTATATATTGTCGACAAATCAAATTATTAATTTATTATGAATTATGCGTATGGTATTAGGTTGGATATATATTAAAATTTTATTTGTGAATTTCGTTCCCATTTTTGTAAAAACTGTATATTATACATTCAAAATAAAATAAACTTGCAGTACTAACAAATACTATTTAGAGGATCACGTCAACAATCTAAACCTAACCTAATCGATATTCAGTTCTATACCTCTATCTGCAGTAGATGAATATGCAATGTGGTCAAGGAAATTGGTAACTTCATTTTGATGTTCATCAGATAGATGCGCCTGTGTTTTATTGTGATCTGTGTTCAAATAAAATTCTGGCATTCCATATTGATCAAAAGAAATTAAATATAATGGAGGTGATTCTATGCTATTGCAATATTCCAACGGACCTCTTGCATAAGTAAATCCTACAGGAAATAAAATCAATAAATAAAATGAATATCAAATTTTGATTAAGTTAATTCTATAATGATATACATATGGTGACTGAAAGTGGTAGTAATTCCAATTATAATATATTTTAAATACAATTATACAATAGTGTAATATTATGATATTGTGTATTCGTTATAATTAGGTATATGATATGATGTACATTGATTAATTATAAATGTATAGTTTTTGTCAGAGAATAACATTTATGTTTACAACAATAAGATTTAATTTATATTACAGAAATAAAATGTAAATAAATAATATAGCTCTTATAATTCTATCTATAATAATTGAAAATTAAGTAATAAACCAACAAATACAAAATAAAAACTAAATGAAAACTAAATTATATTAGAATATTTTAGGAGAAGAAGAAATTAATTATAGATTTGAAAAATAAGATTTCGGAGTATGGGAAAATAAATCATGAGGATTTGGATGGACAAAAATAGATTAGTGAGTTGTTGTCGATAGATACGTGATAATATTATGACAAAAAGATGGATAAATTTACATGTATCAAGATTATTATGAACAAAACAGTATAGAAAGGATCATTTAAATTACTAAAAAGAGATGAGTTTGGAGAATGAAATGTTTATTATATGAAACAAAAGAGAAGTATATGAAATAAAAAAATATATAGCTATAACAGGTGGCGAATTAAGCTGGTAATTTACTCCATTCGTGATAACAAAAACGAAAGAATAAATAATAAAAAAAGAGAAAACTAATAGGGAAGCATCTACATAGGGGAATAAATATACATAAATTCATGTTATAATACTATAAGAATATAGTGCATACCAACATAATTTTTGACAATTCGTCCAACATATTTCATGTAATTCATTTGCATTGCTAAAAATAAATATATAAATTATGTTATGTATAAGCTTAATTAAATCAATTTATAAAAAATATACATCATATTACGAATAAAATGTATCATATTAAAAAAATTTTTAATAATACATCGAATTAATATACATAAATACTTATTTTTCAAATTTCAATTTATAATATTCTTGTTTAAACAAAGTTAACATAAAAACATAAAATAATTTTTTTTTTTTAAATACTTGAATATGTTCAAATGTTTAATATAATACTTTTATTTTTTCTGGAATGTGTTTGATCTAATTCTATTTAAAAAAATGTTAAAAAAAGTGAGGCACTGATTTAATTAACTTAATTTATGATTATTGTCTTTGTATTTATAAAAATGTATAATAATAAATTCCACCTAACCCAAAAAAAAGGTCTGTGACGATATTATTCTGTATTATATTCCCCCTGAAATATTACTTGTATTGTCGCATAGTCAATTTAAAATAATTATCACAAAATAAAAATCATTAATAGTATATTAATAAAAATTATCATGAAAAAATGTTTTAAGTGGAATAAAACGAACCTTTGTAAATATCGATAACATGTTTTATAAAATATGTATTTCAAATCATTATGAACCTATTTTGTCTAATCAAATCATTGTTTATGCAAAAGCGTTAAAATTATATATACAAATTTCAGAACATAATTTGGTTCATTATATTCCATTTCTAATTATGTCTTTGTTATTTTTTTTAACTATACAAATATTTACATACTCAATTTCATAAATATGGCTTCCAGAGCGGTTTCCTGTGAATATTCTTAAAGAAAAAATACATTTATGCTGAAATTTTGATTGTTGTTTAATGAATAACATTAAAACACATTTAATTATTATTATTATTATTACTGTTAACATAGCCATCAATATCTTAAATTAAGTTATCATTATTTTTTTTAAATATTAAAAGGAACATTTGTTTGAAATTTTAATATCATGTGCACTATTTACCACTCAATTCAGGTAATTTTTTGTCATTCATCGATTCTAAATACAATTGATTAATTGATTAAATATGATGTGGATTTTATATTAACAATAGTAAAAATATAATTTAGTATCCATAATATCTGTCAAATTGTATAATATAATATTAATTGCAAAGAAATGTATTTTTATGAAGTATTATTTAACTTCAAGAAGTAAAAAAGTAAATTTTATTCCCATGTATATACAATGCCTACTAATTTATGTATTCTGGGATCGAATAATTATATGAACAAAGCTTTTTTTTAATGATAATCAACGTCCTCCATACGTATAAACATTTGAATATTAAAATGTCATTACAACAAACATATTATAATAAGCAACATATTTAAAAAATTAGAAGATTAGTTCTCGTTTGAAATTTTTGAATAACACGGTATGTTAATTTCTCGTATACTTTACCTTTGCATTTATCTTCAAATGGTATGCTTGATTTCTTTTCAAATTCTTTTATCAAAAATATAAATATAATTAAACGTGAATATTGTTAATGTGACTATAATTATTTTTAAGTGGTACATAATGTCACAATTGAATTTGTTGAAAGAAATACTAACCAGTATATTTTAAAATGTTTAAACACCAAGTCATTGGCTTTTGAAACATGAATGGCATATTATTTCGGTGTGCTAGAAATTACATGATTTTAAAGAAATTTGTGCTAGTTACTATTCGATATTACAAGATATACATTATCAAAAAACGAATACAAATTTTGTTTGATATTCACATATTTCATAGGTCCTTAATTAGCCATTATAAATACCCACTTACTATTGTACATTTATTTATTCACGAGAACTTTACTTACTTTCTAGGAACTTAGTAATAAGTTCTTTATGATAAGAAAATACTTCTCCTAAAACATATGTATAAATTAAAAGTGGTTTTATCTACACTGACTTCTACACCGATAAATTTTTCAATATTTGTATTATTACAGTTATACATTATTTTGTTATCTATAATTTATTATTATAATAGAAAATTATACGAACGATATATATTCGATATATGAGGAATGACTAACATATACCAAAAATAAAAATACCTGAATAATTAATTAAGATCAAACTAGTAACCTTTATTTTTATATGGATCTTTAGAAATAACTATAAAAAAAAAATTATTGTTAAATAATGAAATAATCATACTACAAAATTCATTAAAATACGGGTATTTCTTTGTTTCGTATTCGACGATAAGTCTTAAGACAATGACACAATAGTCATATAAAGATAAAATACAAAAATAATAATAATAATTTTTAGGTTGGCATTTTGTTGCGAAAACATGAAATTCAAGTCAACCTATTCAAATCAATCTAAATCACATTTACCATACGCCCTAATGCATGTCCTCTAATCTACATCGACATCACCATAATCGCTATCTCCACCCAAACAAAAAATCTAGTACTAATACTAGTACATTTTAAAATACTGGCTCTATAAAGACCTTTATATATAAAATAATATACTCTATAACTTTGCATACCAACATTAACCACAATTATCACTATAACTTACAAAAAATCCCACAATGGGTTTACTAATCACTCATATCCAATAATCAATAGCCTCGCCTCCAAACAAATTCCAAGTTACCCACATAGACGCTTAAAAAGGAACTTAAGTGAGTACCTACTCTCATCTTTAATAATGTATTCTGGGGTGTCGCCACTGGACGACTTCCACACTCACTCCTCCTCTTTTCTTCCTTACCTATAAATTACTTATTGTACGTAAACGTTTTCATACAGATTTTGAATATTTATTTTTAAAATAATTATAAATAAAAAAGGTTGGAAATTTGTCGTTTAAGGCGAACTGTACTCGTATAATAGTCGCAATTTTAAAAAGTACTTAGCAAAATATATTTTGTTTGATATGTATATTTGGTTAGTAAATTACTCACTTATATTGCTATATGCATGCATGAAAGCTTCAATTTTATTTTGTTCCACTGCATGATGGAAAAAATACAACAATTTTTAAATATTTATTATACATTTATGTATAATTTAACTACGATTGTCAAAACCCTCAACCTGAATAATTACTTGATAAATGATAAACTTTAAAAATTCAATTACTTCATAATCTATATTAGTTTTATACATCAACTCAAATGGAAAGCTTCATATTTTTCAAAATTAAAAAAATATATATTCTGGTTTTAAAGATAAATTTACGGAAATACTTACAGAGAAACTCTCCAGTTTCAACAAGATCATCTTATAATAATTATGTTTTAAATTAAATTAATATTGCAATGTACATACAAATATTTGATTAAAGCATTATCAAATTATAATATATTTTAATTTGCTGTTGTCATGATATGATGTTACAAATGTAGTATGCGTCATGCTATTCTTTTTGGACAGTAATGATATATGTTGAACTATTGGGGCACTAAAGTCTTGCTAGATGCCATGTTATATACACAATTATTATTTATTGTTTATTATATAAGATTAAATTCTTATATATTTTTGGGTAATATAATTGGTTAGTACTTCACTATAAAATCGTGTTTTATATTATCATGTACTTATTAATACACGAATAATTAATAAGTATCATTAAAAATCAGTAGCGGATTTTCAAAATTTTTCTATGGGTCCAAAAAAAAAAAAAAATAGTAAACAAATTAATATAAAAAAAAAATGTTTAATTTTTTTTGGTTCTAAAATATGGATAACTACAGTGTGTTTGTTGGGAGAGAAGGTGCATCAAATACCTTTAACCTCGTGAATCCGCAATTGTTATCAATCATTTTATTAAAAAATCTTTTAATCAAGTGTAAAATCTTAATCATATCCTGTTGAGCACAATAAGTATTTGGTCTGACATGTTTTAGTATAATAGCATTTCTGATAATAGTGATAAGAAATTTAGTGCCTTATTGAAAGAAATTTCTGGTTAAAGTTACTCCAATGATATTGTCGATTTGATAATTTTTGAGCTGAATGTGAAAATCTCATACGCATTACTCATAGATGAATATAAATAAATTCAACAGTTTTTCTTAATAAAACAAACTAACTAATACAATTATTATTCGCATTAAAGATTTTTTTTTGAGTTGTAGAATTTTATTTAAAACGCAATAAATCGACAAATATCCTATCTTTTCATCTATGTCAAGTCTTTATAATCAATATTGTTAAAAATAATTATTTGGCGAGATATATGTAATCAATAAACTTACGAATACACACTAAGGAAAAGAAAGAAAAAACTATTAATGATTTAAAAGTATTTAGTGTTATACAAATTTATCTGAATTTACATTTTATTATAATTTCTCGTTTCAGCTTAAAACATACTAGGTTCGTATCTTGATTTTTATGTTTGGACTACCTATCAAGTCAAATGGTCATTGGGAATAATTCAATAATATTTTGATATAATAATTAAATGTATACACGTTGTGTTCATATATTTTATAAAATTATTTGTACAGACGCGTTACAAATTTTGGTGAAAATTACAATTAAAAAAATTATTTTTATTCATAACATTTTATTAAAAAAAAAAAAAAAATGAAAAATATAGATGTGAGATATGTATATCTCAAGGAAATTGGAGTAATTTATGATGTTTGACTGCTGAAAACTCTTATTTAGGACACAATATAAAAAACAATCAGTTATAGAATAACACATGACGAACATATTAATAACTATTCAATAAACGAGTATTGAAAACTCCATATTTTCTCGCCACACTACGCATAATGAAAATAACGGATTTCATCGTTAACTTAAATGATATTGTAGTATAATATAATAACGTGTATATCAGTGTAATGTACAATTGGATGGTTTTTTGGTAGGCGAATTAAATATTTTAATTATTCTATATTACGTTTAAAACGTGTATAGTTTACTTACTAATATTGGCTTTTGCATCGAAAATTGCCATAGCTAAAGTAACGGAAATTAGTAGAATAACGCTCATGTTCATTCCTTTTTGTAAAATTTGAAAACTTAAATGTATAATCACATCGACATTATTGTTTTCTAGATCGATTATTGTACAAAACACAACGTAGATTTAACAGTTTGGGTATATGTTATGTATAAACAAATGACTAATTATTGTTTGATCAGGTGGTTTACATTATTATTCGATCTCTCTCTCACTTCATAATATATTGAGTTTCATTTGTGATACAATAGTTTGATGCGTAAAGAACCACGTACAACTGAATAATTGTATTTTCCATATATATATCTAAGCACGTTTACACGTTTACAAAGAAGTGCTCGATCGAATCATTTGACTCCCTTTGTTCCGTAGCAGCGTGAAATGACGGTCAGACGACGAAGAATGTTTGTCACCGTCAAACGGGCACGAAATTCAATTTATTCTAGCAAACCTATAACTTTATAAACCTAAAATAAGTGCAAACCTAGAAAGACTAAAGACAGACCCAACGATAGAGGGGACGTTCTCAAAATTCGCTGTTGAGCGTAGTTACAGATACACGTTGTTTGCTCGTCCACGTACGCCCGGGAAGCGCGAGCGTTTTCGAACGATTGGTCGACGTCGGACTTATCGTGCCGAAACCGTGAACGAAACCAATTATACCACATTATTATTATAATTATTATATATTAAAAAATCATTCGTAATCAAAATACATGTTGGAAAAAAACAGCTTGGTAAATGACAAATGATTAAAAATAAGATTATTAATTAAGAAAATATTAAGAACAGTGATTCTTAGAAATCATTAAATATATTTAATAATTTTATATGAATTATACATTTAATATTAAAATAGCACAAATATATTTGTGATAATAAAGGAACATATTCGTTTTGATTAGTATAATTCCAACTTGTTCGTAGTTTTTGCAATATTTCAAATAAGTCAATTGGTTACTCAGAGGACAATTGATGAAAATACCAGAATATTATATGAGTAGTTTTTATTAATAGCAAAAGTATGTGTTAATATCATTTGTTAGCATTGTTTTAAATTATATTTTTAACAAATTTATTGATTAAATACTAAATATTAGCTCATTCCTATATAATTAGCTTATATTTATGTAAGCGTTTACATTATATTTTAATTGATTTATTAATGTAAAATAACTATGTATAACTAATTAATTTTTTTTTGTTTTGTTTTTATGATGAAAACCATCATATTTTTCACAATCATTCCATCGCATTGGATGTTTTGGCTTTGAAACGCTAATATTAGCTAATTTAGCTTAGAGACGCTAAATTTATTGAAATTAAATAAAGCTGAATACCTGTGCGTTGCAAAGGGCAAATGTAAATATTTCACGATGCATTATAAGATATTCCAATAGTCAATCATTATGGAGAACAATATTCAATGTCCTAATCGAATGCTTTTGGATATACGATATTTTTCGTTTTTTGGTCTGGTGCGTACACGAATAAATCAGGTTTTCCGTCGCGTGAGCAGGCCACTTACAGTTGTCCACGTGAGAAGCACGGATTCCCCAAATCCAGCCCACACACTTGCAACGATTGTCCCTGGGCTTTTTTGCAAAAGTAAGACGGTCAGGAAACTGCAAACGTTTGAGTTCAAATGGCATATCAGTTGGGATCATTGGAATACGTGGCATCAGTACATCTTCTCCCTTGAATTACCCATTCACAATTGTAGCTTCAATGAGATTGTTCATAATCTTTTTCACCAAAAGTCTTGTACTGTTGCAAAGTCGTGGTGGATTGATGTTTTGGAGAAGAATAGTAGGCACGCCAATTTTCAATGTTAGAAGGTGCGGTTGCATACCTGGCAAATCGAGTGAATTCAAGAATTCCGAGGGTTAACTAACAACTTCGTCTTAATTCATCGAAGTATTGATAGACATGTATGTCATCACATCGCCTGGTATTCCGTCTCAAAAGGTTAAATTGATATCATTGATATCGTTTTTCGTAGATGTAATATAACACGTTCACTAAATCACTGATGATTTTTATAATTCAGCGCGATATTTGGGAAAACGTTTTGAATTAATTCGTGTTTGATAGATGACATATTACAAAAGTTTGTTGGCAATGTGATACAATGTGTCGAATAGTCAATTGCTAACTCCCAATTCCCAATATCCAGCAATTGTTTTGTGAAACGTTCGACGAATGCATAATTTTGTAGTTGAACACGCATATTGGTTTCCAAAGTCAATTTGTTGACATTTTGCCATAGAACTGACAAAATGACGATACATTTCAACTTAAAAATACATGCATATTACATGATTTATCCACTAAAGTATTCTTCAAGAAATTACTGGATATTGGCAATGGAAAAATAAAGTGTCGTAGAAATACACAACTAATTATCTGATACAATACAAGAAACATGGTCTTGCAAATTTATTTCGTTTAAATCAATTGATACAGTGACAGATGAAAATGAAATTGTAAATTATCCCACTGAATTAAATTCGCTCGATTTAACAGGATTTCAACCAAATTACGTTTCAAAATTGGTTCCCCTATAATTTTACTACGAAGCATAACGCACTGTGACTTAACAATGGAACGATGTTAGTTATTAAAACATTATGAGAAATGTCATTGAAGTGACAATATTAATTGGAAAGTTCAGAGAAGGAAATGTTTTGTTGTCATGCATTTCACCTAATACCTGATAGAATAAAAATAAATAATATTCATGATCTAGCATTTAGATTATTGAAAAAAAATATTCCATTGATATTTCTATTTGTTAATACCTGATGTACTTCAAATTTCGTATTAAAATAAAAGTTTATTATATCAAATAGATATATTTATTGTATACCTATTTTGTATATTATTGACCAATATTATTGTGTACCTACAGGCAGGACAATGTCTGTCGGGTTAGCTAGTTTTAATATATAATTTCAAATATAATTCATAAATGACAACAAAGTACACAATACATTTAAAACAGATTTTTTTCTTAATTTTTAAGATATTATTTTTATTATTGAAATTAATAATGTTTATAAGTTAATGCAAATATATTATATATATATACAGTAATAACGAAACGAACTATTAGTGTAACATCAAATACTATGCATTGTCGTAAAACATTTTTATCTTCATTTGTTTTGAACCTAAACGATTACTGGTCCTATACCTTAATCTAAAGCTGATGAAGATGCTGTTTGATCAACGATATCGAAAAGGTAATCTTGACTTATAGATGGTAGTTGATCAAATGTTTTATTAAAATCTTGATTCTCATATAATCGTTCCAATCCATTTTCATAAATTTGAATAAATTGTGCTGGAGGTGTAATTATGTTGTTACAATAATTCGACGGATTTCTTGCATAGGTATAATCTAAAAAAAATCAAATGAATATAAAACTTTGTGTGATTCAATACAACACTTTTATACATATAATAACTGAAAGGAGTAGTGATTAAAAATATGATACATATATGTATCAGCTAGTCACAAACGACCGTACTTTGTTTTTCAAGTCGCTGAAATTGTAATAAGAGTAAATGTTTAAGTGCGTTAAGCCCTAATAAAATTCAAAAAACTGTTTTGACTACTTTAAGTTTGTATTTATGGTGACATGTGTTTTAACTGATTATATAACAAACAACAGAAATAATACTCCGCAATACAAATAAATAATAAAATAGTGAAAATAAAAGAGAAAATAAATAAAGAGTAAAAGAATATGAAAAAAAAAAATACAAAAATCTCAAAAAACTATTGCCAGTTTCGACAAAAACAAAATTTTATTTATATTATACCTGATGATGACATTTTGTCGATAAATACACATATACAACAACTTTTTATTTTATTTTTTTTTAATCAACGCAATACTTATTGGGTTTTTTTTTAAATATCTATTTATACATAAATATATATATATGTTCATTTATTTATTTTAATATATATATTTTAACGAATAAATAGTTAAAATACAATAAATAATTTAATTATATCTTTAATTTACTTTACAAATCGGTGTGTGCCAAGCCGAAAATAAATGTATGAATAAAACAGCATAATATAGGTATAGTAAAAAAAGATCGAAAATAAATTGAAAATTAAATAAAATAACAGCAAAATAAAAGAAAAGAAAATATACTTCAAAAACATTAATAGTTAAATTAGATATATTATGTAACATGTTGAAGGATCGTAAAATGAATACAGGGCATTCAGAAAGAAAAAAATAGGTTAGAAAATTGTTGTCGATTACTTTTGTTAATAGCAGGCAGTACAATGCAAGGAGTGACAGGAAATTCCATATTTATGATTATTATTTTGAAGGGAACAATATAAAAAATATCATTTAAACAATAATAAATGGAGAATGAGTTTTATGAAACAAAGGTGAAGATGAAATAAAAGGAGAAATAGAGCTACAACAACAGGCAAATGAAGCTGGTAATTAATCCCATTCAAGATACTAGAAGCGAAAAGGATATTAACTGAGAGAAGAGAAAATTCAGCATAATGAATCTTACTTAGAAATCATCGCAAATGTTTAATACCATTATATAAATTATACGTCGAATACTAAAATAGCACAAATATATTTGCGATAAGAAAGGAACATATATGTTTTGATTAGTATAATTCCAACCCGTACGTAGTCTTTGTAAATTTTCATATACGTCAATTGGTTACTCAGAGGCCAATTGATAAAAATACCAGAATAATTTAGTAATTATTACAATCAAAAGTATGTATTATAATCACTAATTTTTATTATTGGTAAGCATTGTCTTGAATTATATTTTTAACATATTTTTTTCTTAAAAACTAAAAGTTGATTAGATCCAATACAAATTAACTCATATTTATGCAAGCGTTCACGTTAACCTTTAATTGTTTTATAAGTCTAAAATAACTATTTATAACTAATTAACTATGTTTTCTTTATTTGTTCTAATGATACATACCAACATAATAATTCACAATACTTCCAACATATTTGTAGTAAGAGCATTGTAACGCTAAATAAACACATAATGTATTACAGAAGGGCTCAATTGATTGAAATTATAGCAATTTTACAATAAATAAGAAATATAACTAATGATTGAGTTGCAATAATATATTGTTTCACTTTAATGTACCCGGGTCAGATATTAAAAGCTTTAATTTGTCATTGAATTTTAAATTTGAAATTTTAATATTCTGGTGTTAACATAATAATGCACAAGAAACCATTTAGAAATATTGATTTCGGTGAATTCAAAATTTTATTAAATAAAAGAAATCTGTATTTAATATATTACCTTTAAGTTCTCTATTATTACACATACCTATTTCTAAGTAAAAACATATAAAATATTATACACGATTTTAATAAAACATATGTACAATTTATATTATTGTCATTGATTTTTTTAAATTTATTTAGAATTTCATAAATAATTCAGGAAAGTCGACCAAAAAGAAAAATTTGACAATAACGATGTACAGACTTTATCTGAGATTATACTTTTATTGTTGTATTTATAGATATCATTATAAAATAATGATTTTTTTTTCTTTTTGAATATGAAATATATTTTTCAATTAAATAAATATTTAAACCTTTATAGCCCTATTTGTGTATTCAAATCAATAAGTTTTTGGAATGTTAATAATATATATCTAAATTTAGGAATATAAATTGGTACAAAATGTTTCATATTCAATTAGATAATAAAGACTTACGTTGGAAATTATATCATACTTTACAAATTTACTTACTCACTTCATTGAACATACGTTCCAAAGCTTCTTCTTGTGAGTTTCCTTAAACATAAACACATGTATTTCGTTAATGCAGTAATATTTATTGTCATTAAGGAAATAATATTTTAACATATTTTATTGTAATTTTTAATATTAATATTTAACTCCCAATGCACATAATCTACTATTATTTTAGTTAAATTATCATAACAGACTTTATATTTTTTCTACAAAATTAGCACATACAAAATATTTACCACTAAATCTATCCAATTTTTTGCTATTTATCAATTCTAAAAACAAATTATTAATTGTGTAATTATTCGTAATTCATATATTTTACGTTTGTTTTCAAGACAATAGTAAATATACCATTTAATATTCATCTGGTAAATAGAATTATATAACATAATATCAAATGCTAAAATTGTATTGTTACATAGTAACATTTAATTTAAATAAATTAAAATAATGTTGTATTTCCTTGCATAAAAAACCTGTATTTGTATTTTGGTTCGAATAACTATAACATTTTTTTGTTAATGGTAATCAATATTTCCCATATGTGTATGCAACAGAATTTGAAATGACATTGAGACATACATTATTCATACGTAATGAATTGAGAAAATCTAGAAAATTATTTTTTGCATGCATATTGTCAAATTTATTACAGTGAGTACCTGGTTTTGGCCCTCTGCGGCGAGGGCTACAAGTGAAGGACATTTTATTAGCTCAATGGAGCTATTTAAGGTCCAACACAGGAAGATGGTCCCAGCGTATGGGTTACGCCAACCGACATAGTGCCGATCAAGACCGAGGGCCCCAAATCCTCGTACCGCATTCACACGTCGATGCGCACCAACGGGCGTAGTTTGCCAGCAGGTTATACAATACTTGGCGAAAACCAGTCGATATGAATGCAACACAGAACAAACCAAGTTCAATCCGTGTCGCTGCAGCCACAGAGTTGTCCCCGTGACGGGGCTTTAACGACACCCGTACTTCTATTCGTGCTCGCATCAATAGTAGGACATGCACCGAGCAGACCTTTGCCTCAGCCACTCAACCGTCTCTGACGTAATATGTGACACCAGGAGTCTTAATTCTGAAACTCTGGGGCCCATCGCCGAGCAAGATTCCCATAGTACACTCGTCCACCCGAGCCAGTACGGTCAATCTGACACGGGCATCCCAAGTGGGTCTCGACCGGCCAAGCGTGACGACTCGCCGGACCGGCTGTCCAATCGGTTAAGACCATAGTCTCCGAGGGTAGGATTTTATTCCTTTTGGCACACTCCCCCCGGCCAGGGAGTGCCCTGTCCCACATGACGACTCGTCCTACCGCTTAAGTCGTACCCTGAGCCGTCAAAGCGGGAGACCCATTGTCAGCGACCACTTATTCAATGTATTCATGGCTATCCCCGCGACAAGAACTTTCAGTTATCGGCCAGCTACTGACGCCATAATTACTTACGCCTTTCAGATTTATTACAGTGTGATTTCTATTATCTTACTTTCGCACTTTTCCTCTTTTATTTTTCTTTCATCATTATTACATCCTTTTAACATAAATATTAGTATCGTTAAACGTAGTTATAATTAACGAAACAAAAATAGTCATTAAACAGGTACAATAAGACACAACTGATTCTTTTAAAAGAAAATGCCCACCTGTTTTATCTAGTCTATCAATACACCAATCCATTGGACTTTGAAACATACATGATAAATGGTTTTTGTGTGCTTGAAATTGTATAATTTTAAAAAAATTATTGTTATTTATTATTAGATAATAAAAAAAAAAAGTAATCAATAAATTAATAATAGTTTTTTAAGATATTCACATATATCATATTTCTTTAAAATCAGTCTTTATAGAAATAGCTACGTACTTATATATTTTTTGAAATTCAAAAAAAACGATACGTACCCACGAGATAACTTTGCAAAAGTTCTCTTTGATAGGCATGTAAAATTGCTGAAAATTATACATTTATATATATATATACATTTATGATAATTAATATTCACCATACAATATCCAATATATTACTCAGTTATTATAGCTTATTATTATAACAATTTATTTTCTATCAATAATTATACGCACAATAGTTTTTTATTCATTGTGAATCTGATGAATCACTAACATATTATAAATTCAGGAGTAACTGTATACGTATTAAAAATATAAAAAAATAACCTGCATCTAAATGATACATTTCGTCATTTGGAATAACTAATAAAAAAAAATTTAATTAAATAATTATAATAAATATATTCAGCACAGATCAAACTCAAAATTCAAAAAAATGAGGGCTTGTTTCTCTCACCGTATATATTGCATGATTTATTATTATTATTACTAATTTTATTATAATTATTTCTTTTATATTAATAATTATTGATATTATTCTATACATTAATTATTCGACCATAATAATATTTTAAATAAATATTCAAATTTAATTTAAACATGAAATCTATTAAATAAAATAGTACAATTGTAATTCACCAAACCCTAGTAGGTATTAGTTCCCCATAATTATACACTGACATTTGAGCGAATGAAAATTGTTGAGATAACTGGCCGATATGCGAGGAATTGGACATTTTATCTCTATTTTTTTTTTTTTTTTGTAGTTTAGTCATAGAGTTGACAATTGGCAAATGACCTAGAAATTTAGACTCGCGATTGCATATAATTATTATTGATTTGTCTGTCTGAAACAATAAAACTATATGTTTATCGAAATAGCACATTAAACCTGTTTTGACGGAGAAACTATTAAGGATATTATATAGTTCCAAATACGTCTTTAGAAACATTTAAATAATATAAAATTTAACATTATCTATAGTCCATTATTTATTACAAATTCACTTAATTTTACCGGTCACTTAGATACTTCAGAACGACATTTTGACAATCACCACCCCCGTAAATATAATCTGAATTCATAAGTGTATGTGTTAATTATTAATAATGCGAAATTAATAAATACGTTATTACAGTAATCATGATAATAATAATTTTGTGATTGTCAATTTGTCATTTGGGCAACTGAGTGTAGATACAATTTTACATAATGCTCATAAAAATTTCGAAATGTCTTGATCTTAAATAACTCACTAAAATTGTAATATACATGCATGAAGATTTCTTTTTTATTGTATTCTACTGCATAATAAAAAAAGATAATATTTTATAAACATTTATTACACAGTTATATATTTTTAAACTACATTGGTCGAAAATATCAACGTGTATAATTACTTAGTACATGAGCAATAATATAAATATAAAAAATAGTTCATATTCCTAATTATTTTATTAGTCAAGTCAAATGAAAAATAATAAAATTTTTCAATATGTCATAATTATGTACAAATTTAAAATACAAAAGTCTAGAAAACTTACTATGAGGCCCAAATACATCAAGTTGTTCTATATAATATATAAATTGTACATTAAATTTCGATAGCAGTGTACATAGAAATATTTTATTACATTATTATCAGTTAATAATATATTATTATTTGATGACATGATTTTATATATGTCATATTCGTACTGTAAATTCTGGACAACAATAAATATATATTTATCACTATTGAAGTTATCTAGCAACCGTCATCAATTTATAATTAAGATGATGCAATGTATTAGTGGAGCGCAGGTCTACATTAAGTACAAAGTTATACATAGTTTATTTAATTTACTGCGGAAATAGCCATATAATAATAGTTTTTAAAAATATGTTTACATTTCTCAGACTTTCAATTCTAATAAATGTGCAAACGAATAAAATATAATGTTTAAGAGAACAGTCAAATGTATAAGATAAGATAAAATTAAAAATATTTTGAAAAAATACTATTAATGTAAAATAAGGTCCAAAGCGTCTATCTACGAGTAATCATACATTTTTTTTGTTTTCTATTTGTACAAATAATTAATAAATATTCGTACCCTTAACACTGCTTTATTAAATAAAAAATATTAAACGTATCCTTTTGCACACAAATGTAATTAGACCGACCAGTTGTCGTATAAATATAATAACATATTTTTTAGGTTATCACTGTTTCTACAACGAAAGGTTGGATATTTTATGTACAGGAAACATACACGGACTAAGTTTTTTTGTGTATTTAAATATATAAACATCAATAGTTAATCGTTAAGTATAGTGTATCAAGCATATCAAAAAAATGATGGAATTAATTAAACAATAGATATTTATTCAAAATCTTTCCACAAAATATCGATAAAAATAATTAAAATAAACATGTTATGCTGTTAATAAACTTACTAATACACACTAAAGTAAAAGAAAAAAAAATATTTTTAATGAATAGAAAGTATACAAATTGTATTTGCACATGTGTCGTAAAATGCCGTGAGATAGATGTAGAGGGACGATGCTTTTTAAAAAACGCGTAACTAATGCACTTTACAATAAATTTATATTTTAATGTAATAATCCCTTAAAATCATTGTATGTTTAGTTCACAACGTGCAATGTTATTGATATATGCAAGGCCTATCTATAAGGTCAAAATAATAAAATTTATTAAGGTTACTTATTAAATATTTTTTTTTTTTGAATACATTCTGGTAAAAATAAAAAAAAAACGAATTCATAATATTTCATAAAAAACAAAAACAACTTATAAATAGGAATTCGTATATTTCATGGAAATTGGAATATTTTATTGCTCTTGATTTGAATGAATTAATATAAATACATGAAAATTACATACATTCTTTCCACGCTATATATAAATACAAAAATTAGGTCTCGTCATTGTCTTAAATGATACTATATTACAATAAAGCTTGTATTTAGATGAAATGTATTATCTAATAATTTTTTATAGGTGACTACTTACACGTTAAATATGAAAATTAAATTATTTAAATATACTCTATAGAATTTAAGACGTGTATGGTTTACTTACTCATATCAGGAATTAAGACAAAAATTTCTGTAGGTAATATAATAAAAACCAGTATACTAGTCACATTAATTTTCTGTTTTTGTCATAGTTACAAACTAAAGCTAATTTTCATATTTTAAAAAATTGTTGCTTTGATCTGCTATCATACGTAACAACACGGAATTAGACAGTTTTGTGTGTATAAGAACAATTAGTTAATAAGCATTCAATTAGATGGCTAATATTATATTTCGTGAAAAATCTTGTAATCAGAATGTAATTTATTGAAACAGCATTTCGACGAAAAAAATTAAATACGTAAACTAAAAACCGTTATGCTGCATTATATATTGTCGACAAATCGTATTATTAATTTATTATTAATTATGCGTATGGTATTAGGTTGGATATATATTAAAATTTTATTTGTGAATTTCGTTCCCATTTTTGTAAAAACTGTATATTATACATTCAAAATAAAATAAACATGCAGTACTAACAAATACTATTTAGAGGATCACGTCAACAATCTAAACCTAACCTAATCGATATTCAGTTCTATACCTCTATCTGCAGTAGATGAATATGCAATGTGGTCAAGGAAATTGGTAACTTCATTTTGATGTTCATCAGATAGATGCGCCTGTGTTTTATTGTGATCTGTGTTCAAATAAAATTCTGGCATTCCATATTGATCAAAAGAAATTAAATATAATGGAGGTGATTCTATGCTATTGCAATATTCCAACGGACCTCTTGCATAAGTAAATCCTACAGGAAATAAAATCAATAAATAAAATGAATATCAAAATTTGATTAAGTTAATTCTATAATGATATACATATGGTGACTGAAAGTGGTAGTAATTACAATTATAATATATTTTACATACAATTTTACAATAGTGTAATATTATGATATTGTGTATTCGTTATAATTAGGTATATGACATGATGTACATTGATTAATTATAAATGTATAGTTTTTGCCAGAGAATAACATTTATGTTTACAACAATAAGGTTTAATTTACATTACAGAATTAAAATGTATATAAATAATATAGCTCTTATAATTCTATCTATAATAATTGAAAATTAAGTAATAAACCAACAAATACAAAATAAAAACTAAATGAAAACTAAATTATATTAGAATTTTTTAGGAGAAGAAGAAATTAATTATAGATTTGAAAATTAAGATATCGGAGTATGGGAAAATAAATCATGAAGAATCGGTTGGAAAGAAATAGATTAGTGAGTTGTTGTCGATAGATACGTGATAATATTATGACAAAAAGATGGATAAATTTACATGTATTAAGATTATTATGAACAAATACTGTTTTGTCATAATATTAAGAATATATATAATATTAGAAAGGATCATTTAAATTACAAAAAAGAGATGAGCTTGGGGAATGAAATGTTTATTATATGAAACAAAAGAGAAGAATATGAAATAAAAAAAATATATAGCGATAACAGGTGGCGAATGAAGCTGGTAATTTACTCCATTCGTGATAACAACAACTAAAGAATAAATAATAAAAAAAGAGAAAACTAATAGGAAAGCATCTACATAGGGGAATAAATATACATAAATTCATGTTATAATACTATAAGAATATAGTGCATACCAACATAATTTTTGACAATTCGTCCAACATATTTCATGTAATTCATTTGCATTGCTAAAAAGAAATATATAAATTATGTTATGTATAAGCTTAATTAAATCAATTCATAAGAAATTTACATCATATTACAAATAAAATGTATCATATTAAAAAAGTTTTTAATAATACATCGAATTAATATACATAAATACTTATTTTTCAAATTTCAATTTATAATATTCTTGTTTAAACAAAGTTTAAAACACATATAAAACATAAAATATTTTCTTTTTTTTTTAAATACTTGAATATGTTCAAACGTTTAATATAATACTTTTATTTTTTCTGGAATGTTTTTGATCTAATTCTATTTAAAAAAAAGTTTAAAAAAGTGAGGCACTGATTTAATTATTTTAATTTATGATTATTGTCTTTGTATTTATAAAAATGTATAATAATAAATTCGACCTCCCCCCAAAAAAAAGGTCTACGACGATATTATTCTGTATTATACTCCCCCGAAATATTACTTGTATTGTCGCATAGTCAATTTAAAATAATTATCACAAATTAAAAATCATTAATATTATATTAATAAAATTTATCACGAAAAAATGTTTTAAGTGGAATAAAACGAACCTTTGTAAATATCGATAACAAGTTTTATAAAATATGTATTTCAAATCATTATGAACCTATTTTGTCTAATCAAATCATTGTTTATACAAAAGCGTTAAAATTATATATACAAATTTCAGAACATAATTTGGATCATTATATTCCATTTCTAATTATGTCTTTGTTATTTTTTTTTAACTATACAAATATTTACATACTCAGTTTCATAAATATGGCTTCCAGAGCGGTTTCCTGTGAATATTCTTAAAGAAAAAATATATTTATGCAGAAATTTTGATTGTTGATTAATGAATAACATTAAAACACATTTTATTATTATTATTACTACGGTTAACATAGCTATTAATATCTTAAATCAAATTATCATTATTTTTTTTAAATATTAAAAGGAACATTTGTTTGAAATTTTAATATCATGTGCACATGAACTATTTACCACTTAATTCAGGTAATTTTTTGTCATTCATCGATTCTAAATACAATTGATTAATTGATTAAATATGATGTGGATTTTATATTAACAATAGTAAAAATATAATTTAGTATCCATAATATCTGTCAAATTGTATAATATAATATTAATTGCAAAGAAATGTATTTTTATGAAGTATTATTTAACTTCAAGAAGTAAAAAAGTAATTTTTATTCCCATGTATATACAATGCCTACTAATTTATGTATTCTGGGATCGAATAATTATATGAACAAAGCTTTTTTTTAATGATAATCAACGTCCTCCATACGTATAAACATTTGAATATTAAAATGTCATTACAACAAACATATTATAATAAGCAACATATTTAAAAAAATTAGAAAATGAGTTCTCGTTTGAAATTTTTGATTATAATATAACACAGTATGTTAATTTCTTGTATATCTTACCTTTGCATTTATCTTCAAATGGTATGCTTGATTTCTTTTCAAATTCTTTTATCAAATATATAAATATAATTAAACGTGAATATTATTAATGTGACTATAATTATTTTTAAGTGGTACATAATGTCATAATTGATTTTGTTGAAAGAAATACTAACCAGTATATTTTAAAATGTTTAAACACCAAGTCATTGGCTTTTGAAACATGAATGGCATATTATTTCGGTGTGCTAGAAATTACATGATTTTAAAGAAATTTGTGCTAGTTACTATTCGATATTACAAGATATACATTATCAAAAAACGAATACGAATTTTGTTTGATATTCACATATTTCATAGGTCCTTAATTAGCCATTATAAATACCCACTTACTATTGTACATTTATTTATTCACGAGAACTTTACTTACTTTCTAGGAACTTAGTAATAAGTTCTTTATGATAAGAAAATACTTCTCCTAAAACATATGTATAAATTAAAAGTGGTTTTATCTACACTGACTACTACACCGATAAATTTTTCAATATTTTGTATTACTACGATTATACATTATTTTTTATCTATAATTCATTATTATAATAGAAAATTATAAGAACGATATATATTCGTTATAAGAGGAATATACTAACATAAATCATAATTTAGAATATCTGAATAAATAATTGAGATAAAAATAATAACCTTTATTTTCATAATGATGTTTAGAAACGACTATAAAAAAATAATTATTGTTAAATAATGAACTAATAAATTATGATTAGTATTAACAAAAATCGTAAAAATACGGGTATTTCATTGTTTCATATTCAGCGATGAGTCTTAAGACAATGACACAATAGTCATATAAAGATAAAATACAAAAATAATAATAATAATTTTTTGGTTTGCATTTTGTTGCGAAAACATGAAATTCAAGTCAACCTATTCAAATCAATCTAAATCACATTTACCATACGCCCTAATGCATGTCCTCTAATCTACATCGACATCACCATAATCGCTATCTCCACCCAAACAAAAAACCTAGTACTAATACTAGTACATTTTAAAATACTCGCTCTATAAAGACCTTTATATATACAATACTATACTCTATAACTTTGCATACCAACATTAACCACAATTATCACTATAACTTACAAAAAATCCCACAATGGGTTTACTAATCACTCATATCCAATAATCAATAGCCTCGCCTCCAAACAAATTCCAAGTTACCCACATAGACGCTTAAAAAGGAACTTAAGTGAGTACCTACTCTCATCTTTAATAATGTATTCTGGGGTGTCGCCACTGGACGACTTCCACACTCACTCCTCCTCTTTTCTTCCTTACCTATAAATTACTTATTGTACGTAAACATTTTCATACAGATTTTGAATATTTATTTTTAAAATAATTATAAATAAAAAAGGTTGGAAATTTGTCGTTTAAGGCGAACTGTACTCGTATAATAGTCGCAATTTTAAAAAGTACTTAGCAAAATATATTTTGTTTGATATGTATATTTGGTTAGTAAATTACTCACTTATATTGCTATATGCATGCATGAAAGCTTCAATTTTATTTTGTTCCACTGCAAGATGGAAAAAATACAACAATTTTTAAATATTTATTATACATTTATGTATAATTTAACTACGATTGTCAAAACTCTCAACCTGAATAATTACTTGATAAATGACAAACTTTAAAAATTCAAATACTTCATAATCTATATTAGTTTTATACATAAACTCAAATGGAAAACTCCATATTTTTCAAAATTAAAAAAATATATATTCTGGTTTTAAAGATAAATTTACGGAAATACTTACAGAGAAACTCTCCAGTTTCAACAAGGTCATCTTATAATAATTATGTTTTAAATTAAATTATATTGTAATGTACATACAAATATTTGATTAAAGCATTATCAAATTATAATATATTTTAATTTGCCGTTGTTATGACGTGCTGTTACAAATGTAGTATGCGTCATGCTATTCTTTTTGGACAGCAATGATATATGTTTAACTATTAGGGCACTGAAGTTTCGCTAGATGCCATGTTATACACACAATTATTATTTATTGTTTATTATATAAGATTAAATTCTTATATATTTCTGGGTAATATAATTGGTTAGTACTTCACTATAAAATCGTGTTTTATAATATCATGTACTTATTAATACACGAATAATTAATAAATATCATTAAAAATCAGTAGCGGATTTTCAAAATTTTTCTATGGGTCCAAAAAAAAAAAAAAATATTAAAAAATAAATATAAAAAAAAAAAATATTTAATTTTTTTTGGTTCTAGAATATGGATAACTACAGTGTGTTTGTTTGAAGAGGGGGTGCATCAAATACCTTTAACCTTGTGAATCCGCAATTGTTATCAATCATTTTATTAAAAAATTTTTTAATCAAATGAAAAATCTTAATCATAACCTGTTGAGCATAATAAGTATTTGGTCTGACATGTTTTAGTATAATAGCATTTCTGATTATAGTGTTAAGAAATTTAGTGCCCTATTGAAAGAAATTTCTGGCTAAAGTTACTCCAATGATATTGTCGATTTGATAATTTTTGAGCTGAATGTGAAAAACTCATACGCATTACTCATAGATGAATATAAATAAATTCAACAGTCTTTTTTAATAAAACAAACTAACTAATAAAATTATTATTCGCATTAAAGATTTTTTTTTGAGTTGTAGAATTTTATTTAAAACGCAATAAATCGATTAATATCCCATCTTTTCATCTATGTCAAGTCTTTATAATCAATATTGTTAAAAATAATTATTTGGCGAGATATATGTAATCAATAAACTTACGAATACACACTAAGGAAAAGAAAGAAAAAACTATTAATGATTTAATGAAGTATTTAGTGTTATACAAATTTATCTGAATTTACATTTTATTATAATTTCTCGTTTCAGCTTAAAACATACTAGGTTCATATCATGATTTTTATGTTTGGACTACCTATCAAGTCAAATGGTCATTGGGAATAATTCAATAATATTTTGATATAATAATTAAATGTATACACGTTGTGTTCATATATTTTATAAAATTATTTGTACAGACGCGTTACAAATTTTGGTGAAAATTACAATTAAAAAAATTATTTTTATTCATAATATTTTATTAAAAAAAAAAAAAATGAAAAGTATAGATGTGAGATATGTATATCTCAAGGAATTGGAGTAATTTATGACGTTTGACTTGTGAAAACTCTTATTTAGGACACAATATAAAAAACAATCAGTTATAGAATAACACATGACGAACATATTAATAACTATTCAATAAACGAGTATTGAAAATTCCATATTTCCTCGCCACACTACGCATTATGAAAATAACGGTTTTCATCGTTAACTTAAATGATATTGTAGTATAATATAATAACGTGTATATCAGTGTAATGTACAATTGGATGGTTTTTTGGTAGGCGAATTAAATATTTTAATTATTCTATATTACGTTTAAAACGTGTATAGTTTACTTACTAATATTGGCTTTTGCATCGAAAATTGCCATAGCTAAAGTAACGGAAATTAGTAGAATAACACTCATGTCCATTCCTTTTTGTAAAATTTGAAAACTTAAATGCATAATCACATCGACATTATTGCATTCTCGATCGGTTATTATACAAAACACAACGTAGATTTAACAGTTTGGGTATATGTTATGTATAAACAAATGACTAATTAATGTTTGATCAGATGGTTAACATTATTATTCGTTCTCTCTCTCACTTCATAATAGATTGAATTTCATTTGTGATACAATAGTTTGATGCGTAAAGAACCACGTACAACTGAATCATTTTTTTTTCCACATTATCTGAAATATATACTTATGCATATATATATATTTATCTAAGCACGTTTACACATTTACAAAGAAGTGCACGATCGGATCATTTGACTCCCTTTGTTCCGGAGCGGCCTGAAATGACAGGCGATGGCGGTCAGACGACGAAGAATGTTTGTCACCGTCAAACGGGCACGAAATTCAATTTATTCTAGCAAACCTATAACTTTATAAACCTAAAATAAGTGCAAACCTAGGAAGACTAAAGACAAACCCAACGATAGAGGGGACGTTCTCAAAATTCGCTGTTGAGCGTAGTTACAGATACACGTTGTTTGCTCGTCCACTTACGCCCGGGAAGCGCGAGCGTTTTCGAACGATTGGTCGGACGTCGGCCTTATTGTGCCGATACCGAGACCGAGACCAATTATACTACATTATTATTATAATTATTATATATATAACAATCATTCGTAAGCAAAATACATGTTGGAAAAAAACAGTTTGATAAAATGACAAATGATTAAAAATAAGATTATTAATTAAGAAAATATTGAGAATAGTGAATCTTAGAAATCATTACATATATTTAATAATATTATATGAATTATACATTTGTAGTAACCTTTTATTTATAATATGTTATTATTGTAATATTATCGCGGAATTGTCGCGATAACGACGACGATGTCGGAAGTGCGTGTGCCGCGCGTACGGAGTTTGTCGCGCGTAAGTCACCTCCGTAGTCGGACGTTAAATTGATATTGTATAAGCGAAATAATAGAAGTTCTTAATAATATTGTTTTTATTATTTTAATCACATCGGCGACTAACACTTACATCACCCACTGTTCGCTCAATCAGTCTACGACAGATCAGGTGTGGGGTCACCGGTGTGGTAGTTTGTAATCGATGGTGTGAGGAAGTGTGGTTTTAATAAAAGTAAAGAATTTCGTGTGCATTGTGTCGCGTTCGCGTAAAATTACGTATTCGCTTACGTTAGTCGCTAACGTTATACTATCAATATTTGTCTTGTTAATATTGTTCGTTTTTTTTTTTTAAACGTAGTACGTCGCAATCGTACATAAGTACTTGACTCGCATAATATTGTTAAATTTTATTCGCGTATATATTGTGCGGTGTTTAACTCGAGTGGATTTCACGTGATTCTTATTTGATAATAATATTGATATTGTTAAGCAATGGTTAGTGGGAAATACAGTGTGATTGACGACAACACTAATACGATAACACAACATCGTCGTTGGTTTAATATGTCTGAAAACTTGCCAGAATTTGATCCGGTAAACACTGCGATGGCGATTGATCAGTGGATCGACAAAATCGAAGAATATGCGATTCTGTATGAGTGGGATGACGTAGCGATACAACATTTCGCACTTTCAAATCTTACAAGTGTGACAGTCTACCTAGAGCTAATCGAACATGGTTCGATTGGACGACATTATTAAAAGATAATTTTCCAGCAACTGCTATTGAAGATATTGTGCAAATATAACTTGACGCACAAAATTTTACACGTGCTTCAGGTCAAAATGTAATTGAATATTTTTATATAAAAATTTCAAAATATAATCGTGCTAAAATGGATGATGCAGAAACGATTCAATGATTGGTCCGTGCACTTGATAATAACAGATATCGAGATTATCTCGGACCTCTTACGAAATATTTCCGACGTGCCGAATTACTCCCGCACATAGTTGCGGCGAGTGAATATATAAAAGATAAAAACGAATATTCTAATCAGGGAATAAGTAACGGTATCAATAGAAACACCGACGTGGAGAAAACGTATTTATCAAATAATCGAAACGTGACAAAGTCAACAATAATTTGTTTCCGATGTAAAACGTCATTCCGTTTCAAACGTCTCGTTCCGAAACAGGGCATAAGGCAAATTAGTGCAAGAGTAAAATAAATGATCGCGGGACTACGATGACTAAAACAATTACGAATAATACGGCGAGAAGTAGACTAAATCAAACCGTATTAAAATTGGGCTGTTCAACAATTCAACAGAAATATTTTAGGACGCGATAATCAACGTTACTAGTGTTCAATCTTACATAGATATGGTAGCTTCCTGTGTAGCTATAAAAAAAGTGAAGTGGACCGATTGAATATTTCATATAACGATAAGATTTATAATGAATTCATCGGATATGGTTTTGGACGTGTAAGAGCGTCAGGGCATTTCGAGTCCAACATTAGTATTGATGATGGCGTTAGTGCGTACGTGCCGATCAATGTGGTACCGGACGACGCACAAGAAATAGCTTTATTGGTAGGACACCCGTTTACAGAACAGCCTCACATAATGATAACAAGTACGACCGATGAGTTAAAGGTGGAAGAAATTATACAAAGCGAAGCTATAAATCAAGTGGTTAAAACACCGATGTGGGCTAGTAATGCCGCCGTAATTCCGAAAAATCATGTCGGACATATTTCAGTGAATGCGAATTTTTATGACAGTGATTTATGTATCGAAGGTGGTGCGCGTGCAACACAACAAATGATTCCACGATGTTTAATCACCACGGATAATCTAGGACGAACTACTGTGCCGATGATGAATTTATCGGACGACGATTACGAAATTAAGAAGGGCGATACTATCACGAGAGGAGTGTGGTTTTCCGAGAAAAGTGAACCATTGATTAGTCGTGAAGTAAATACAGAACAAATTCAATTATACGAAATCGTTAGTGATTTGGACGCTGACTAACTCTTGAACGAACATAAAGAATTTGTTGCTCGAAATTTGAGACAAGTGGGATGTACTAATTTGGCGGAGATGAAATCAGTTCTCAAAGACGATCAACCAGTTGTATATCGACCTTATCGTTTAGCATATTATGAAAGAAAACGTGTACGAGACATGGTGGAGGAATTAAAGGACGCGAATATAGTGGAAGTTGGTGATTCGGAGTACGTCAATCCAATACTACTCGTGAGGAAGAAGACTGGAGATGTACGTATGTGTGTGGATTATCGTGCAATCAATAAAAAACAGTTCCGGATAAATACCCATTGCCGAGGACTGACGATCAAATTGATAGACTTCACGGTAATACATATTTCACCAGTTTAGATTTATTCAGTGGATATTATCAGGTACCGATCAATGATCCCAATACTCGCGCGAAATTATCTTTTGTGACTCCAGATGGTAAATATACGTTTAAACGTATGTCGTTTGGACCAACGAATTGTCCGGGTATTTTCTCACGTATGATATGTACTGCGTTAGGAAAATTATTGTATTCTATAGCACTCGCGTATTTAGATGATATTATTATACCTAGTAAAAGTATAATAACGATAGCGAAGAAATTAATCCGACCGAGACGTTACGTAAAAATAAAGCGAAAAAAAAATATGTATATATATATATAATTTTATGTCGAATATTGCGAGTGCGTAATTATGATATGTATTAATGCTTTATTTTGAATTATTATGAATATTCTTACTATTATTATTTCTTTTTGTATACATTTATATATATGTTTAAATTATTATTTTGTATTGTCGAATCTAGTTTGTCGGGACGCCAAACCGTCAGGAAAACCGACTGTAGTAACCTTTTATTTATAATATATTATTATTGTAATATTATCGCGGAATTATCGGAGTTTGTTGCGCGTAAGTCACCGCCGTAGTCGGACGTTAAATTGATATTGTATAAGCCAAATAATAAAAGTACTTAATAATATTGTTTTTATTATTTTAATCACAACTAACACTTACATCATTCACTGTTCGCTCAGTTAGTCTACCACACATTTAATATTAAAATAGCACCAATATATTTGTGATAAGAAAGGAACATATTCGTTTTGATTAGTATAATTCCAACTTGTTCGTAGTTTTTGCAATATTTCATATAAATCAATTGGTTACTCAGAGGACAATTGATGAAAATACCAGAATATTATAATAAGTAGTTATTATAAATAGCAAAAGTATGTGTTATTATCATTTGTTAGCATTGTATTAAATTATATTTTTAACAAATTTATTCCTTAAATACTAAATATTTGCTCATTCCTATATAAATTAGCTTATATTTATGTAAGCGTTTACATTATCTTTTAATTGATTTATAAATGTAAAATAACTCTGTATTACTAATTAATTTTTTTTTTTTTTTTTGGTATTATGATAAGTACCATCATATTTTTTCATAATCATTCCATCGTATTGGAAGTATTGGCTTTGAAACGCAAAAAAATATATATATTTATATAATGTATTATAGAGACGCTAAATTAATTGAAATCATACAAATTATATGATATATAAAAAATATAACTGTTGATTAGGATACGTTATGCTGGAAAACGTCATTGGCGGCTAACGATCTACCACAACCGGCTGCTGTATTGTTTCCATATTTTATACCCTCATTGTTATCATGATCGTGTTAGCATATCAACATCTATTCGGCTTATTTAGAAAATAGGCTTTTTAAAGGCTCTTTGATTTAAAATTTGGATTCTTAATGTAGATATCTTAAATGACTATTACGTGAACACAAAATATATATAGTCATGCTCCAGATGAACAACAGATGTACAGAGAATAAAAATCGTTGGTTTTACATTAGTCTCAACTATACACTATGGAACCTATAGATTTGATACTTTTATTAAAAATGATATAAATAACGTGGGCCAATTAAATTGAACAATATAAAAGACTCTAGATTTATTATAGCTATATGTGTAGCTGATGTAACCTTATTTAATATATACATACCACCAAACGAAGTATAGCCCACCTGATCGCTATCAGCAATTTCAAAAATACCATTACTCAGTGGTGATACTAACATGGTAAAATTTCATAGGTAAACACTTCACGTTCACTGGTTTCACTTATATTTGTACTATGTTCTACACTTAGCTCAATATTAACCTAGATAATTACACTATTGATTTAAACTTTACTTTTATTTCCATGAGAAACGGTATTGGAAAAAAAATCGCATTTATATTTGTACATTTGATAAACCGTTTTAAGCATACAAAACGGGTTTATATTCATAAACTACATAGCCTTGAGTGATTTAACATTTAAAAAGATTCAACTTTTTTAAACCGTTTTAAAGTGTTTACATGACATGAATGCATGCGTTTTAATTTAAAAACAGTTTAGATTTAAACCGTTTTAACACCATCATATATACGTACTTAATGACTAATATCAAAATAATTTAAAGAACATCGAGTAACGACGGCTGTTAAGTCCGGGCTATATAAGTTATGATAACTAAAGACAGTCACCAATACGATTTTCTAGACTAGAGATAATCCACTCTAAATTAAGGTTGCCAGATTATACATATAAAAATACGAAACAAATATGTATTCTTCTATATTAAAAAATTATATTCTGCGATAAAATTAAAAATACTTTATAACATCTATTAAGTGACATAAACGTAAACATCAGGATTTAATCAGTTGTTATAATATTATCAGATACGATTTTATGTTCCAGTGCAGACTCAAGCGAAAAGAAATTAAGAAAAATTATAATAAATGATAATGTCGGTATTTTTTTTTTTTATTTTAATGTGAAAAAGGGATTTATAATTATATACGGGACAATTTAGCGTCTCGAGAATAGCTTTTGGAACAACGGGAGAGACTATTGAAATACGCTACTTTCCGTATAATACGGAACGTCTGGCCACCCTAAACCTAAATATAGAATGCATTTTATTGTTATTTCCGTTCCACAATTATTATTATATAATAATATTGCTGACGTCCACGAGCAAACATAACTAACATAACATAATCTATAAAATATAAGCGTGTCAGTCATTATTGTAAATGGTAAATTAATTTAAATCTTAATAGAATCGTGAGACAGTCGATTATAGATCACTGATTGGAGTGCCTTAAGCATTCGAAAGAGAAGTTGATAATCTGCTTTTCTACACCGCAATCACATTATAATTAATTTCCTATACCTCATTTTAGCAAGGAATCTGCATACGTAACATGGGGAGTATGGCCTCTATTACGTGTGCACCATATGTTGCATGATAGTTCAATGCCTGCAGGTGTATATCCTGACGATATCTTGCACAGAAGATTGTCGTACTATACTTTACCAGTTGGCCATCATTTCGAAATTAGTGTTAGTTAATTCCATTGCTTTTTTTATTGGGGGATTTCTAAATATCATAAATTGACATTAAATGTCAATTTATGTCAATAAATGACATAAATTGTTATTAGAACAAAAAAAGCAAAATGACCATACATTGCAAGGCAAAAAAATATGCGTGTTACATGATTTATCCGCTAAAATATTCTCCAAGCATTTACTGGATATTATTAATGGAAAAATAAAGTGTCATAGAAATACACAATTAATTATCTGATAGAATACAAAAAACATGACCTGGAAATTTATTTCGTTTAAATCAATAGTTACTGTGACAGAAAAAAATAAAATTGTAAATTACATAATTGAATTCTAAAATTCACTCGATTTAACAGGACATCCACCACAAAATTCCCGTTTAAAAACAGGTTCACCTATAATTTTGCTTCGAAAAATAAACGCACCGTGACATTATAATGGAATGATATAAGTTATTAAAAAGATTATGGGAAATGTCATTGAAGTAACAATATCAAATGGAAAGTTCAGAAATGAAAATGTTTTATTGTCACGCATTCCACCTTATACCTTATAAACTAACAATAAATATTATTCAAGATCTAGCGTTTAGATAATTGAAAAAAAAATGTCATCAAAATTTATATTTGATAATGAATAATATACTAAATACTTTGTATTGAAATAAAAAGTTTAAATAATTAAATAGATAAATTTATTATAAAGTTACCAATATTATCGTGCACCTACAGGCAGAACAATGTCAGCCAGTTCAGCTAACATTAATATATAATTTCGAATATAATTCATAAATGACAAGAAAATACATAATAAATTATAAACAGTTTTTTTCTTAATTTTTAAGTTATAATTTTTATTATTGAAATAATTAATTGTTATGCATATACATCAAACAATATACATCGTCCTAAAACACTTTCATTTTCAATTGTTTTGAACCTAATCGATTACCGGTCCATTACCTTAATCAAAAGTTGATGAAGATGCTGTCTGATCAACGATATCGAAAATGTAATCTTGACTTACAGATGGTAGTTGATCAAGTGTATTGAAATTCGCATTCTCATAAGTTTGTTCACATCCATTTTCAAAAATTTGAATGAATTTTGCCGGAGGTGAAATGATGTCGTTACAATAATTCGAAGGAATTCTCACATAGGTATAATCTAAAATAATCAAATGAATAAAAAACAATGTGTGAGCCAATATAACACATGTATAAATATAATGACTGAAAGAGGTAGTGATTAAAAATATGATATATATATATATGTATGTGCTAGTCACAAATGACCGTACTTTGTTATTCAAGTTGCAAAAATATTAGAGTTTAAGTGTTTAATAATATTTAAGTGCGTCAAAACCTAATAATATTTAACGAAAATGTTTTGACTAAAATAAGTTTGTATTTTTAGTGACATGTATGACTGATTTTATAACGAACAATAGAAATAATACACCGCAATACAATACAATAAATTACTTCATTATAACTTTAATTTACTTTATGAATTATATATTGACAATTAATTGTGAGCTGAACCAACCAGAAATGTATAAATATAACTATATAATATAGGTATAATAAAAAAATTGAAAAAAAATGAAAATAAAATAAAACAAAAAAAAATATGAAAATTTAATTATTTTAAATACATTAATAGTTAGAGTAAACATGTTAAGGAACACTTTGGAGAATCGTAAAATAAATACAGTGGCTTCAGAAGGATAAAAATAGGTTAGAAAACTGTTGTAGATTAATAACTATTTTTAATAGCAGGCAGTACAATGCAAAAAGTGGCAGGAAAGTACACATTTATGATTATTATTGTGGAAGGAACAATATAAAAAAGATCATTTAAAAAATAAAAAAAGGAGGATGGAACATGTGTTTTATGAAAGAAAAGTGGAGATGAAATAAAAGGAGAAATAGAGCTAAAAAAAAAAAGGCAAATGAAGCTAGTAATTAATCTCTTTTAAGATAATAAAAGCGAATAGAATATTTACTGAGAGAAGAGAAAATTCAGCATAATGAATCTTACTTAGAAATCATTAAATATATTTAATAACGTTATATAAATTATATATCTAATATTAAAATAGCACAAATATATTTGCGATAAGAGAGGAATATATATGGTATGATTAGTATAATTCCAACCTGTAAGTACTTTAATCAAAATTTCATATTAGTCATTTGGTTACTCAGAGCCAATTAATAAAAATTCCAGATTAATTTAGTAATTATTACAATCAAAAGTATGTATTATAATCACTAATTTTTATTATTGGTAAGCATTGTCTTGAATTATATTTTTAACATCTTTTTTCTTAAAAACTAAAAGTTTATTAGATCCAATACAAATTAACTAATATTTATGCAGGCGTTCACGTTATCCTATGATTGATTTATAAGTCTAAAATAACTATTTATAACTAATTAACTATGTTTTCTTTATTTGTTCTAATGATACATACCAACATAATTTTCCACAATACTTCCAACATATTTGTAATAAGAGCATTGTAACGCTAAATAAACACATAATGTATTACAGAAGGGCTCAATTGATTGAAATTATTGCAATTTTACAATAAATAAGAAATATAACTAATGATTGGGTTGCAATAATATATTGTTTCACTTTAATGTACCCGGGTTAGATATTAAGAGCTTTAATTTGTCATTGAATTTTAAATTTTAAATTTTAATTTTTTGGTATTAACAGAATAATGAACAAGAAACCATTTAGAGATATTGATTTCGGTAAAGTCGGAACTTTATTAAATAACAGAAATCAGTGCCTAATATATTACCTTTCAGTTCTCTATTAACACACATACCTAATTCTAAGTAAAAACAATTAAAATATTATACAATTATTTTCATGAAACATATGTACAATTTATATTATTTTCCTTCATTTTTTTTAATTTATTTAAAATTTCATAAATAATTAAAGAAAATCGACCTAAATGAAAAGTTTGACAATAACGATGTACAGACTTTATCTGAGATTATACTTTTATTGTTGTATTTATAGATATCATTATAAAATAATGATTTTTTTCTCTTTTTGAATATCAAATATATTTTTCAAGTAAATAAATATTTAAACCTTTATAGCCCTATTTGTGTAATCAAATTATTAAATTGTTGGATTGTTAATAATATATATCTAAATTTAGGAATATAAATTGGTGCAAAATGTTTCATATTCAATTAGATAATAAAGGCTTACGTTGGGAATAATATCATACTTTACATAATTACTTACTCACTCCAATGAACATACGTTCCAAAGCTTCTTCTTGTGAGTTTCCTTAAACATACACACATGTATTTCGTTAATGTAGTAATATTTATTGTCATTAAAGAAATAACATTTTAACATATTTTATTGTAATTTTTAATATTAATATTTAACTCCCAATGCACATAATCTACTATTATTTTAGTTAAAATATCATAACGGACTTTATATATTTTCTACAAAATTAGCACATACAAAATATTTACCACTAAATCTATCCAATTTTTTGCTATTTATCAGTTCTAAAAACAAATGATTAATTGTGTAAATATTCGTAATTTGTTCATAAGTTCTAAAAATAATTAATTAATTACAATTAATACAAATATTTGTAATTCATATATTTAACGTTTGTTTTCATGACAATAGTAAATATACCATTTAATATTCATGTAGTGTATCGAATTATATAATATAATATTAAATGCTAAATTTGTATTATTACATAGTGTTATATAATTTAAAAAAATCAAAATAAAGTTGTATTTCCTATTTCTATTATCTTACTTTCGCACTTTTCCTCTTTTATTTTTCTTTCATCCTGATAACGTCCTTTTAACATAAGTATTAGTATCGTGGAACGTGGTTATAATTAACGAAGCAAAAATAGTTATTAAACAGGTACAATAAGACACAACTGATTCTTTTAAAAGAAAATGCCCACCTGTTTTATCTAGTCTCTCAATACACCAATCCATTGGGCTTTGAAACATGTATGGTAAATGGTTTTTGTGTGCTTGAAATTGTATAATTTTAAAAAAATTATTGTTATTTATTATTAGATAATAAAAAAAAATCGTAATTAGTAAATTAATAATAGTTTTATAAGATATTCACATATATCATATTTCTTTAAAATTAGTCTATAGAAATATCTACGGACTTATGTATTTTTTGTATTCAAAAATACGATACATACCCAGGAGATAACTTTGCCAAAGTTCTCTTTGATAGGCATGTAAAATTGCTGAAAATTATACATTTATATATATATATATATATATATAAATTTATACAAATGTATACAAATGTATATCCACCATACAATACAACACCATAAAACTTATTATTAAACGATAGTTTTTTATTCATTGTGTATCTGAAGAATGACTAACATATTAAATATTCAGGAGTACCTGTATACGTATTAAAAATATAATAAAATAACCTGCATCTAAAATATAAATTTCGTCATTTGGAATACCTAATAAAATAAAATTTAATTAAATAATCTCAATAAATGTGTCCAGCACGGATCAAAGGGTGGGGGCAAATTTAAAATTCAAAAAAATGAGGGATCGTTACTCTCACTATATATATTGCACGATTTATTATCATTATTACTAATTTTATTATAATTATTATTTTCTTATTAATAATTATTAATTTTATTCTATACATTAATTATTTGACCATAATAATATTATAAATAAATATTCAACTTTAATTTAAACATATTAAATAAAATAGTACAATTGTAATTCACTATACCCTAGTAGGTATTACTTCCCCATAATTATACACTGACATTTGATTTAATAATGCGAGTTTAATGATTACCTTATTACAGTGATCATATTAATAATAATTTTGAGATTGTCAATTTGTCATTTGGGCAATTGATTGTAGATACAATTTTATATAATGCTCATAAAAGTGTATTTAAAATTTCAAAATGTCTTGTTTTTAAATAACTCACTAAAATTGTAATATATATGCATGAAGATTTCTTTTTTATTGTAATCTATTGGATAATGCAAAAGACAATATTTTATAAATATTTATTATACAGTTATATATTTTTAAACTACATTGGTCGAAACTGTCGACCTAAATAATTACTTGATACATTAGAAATATTAAAAATTCAAATCATTCATATTCTTAATTATTTTATTAGCTAAGTCAAATGAAAAATACCAAATTTCTTCAATATGGCATAATTATTTACAAATTTAAAATACCAAAGTCTGGTAAACTTACTATGATGTCCAAATACATCAAGTTGTTCTACATAATATATAAATTGTACATTAAATTTTGATAGCTGTGTACATAGAAATATTTTATTACATTATTATTCGTTAATAATATATTATTATTTGATGACATGCTTTTATATATGTCATATTCGTACTGTAAATTCTGGACAACAATAAATATATATTTATCACTATTGAAGTTATCTAGCGACCGTCATCAATTTACAATTAAGACGACGCAATGCAGTGGTGGGGAAAGGTCAACTTTCGGTTAAAGGTTATACATAAATTAATTAATTTCTGCAGAAACAACCATACAATAACAGTATGGTTCTTGTACATAAAAATTTAAATATTAATAGTTAACCGTTAAGCATAGTGTATAAATCATATAAATTAAAAAATTGAATTAATTAAATAAGAAATAACTTTTCAAAATCTTTTCACATAATATCGTTAAAAATAATTTATCAAGAATTTAAAATATATTTTAATAAATAATTATTTTATTATAATTATTTTACAAATTATGTAGTCAATGAACTTACTAATACACACTGAAGTAAAAGAAAGAAAAATACTTTTAATGAATAGAAAGTATACAAATTATATTTGCACATGTATCGTAAACTGCCGTGAGATAGATGTAGAGGGACGATGCTTTTTAGAAAACGCGTAACTAATGCACTTTACAATAAATTTATGTTTTAATGTTGTAATCCCTTTAGATCATTGTATGTTCAGTTCACAACGTGCAATGTTATTGATATATGCAAGGCCTATCTATAAGGTCAATATAATACAATTTATTAAAGTTGTTTATTAAATATTTTTTCTTGAATACATTCTGGTAAAAATTTAAAAAAAACGAATTCTCAATATTTCATTAAAAACAAAGACAACTTATAGATAGGAATTCGTATATTTCATGGAAATTGGAATATTTTATTGGTCTTGATTTGAATTAATAAATACATGATAATTATGTATAATTGCATTATAGTAAAATTATTTATAAATACGAATATAAATACATGAAAATTACATACATTCTTTCCACGCTACATATAAATAAAAAAATTGAGTCTCGTCATTGTTTTATATGATACTATAATACAATATGGCTTGTATATAGATGAAATGTATTATTTAATAACTTTTTATAGGTGACTACTTACACATTAAATATGAAGATTAAATTATTTAAATATACTATATAGAGTTTAAGAGGTGTATGGTTTACTTACTCATATCAGGAATTAAGACAAAAATTTCTGTAGGTAATATAATAAAAATCAGTAAACTAGTTACAATTATTTTCTGGTTTTTGTCATAGTTATAAACTAAAGCTAATTTTGACATTTTAAAAAATTGTAACTATGATCTGCTATCATACGTAACACTACATAACCATAGTTTGTGTTTATAAGAACAATTAGTTAATTAGCATTCAATTAGACGGCTAATATTATATTTCGTGAAAATTCTTCAAGAAAATGCAGCTTGTAATTTATTAAAACTGCATTTCAAAAAAAAAAAAAATTAAATACGTAAACTAAAAACCGTAATGCTGCATTATAAATAAATAAATATAAATAATATAAATAAATAAATTATATATTGTCGACCAATCATATTATAAATTTTTTATTAATTAAGCGTATGGTATTAGTTTGGATATATATTACAAATTTATTTGTGAATTTCGTTCCCATTTTTGTAAAAACTGTATATTATACATTCAAAATAAAATAAACTTGCAGTACTAACAAATACTATTTAGAAGATCACGTCAACAATCTAAACCTAACTTTAATCGATATTCAGTCCTATACCTCTATCTGCAGTAGATGAATATGCAATGTGGTCAAGGAAATTGGTAACTTCATTTTGATGTTCATTAGATAGATGCGCCTGTGTTTGATTGTGATCTGTGTTCAAATAAAATGCTGGCATTCCATATTGATCAAAAGAAATTAAATATAATGGAGGTGTTTCTATGTTATTGCAATATTCGAACGGACCTCTTGCATAGGTAAATTCTATAAAACAAAATAAATAAATAAATAAAATGAATATCAAATTTTGACTAAGCTAATTCTATATTGATAACCATATGTTGACTGAAAGAGGTAGTGAATACAGTTATAACATATTTGACATACAATTTTACAATAGTGAAATATTATGATATAGTGATATATTAGGTATATTATAATATTAGGTACATGAAATGTTCGGGCGTATTGCTGTAATACTAACGGAGCGTCGACCGATACACCAATATCATTAATTCCAGTCATTACCGCCGTTTATCCTTTTATTTATCTGTCGTCGGCGTGTCGTCATCGTATATACACTGTATCCGTTTTTATTACACATTGATTCCGTTACCGTTTGATTTTTTTTTTTTTTTGGTAATTGTCAGTTTTCTACATTTTTGCACCACCTTGTAATATTTATATTTAGGTATATGATATGATGTACATTGATTAAATATAAATATATAGTTTTTGCCAGGAATAACATTTAAATTTACAACAATTAGGTTTAATTTACACTGCAGAATTAAACAATGTATAACCAATATAGCTATGATAATTATATCTATAATAATTGAAAGTGAAATTATAAAACAACAAATACAAAATAAAAATTAAATGATAGCTAAATTATACTGGAAAACTTTAAGAAAAGAAGAAATTAATTATATATAACTAACTATAATTAACTATAATTAACTAAAAATAACATTTCGGAGTATTTGAAAATAAATCGTGAGGATTTGGATGGACAGAAATAGATTAGGGAGTTGTTGTCGTTAGATACGTGCTAGTATTATGACAAAAAGATGGATAAATTTACATTTATTAAGATTATTATGAACAAAACAGTATAGAAAGGATCATTTAAATTACAAAAAAGAAATGAGCTTGGGGAATGAAATGTTTATTATATGAAACATAAGTGAAGAATATGAAATTAAAAAAAATATAGCGATAACAGGTGGCAAATGAAGCTGGTAATTTACTCCATTCGTGATAACAACAACGAAAGAATAAATAATAAAAAAAGAGAAAACTAATAGGAAAGCATCTACATAGGGGAATAAATATACATAAATTCATGTTATAATACTATAAGAATATAGTGCATACCAACATAATTTTTGACAATTCGTCCAACATATTTCATGTAATTCATTTGCATTGCTAAAAAGAAATATATAACATATGTTATGTATAAGCTTATTTAAATCATCTTATAAGAAATATACATCGTATTATAAATATAACGTATAGTATTAAAAAACGTCTATATGATACATCGAATTAAAACTAATTGGTTATAATTTTTATGCTATAATATACATAAATATATATTTTATCAATTTTCAATTTATAATATTTTTGTTCAAACAAAGTTTATAACACATATGAAACAAAATATTTATATATTTATTTTTTTGAATAATTGAATATATTTAAATGATTAATATAATACTTTTATTTACTCTGGAAGGTGTTTGATCTAATTCGATTACATAAAATCGAATAAAATAAAAGTTAAAAAATGTGAGATATTAGTTTAATTAAGTTAATTTATGATTATTGTCTTAGTATTTATAAAAAATGTATAATAATATATTCCCCCACCCGCAAAAAAAAAAGGTCTATAACGATATTATACTGCATTATATTCCCCCTGAAATATTGCTTGTATAGTCGCATAGTCTTATATAGACTAGGGTAGAAATCATCACCCAAAAATGTGTTACATGGAATAAAACGAACCTTTGTAAATATCGATAACAAGTTTTAAAAAAAAAGAGTGTTTCAAATCATTATGAACCTATTTTGTCTAATGAAATCATTGAGCGTTAAAATTATATACAAATATTTCAGAACATACTAACTATGTCATTATTATTATTTTTTTTTTTTATTACACAAATATTTACATACTCAATCTCATAAATATGGCTTCCAGAGCGGTTTCCTGTGAATATTCTTAAAGAAAAAATACATTTATGCAGACATTTTGATTGTCGTATAATAAATAACATTTAAACATATTTTATTATTATTATTAATGTTAATATTGACATTAAAATCTTAAATTAAATTATTATATATATTTTTTTTTTAATATCAAGAGGATTTTTTGTTTGAAATTTTAATATTATGTGCACACAAACTATTTACCACTCAATTCAGGTAATATAATGTTATTCAGCATTTCTAAATATAATTGATTAATTGTTTAAATATCATGTGGATTTTATATTAACAATAGTAAAAATATAATTTAGTATCCATAATATCTGTCAAATTGTATAATATAATATTAGTTGCAAAGAAATGTATTTTTATAAAGTATTATTTAACTTCAAGAAGTAAAAAAGTAATTTTTATTCCCGTGTATATACAATGTCTACTAATTTATGTATTCTGGGATCGAATAATTATATGAACAAAGCTTTTTTTTAATGATAATCAACGTCCTCCATACGTATAAACATTTGAATATTAAAATGTCATTACAACAAACATAATATAACAAGCAACATATTTAAAAAATTAGAAGATGAGTTCTCGTTTGAAATTTTTGAATAACACGGTATGTTAATTTCTCGTATATCTTACCTTTGCATTTATCTTCAAATGGTATGCTTGATTTCTTTTCAAATTCTTTTATCAAAAATATAAGTATAATTAAACGTGAATATTGTTAATGTGACTATAATTATTTTTAAGTGGTACATAATGTCACAATTGATTTTGTTGAAAAAATTACTAACCAGTATATTTTAAAATGTTTAAACACCAAGTCATTGGTTTTTGAAACATGTATGGCATATTATTTCGGTGTGCTAGAAATTATATGATTTTAAAGAAATTTGTGCTAGTTACTATTCGATATTACAAGATATACATTATCAAAAAACGAATACGAATTTTGTTTGATATTCACATATTTCATAGATCCTTTTACTAGTTATTTTAAATACCCACTTACTAATGTACATTTATTTATTCACGAGAACTTTACTTACATTCGTAGAATTTAATAAGCAGTTCTCTATGATAAGAATATACGATTCCTAAAACATATGCATAAATTAAAAGTGGATTTATCTACACTGACTACTACACCGATAAATTTTTCAGCAATCGTATTATTACGATTGTACATTATTTTATTATCAATTATTAATTATTATAATAGAAAATTATACGAACGACATCTACTCGTTATATGAGGAATGACTAACATATCCCAAAATTAAGAATACCTGAATAAGTAATTAAAATTAAAATAATAACCTTCATTTTTTTTAGGATCACAAGGAACGACTATAAAAAATATTGACTATTAAATAATTATAATACAAAAATTGCAAATATATGGGTATTTAATTGTTTCATATTCAGCGATGAGTCTTAAGACAATGACACAATAGTCATATAAAGATAAAATACAAAAATAATAATAATAATTTTTAGGTTGACAATTTTGTTGTGAAAACATGAAATTCAAGTCAACCTTCCAAATCAAACCAAATCACTTTTACCATACGCTCTAATGAAAGTCGTCTAGTCTACTTCGACAGCACCCAAATCGCTATCTCCACCCAAACAAAACACCTAGTACTAATACTTAACAAACGCGTCACCTGGGGTCCCCAACTTGAAGTCAAACGCCAAATACTTAACCAACGGCACCAATTACTCAGACCCCTAAAACGTTCCACACTCTCCCTAAAGATAAAACTAATGGTTTACACAGCGCTTTTACGTCCCATCTGGTATTACGGTATAGAACAATAGGACCGTGTCAAGCAGTCAAATACTACAAATATACAGGCATTCCAATCGATATGTCTAAGGATAATAACTTCAGCTCCATGGTGCATTTAAAAATATTCGCCTTTGCATTCCATAATTAACCACATTTACCACCATAACTTACAAAAATTCCTAACCTAACAATATTCCAGTTTACCCACATAGACGCCTTAAAAGGAACTTAAGTAGGGAACTAATCTCATCTTAAAAAATTTCATCTGGAATGACGCCACTGGACGACTTCCCCACTCACTCCTCCTCTTTTCTTCCTTACCTCTAATTTACTTATTGTACGTAAACATTTTCGTACAGATTTTGAATATTTATTTATAAAGTAATTATAAATAAAAAAGGTTGGAAATTTGTCGTTTAAGGCGAACTGTATTCGTATCATAGTCGTAATTTTGAAAAGTAATTAGCAAAATATATTTTGTTTGATATGTATATTTGGTTATTAAATTACTCACAAATTTTGTTATATGCATGCATGAAAGCATCAATTTTATTTTGTTCCACTGCAAGATGGAAGAAATACAACAATTTTTAAATATTTATTATACATTTAGTATAATTTAACTACGATTGTTAAAACTCTCAACTTGAATAATTACTTGATAAATGACAAACTTTAAAAATTAAAATACTTCATAGTCTATATTAGTTTTATACACCAACTCAAATAGAAAGCTCCATTTTTTTCAAAATATAAGAAAATATATATTATAGTTTTAAAGATAAATTTACGAAAATACTTACAATGAAACTTTCCAATTTCAATAAGTTCAACTATATGATAATTATGTTTTACATTAAATTAATATTGCAATGTACATACATATATTTCATTACAACATTATCAAATTATTATATATTTAAATTTGCTGTTGTTATGATGTGCTGTTACAAATGTAGTATGCGTCATGCTATTTTTTTTTGGACAGCAATGATATATGTTTAACTATTGGGGCACTACAGTCTTGCTAGGTGCCATGTTATACACACAATTATTATTTATTGTTTATTATATAAGATTAAATTCTTATATATTTCTGGATAATATTATTCGTCGGTACTTCACTATAAAATCGTATACTTACTATCGTATACTATAATATCGTGTATTTATTAATACACGAATAATTAATAAATATCTTTAACAATCAGTAGCGGATTTTCAAAATTTTTCTTTGGGACCAAAAAAAAAAAGAACAACAAATTTATATAAAAAAAGTGTTTGATTTTCCTTTTTTGGTTTTAGAATATGGATAACTACAGAGTGTTTGTTGGAAGAGGGGGCGTCCAATACCTCTAGTGAATCCGCAATTGTTAACAATCATTTTATTAAAAAATCTTTTAATCAAGTGAAAAATCTTAATCATTATCCTGTTGAGCATAATAAGTATTTGGTCTGACATGTTTTAGTATAATAGCATTTCTGATAATAGTGATAAGAAATTTAGTGCCCTATTGAAAGAAATTTCTGGCTAAAGTTACTCCAATGATATTGTCGATTTGATAATTTTTGAGCTGAATGTGAAAAACTCATACGCATTACTCATAGATGAATATAAATAAATTCAACAGTCTTTCTTAATAAAACAAACTAACTAATAAAATTATTATTCGCATTAAAGATTTTTTTTGAGTTGTAGAATTTTATTTAAAACGCAATAAATCGATAAATATCCCATCTTTTCATCTATGTCAAGTCTTTATAATCAATATTGTTAAAAATAATTATTTGGCGAGATATATGTAATCAATAAACTTACGAATACACACTAAAGTAAAGAAAGAAAAACTATTAATGATTTAAAAGTATTTAGTGTTATACAAATTTATCTGAATTTACATTTTATTATAATTTTTCGTTTCAGCTTAAAACATACTAGGTTCATATCATGATTTTTATATTTGGACTACCTATCAAGTCAAATGGTCATTGGGAATAATTCAATAATATTTTGATAAAATAATTAAATGTATACACGTTGTGTTCATATATTTCATAAAATTATTTGTACTGACGCGTAAAATATTTTGTAAAAATTTCAAATAAAAGAATTTATTTATTCATAACATTTTATTAAAAAAAATAAAAAAATGAAAAGTATAGATGTGAGATATGTATATCTCAAGGAAATTGGAGTAATTTATGACGTTTGAATTGTGTGAACTCTTATTTAGAACACAATATAAAAAAAATCAATAATAGAATAACACATGACGAACATATTTATAACTATTTAATAAACGAGTATTGAAAATTCCATATTTTCTCACTACACTACTCATAATGAAAATAACGGATTTCATCGTTAACTTAAATGATATTGTAGTATAATATAATAACGTGTATATCAGTGTAATGTACAATTGGATGGTTTTTTTGTAGGCGAATTAAATATTTTAATTATTCTATATTACGTTTAAAACGTGTATAGTTTACTTACTCGTATTGGCTTTTGCATCGAAAATTGCCATAGCTAAAGTAACGGAAATTAGTAGAATAACGCTCATGTTCATTCCTTTTTGTAAAATTTGAAAACTTAAGTGTATAATCACATCGACATTATTGCATCCTCGATCGATTATTGTACAAAACACAACGTAGATTTAATAGTTTGGGTATATGTAATGTATAAACAAATGACTAATTATTGTGTGTTCAGATGGTTAACTTTATTATTCGTTCTCTCTCTCACTTCATAATATATTGAATTTCATTCGTGATACAATAGTTTAATGCGTAAAGAACCACGTACAACTGAATAATTGTTTTTTCCATATTGCCTGAAGTATATACTTATACATATATTTATATATATATATCTACGCACGTTGTTTAGCCAGCGACAAACACTTGAAAACTACGCGTGACGTAATAATCTCGTGGTTATTACGTGAATAGCACGACGGGCGCCCGGTTTTTTAAACGCTTGTATCTCTAATATATATATAGGTTAAGGGTATACTGAAAAACTCGAAAAAACGTATCCGGACACACCCACCGGACGCACGCCACTGTTACGGTAACTCGTAGACGTTGTCTGTTTACAGCGAAATCGTAATTGGAAAAACATTCCAACTAATTCCATAGATAAACCATTGAATAACATTAGTGATATTGTTTTACAATGTCGTAGTCAATAACGTTTAAACGAAGTATTTAAAATTCCGGAAAGTATTCCTATTCTTAATTAAACCACGTTAAAACATAATCTTAAACAGGAAATAGACGGGAAAACAATCGCAGTTAAGTATAATATAACTTGTCGTTATTTATTCGGTTCCCTTTTTGGGTTTATTTGTTTACATTATTCCTTCACGTTTGAAAACTATTTATTTTTTTTTTTTTTTGTACCTTATGCGTAAACACTAATATGACAACGCGATGAATGCAAATCCATTTTTCATGGAAATTTTTTATCACGTGATACGTTATTATTATGAAGGGACGAGAAGAAAAAAAAACCCGAGTCGTTCGAGTTTTCTCACGAATTAATGCGAAGTTTACGCGCGTTAATTCTGTATACACTGCCATATGCGGCGTATTTGCAAACGTTTTGGTGTTGTTTTTCGATGTACTCATCTGCAAATCTCTCGTTTTTGTCTTTTTTTGTCTTTGATATTCAAAATATTATATTCTTAAGTTTTTTTGCAAAATAAATTTTTGAAAAAAAAAATTATCTTCCGTATAAAACGAATAACTACACTAGTTATGTTCTTCGACTTTACTGTTTAAATTGTTTATTATTTTTTTGGATATCATATCCAAGTTGCACTTCTCTCACGTTTTGAATAAATAAAACGAATATTCCAATAATGATAAACCATTATTATTTCAATGTTTTAGACGTTCGTATGACAGGTGTTTTCGTCAATGATATAATCAGTTTCTCGTTTTAGATTATTAACATCAGTTAGTATTTACGATGTGTTTCAAAAAAAAAAAAAAAAAACACCTCCTAAACCCGTCGCAGAGAACGTTTTCTGGCACACTTTTCTGGCATATTTATTTATTTTTTTTAATATCGAAAACGCAACGACCGACACGTACGAAATATAAAACCGTATGATCCATTATTGACGTTACACGATTGGGCGACGTTAAGCACGTTGATAAATTCAAATCAAACGGAAACATATTTCAAAATGGATATTACGCGTTCGCTGTGGTGTTTTTCTTCGGAGTTTAGCGTGCGCGGCGGAAAAACGAATAACGTCGTTCTAGCCTCCCCTTCGACACCGTTTTCCGTTCCTGTCCTCGTAACCTTTCAATTATATGTCATCCTTTCATCCCCACCCCCCCCCCCCCTCGGCAAACGGTTTGCGTTCCCTAAAAACAATATTGACGATGGTAATTTTATTCATTGTTATTTTCTCGTTTCCTTTTTTTTTTTTTTCATTTTTTTTCATTTTTCGTCGTGTTTCCCGATAAAACGAACAGCGACATAGATACACACGTACACACCTAAACACATACTCGTATGACGACGCGTCTGCTTCGTCCGGATAAGCTCTGCGGACGGTCGCGAATCTTGCACGCACCCGAGAACGCGGAAAATATACGAGGCCGTTCGACAAACCGATCGTCACCACTGCCGTCTCCGTAATGGGAAACGTATACGCGCATTCGACGATCACTCGTCCCGGACACGGTAAACGCGCGCGAGTGAACGGCCGACGGAAACCGCGTGCGTTTCGGTGGCGTATAATTTTCGAAAACTACATTACGACCCGGCCGGTCCGATTTCACGGCGTCTCCTGGAGAACGACGTTCGTTTATTTTTTTGTATACAGTGCGCCTCGGACGGTAGAGCAGACCCGCCACATGAAAACGGGGGGCCCGGGACGATCTTTCGAACTGGGGGCCCCTCTCCACATACAAAATTGAAATAAAGCTCATTTACTGCCGCAAATATGTGTATGTTTAAGGATTTTTATCGTCATACCTATTGGTGTTGCAAGTGGTGAACGCTCTTTTAGTAAATTAAAATTATTAAAAAATTATTTAAGATCTTGTATGAGCCCATATTATTTTCTATCGATTTCAAATTTAATTTTCAATTTATTTTTCATTTGAAAAAAAACAAAAAATTCGTTTATGAATTCGGGGCCCTCCTCAAGGTGGGGGGGGGCCTGGGGCAATTTGAAGATTATTGTTTTCTATTATGTATAGTCTTTCTTCAAATTCAGTGGGGGGGGGAGTGAATACTACAAACGCCAAAATATCATATTTCATTATTTTATAAATGAATACAAATAAGATTCAATACAAAACCATGTTAAATTGAAAATTTTTATTCTATCAAATACATGTTTAAATTACAAGTGAATACATAAGTTATTATAAGATTAGTACGTCGTGTTATGACAATATTGTACGGGCGTACGGATAAGAAAGTCCGAACATTGTTATTAGTCATTCGTATTTTTATACGAGTTATGGACGGCCCCACAGATGACGTCACTGCGTTTCATTATCTGCGGCGATTTCCGTCCAAACACGCGCTTTTACACCGCGTTCGTATAATCAGATCATTCACCGTCCCGTATAGCACGACAAACGCGTGACGAAAATAACGCGTTTATCCGAAACGGCTCGACCGATTTTAACGATTTTTTTTTTTTTTCGTATATTCGTCAGATATAAGACAACGACTTACATTTACATTTTTGTATACCGGACACATTTTACGGGCCGTATTCTTTCGATGGGCCGTGAGCAACGTTTGTAGGTAAATCGTGTTATTAATAACACGTTACACACAAAACAATCGGTTTCTAGGGGTTAGCCGTACTACGTAAATATATATATATCTGATAATAGCGTTGTCCTCCGGTACCCGATATTTGGTGATGAGCCGAAAAAATTTTTCTTTTTCGCTAAATCTAGCGGCAGCGAAACGTTACCGGTTCGGCTGGTATACAATATAAATAATTTGTTCGCCGCCATCGTTGTCAACGATTTTTGATTTTCCATACCGTAATGTTACATTTCACGTGATCTACGGAAAGAACAAACAGCAACAGATGGGTGAAATGTGCAAATATTTCCGTCCCGTCCCCTAACTCTCTTCCTGCTCCGCAACACAAAAACGACAAATTTAATTTATGAACGTTTATAAAGTAGAATTCGAAATAACAGTTTCCCTTGAAGGTCTCGCAAACGCCGACGTCCGTACGTTTTATGTTTTCGTTTATAAAACGTTGTTTACCACGAACTTGCCGTGAGATTTATAGTTAAACGAGGCGGCGTGATGCACCGCGACCTATAGTGTCCACACCTACCGGTGCGATTTATACGCGCCCCTGTAAAAAAAATACCGCGAGAATTATTCCAAACACCACGTTATGACAATGTAACGCGGCGGGCTAAATACGTTTTATTTCGAAACTGCCGATCGAAATGTGACGTTGCGTCCAAATGATCGGAAACAACGTATCGTCTGTACCGGGTTTAAGATCAAAAAGCTAGACGGTTATTCGAACTGCTTTTCAGCTGTATCGAATTGAAATGTTCAAGAAAATATTCGTGTTCATTTTTATTTGTTTATTTAGTTATTATTGTGCCGATCGATGGTTGTTAATTAAAACTACGTTTATTACACCGGTATGCTGAAAACAAAATAAACAAATGTGCCGACGAGTTCAAATCTTTTGTCGGAATTAAAAACGATATTCATTCGAGATGGTTGAATTCTGTATTGGCCGTGCGCACACAAAATTATCTTTCGAACTATTCGATCGGACGATGTAACGCTGGCCTTGAATCGAATTGAATTGCTCTGGGTTACTTTGAATTAACTTACTCCCGAGGCTCCGTCGCCGAAATATTTGTCAATATAAATTCGAGACGGTTTGCCATTTCTTTATTTACGATTCATTGATCGAATAAACCGATTTACTAACATTTTTTTCGTCCAAGTGTAAAAATGTTGGTTCGAAAACGAATTCGATACTTTGAAAACAAATACGGATTATGACGCAGTACGCGATACACTCAAATGTTTGTACTGTAAAGGTTGATTTTTCTTTTTTTTACTTCGGATAAACACGTGAATATCACTAAATAATATTATGTAAATTATCGAAGAGTTCCCGTATTTCCTTTTAACTTACATTAAAAAAGTGTCTGTGCAAAAAAAACCGATAAAATTGTTTCGTGCCAAAGCATTATGGACAAATGATAGCATTTCGAAATATAGTTGGTAACAAATACCATTTGAGCGAAAAATCGAAAACGTATTTGTTTATACAGCCGTACGAAACAGTTAAACGCCTTTGTCATGAGATATTTGCTGCGCACCGATTGTGCGATCGCTTTGGGATTAGTTAAAAAATGTTCGAGGAACAATAGGCAAACCATTTCGATAATTATCGGATGGATTTAAAAAAAAAAAGTATCTCAAGCAGATGGATTACACTAATGGAAGTGCACTAATTTTTCAGACTCTCGTCTATGTGTGTTCTTTATCCGCTTGTGACGAGAAATAAATAATTACACGACACACATGTATATTAAAATATTCATTTTATTAAATTACTGGTTGACGCGAACAAATGTACCGACGCGTTCACATAACAGACAGAAGTATAAATGCGACGAAAAATGCAATTAACACTGTGATAACAGACTCGTAGTAAACTCAATGACGACGATGATGCGTTCTCGTAAGTTAAGTGCATCGTTTCGATAACCGATCGATTTTCGCTACGCGTTTCGACACCAACGAACGCCGTCGCAATGATCTCCGTCGATCACGAACACTTTTTCATCATATTTCACGCACGTATTGAATTGCTAAACGCGCACGCGCGTCTGCGGGGATACGCTTAGGGTCGAGGGCACGTTATTATTTCCCATTCGTTTCGAAAATCGTTTTTGATTCGGTCGTTACAGTTGCATCTCGGGCGTGCCCCAAGTCAGTGTATAAATAAAACGCACTAGTGTGTTTTATATTCCGCGTGGGAATAACGTATATGTATATAAGTGCATAATATATATTGTAACACGGTGCACGCCCGTACGTACAGAATAGGAATCGTTACTTTTATCGTCGCATAAAAAACAAGTAGTACGGATTTCTTATCAATAATGGGTCGAGTTCTACGCCGTTCGTTTTGCGTTTTCCGACGTCTCGTCGAACCTCCTGTACCCGCGAAGGCTGCGCGCGCGTATATGTAAATATCGAAATTCCAAAACCGTTTTATCTGATCGCCGGGACAACGATCGTCGTACGGGTCGCACAAAGTCGGGTTTTGTTTGTGTAAGTTAGAAAGTCGCGACGTACTTCCCCCCCCCCCATTCGAAATAGCTCAGCGGCCAGGAACCGCGCGATCATTACTTCCGACCTCCGTCGCATAGTTCATTTTGAAGTTCTAAAAACACACAAACATAAATATAAATACCGGAAGACACTAAGGTATCCTGGACAATAGTATTTCTTCACGCGGCGGTTGAGGCTGTAGCCTACAACAAATCTTAGCATAACTAGTCCCACGACCTATTGTGTCGCCATGTATGTCGTTCCCCGAGTGCCGCGGACCCTTCCGTCTCTTGAGTCCTTGATCCGTCAAATCTGTCAAAACCTACTCTATCCCGCCGTCGTGTGAAACTCCTGTCTCAGACGCGACGTACCCACCGTGCCGAGCACGTCAGCCGCGGCGTCGATTTCGAGGCACGTCGACAAAGCGACCTCGTCTTCGGCATCCGTGACGAGAACCGGAAGTGTGCTCGTATCCCGCGGCGACGCCAACTCCTCTTCCTGGACCGCTTCCGGCACACCACTTGGCCCGGTCTCGAAGGCTCGTGTTTATTCGTAAAAGAAACAACGACGTCCGTCATCCGCTTGGGCGTGTCCGCGTTGAGGCACGGCGGGCGAAAAAACGCACGCGGGCCGACGCCGTGGAACGCGACGCGGTTACGTGGACAAACGTTTTCCGGTCTACCGTGGTCACCAGAGGAGAGTCGGCGGAGGAGACGTGCCGGAATCGTGGTTCGGACCGACGAGTCCGGGTGGCAGGCCTTTTTTTCGGAACCCCTAAACGCGTCAACGGCGTTCACGGGTGACCGCGAAACATGAACAACAAACGTTGACGAAACGTGCAGTCGCACGGACGGACGAAGAACGATTTCGATTTTTGCGTTATTGACGAACCGCGCGGTCTGAACCGTTAATAAACGAAATATTGTCGATGAACAATTAGACGGGCTTGTAAGCGCAGGAGGCGTTGGCGAGTGAAAAACGGAAGCGACAAAACGACATGTTGTTGGTAAGTTCACCAACAACACGGTCGCACGGTCCGTCTCCGGCGGAATGTTAAATCGCGTCGTTCGGTTTCGCTCGGAGCGGGAAAATTGTGTTTACGTGCAGTTAGTTCTCGTTATTACAGTCGCGGCGGGCGACAAGAATGTGGACAATCCGTAAGTCCTTGGATTTAGGACGTTTTTTTAGGAAACCGTGAAAAACGTAATTAATCTCAAAAATAAATAAATTAATAAAAAACCGCTCGTACGTTCTATTATCAGTGTTCGCGAGAATATAATATTTATTCGCAACAGTTGAAAACCGTATCCAATTGAACGCCGTCATGTTGGCCCCGGGTCGACCGGCCAACGTCAACTTAAAACCTAGTCGGTGCCCCGCAAGGTTAGGGGACAGGCCGTGGGACGCACAACATAATAAATGACGATCTTCTTCGATCCGTTGTACGTGCAAACGATAGCGATGGTGGTCGATTTCGCCGGTTGAACTAATCCAAACGTTTTTTTTACGAAGAATTCTTCATTGGCCGTCGTCACTGCGACTTTTTATGTATAAAAATGTCACCCAGTTTGAAACGGGACAACAGCCGATTTGACCGTTTACATCGTACATATTGAAATTCATATACATACACGTGTTTAATTTTAATCTCCCGCGCTTTTGAATAACGACCGTGACAGGTCTTTCAGTGTTCGTTGCGAAAAAATCGTTATCTTGAAGACATTAATTATGATGATGGTTTTGTTTCGTTTGTTTTAACGAGAATGATTTCATCGACTCTCCGAGTTAAAAATACTAATAACGATAAGTAATAAAAGAAACTTGTATATTTCACGACGAATTATTTTGATGAGTCAAACATATTGATAAACTCGCTACAGCCTTAGAAAGCGAGGCCGATTTACGCCGTTAGTCATACCGGGTTAAACTGTAAAAAAAAAATTAAAAAAAAAAAAACAAAACCAATAAAATCGCAAATAATTGAATAAGGACTTCGCTTTATTTTGCCATCTACTGTAAAGTCGCACAAACGAGATAAACTCACAGACAACAAAGTCGCGTGTGCTGTCTCGTTACAGCAATATAGACGGGGGGGGGGGGGGAATTACTGTGTTATTGAGTGGCAGACTTTGTTTTTGGTCTTTTGTTCTTCCATGAGCGATTGGTCTTAATACACGCGAAACGGCAAAAAACAATTCGCGTGTCGAGCCATAACAGAACAACGGAATGATCGCGTCGGGCGGAATCGAAATGTAATCATTGTTGTTTGTTGTGTTCTACGCGTTTACGCCCAAAACGAAGAGAGACGAGAATTTTCCTTCTGACCGTTTTAGATCCAAAGTCAAGACACGGTGTAAACGAGACAATACCAACTGACGAGGCTGATCAACGAACGAGTTTGATCGTTAAAACCGACATGGCTCGACTTGAATTGCTTATGTGTCTTCGTCTCCGAAGTAGATGTCGATAAAAATTCGAGACGGTTTGCGTGCAATGTTTTCCCGCCGGTCCTCCTGTCGTTATCGATCGAACAAACCAAGTTGCTTTCACGTTTCTCGTCTGTATTCGGTCCGAAAACGAATTCGATGCTTTGAAAACAAATACGGGATTATGGCGCACGCGGACTCTCGTCTAGTGAACGAGTAGATTTCACATGGTCTGTCTGAAATACGTATTTATTGGTGAACGAAAAAAATCGTCGTTTTCAAATCCGAAAGCGGAATCAGTTCGATGCGACGTTAATGGCGTTTCGTCGACACTTAATCGCAGAAAGCTAAGAACAGGAAACAAAAAAGGAAAAAAATCACGGACCCGTCCACACGTTCGCGCGACTATCGTAGAGAGTAATCGCGACGAAATAATATTTAATTTACGATATACTCAAATGTTTGTGCTGTAAAGGATGATTTTTTTGTTTTTTACTTCGGATGAACACGTGAGAATTCTTTTTGCATCCGCTTCCGCAACACATCGCAAAAAATTAAATGCTCTTCTGTCATCTTGCCTTCGCTCAGTCATTGGCGCTATGCGTTCAACCCCTCTAGCGAGTCTGGAAGTTGAATGCTCTTGTCCCCCTTTAGAATTGCGTTGTAGACGTCTTGCTGGTAAATTCTTACTTAAAAACATGTCCTCACCTAAATCCACCATTTTTAAGACTTTCAAGTGTATTAGCACTTCCTGGAGGTACGTTAAAAATACGCTCCCTATTTTAGCTTCCATCGTTTAACCAACTTGTGCCTATTATTTACCATTCAAACTCACGTCTACAGCTGTACGACACACCTTTCCCAGCCCTTACTCATTTCCTAGATATTACTATTACTCCCAATTTTCTCGGGTCCTCTCCTAAAGACCTTTCCCGTCTCCCTATCACTCTGATCAATTCTAAATTTGATGATTTTATATCATCGCACTTTCCCGACTCTACTTTGATTTTTACTGACGGTTCTGTCTCCTCGGGTTCTGCAGGGTCTTCCTTTGTCATTCCCATAATTAATTTTTCTTTCAGCGAAAAATTGCAGCATTCTTCTTCCTCTTTTACCGCGGAATGCTACGCTATCATAAGCGCTCTCCATCATATTTCATCAACAAACTTTTGTAATGTCTTAATTGCTTCTGACTCTCAATCCTGTCTTTTAGCATTATTATCTAACCCTTTTAATTCCTCTATCTCCCCCCTGGTCTTAATAATCAAATCTTTAGTGTATCAGCTACACTTGTCCAACAAAACTGTCAAATTTTTATGGATTCCAAGCCATGTGGGTATCGTGGGTAACGAGACGGCAGACCGTCTAGCCTTTTCCACTAAATTCTCCATCAATCTTTCCGTTTTCAAAACCCCGTTCTCTGATATTGTACACATTCACAGAAAGACTATTTGGAATGCCTGGCAGTTAAAATGGTCGTCGTTACCTCATCGATATGCCTCATGGCACAGAAATGTCTCACCTCAGATTCCTTCGCGGCCGTGGTTTATTGGTCTTCCCCTACCTAGGCACCTGATTGTTGCCCACTGTAGACTACGCCTTGGTCACAATCGACTACCGAACTTTGCCTTTCGCCTGGCTCTCAATTCTTCTCCGTACTGCACGTTACATTTAAATGAAGCCATCTGTGACCTTCAACATATTCTATTTCACTGTCCATCACTATCTCTCAACAGAAATCTCCTTCTTTCCCGCCTCTATTCCCTTGGATATTCCTCTCCGGACGTCTTTCTCCTTCTTAATTCTCGTTCCCCTTTAGTAATTTTTGCAACAATCTCCTTCATCCTTAAAGCTGGCTTCCTTATATAAGCCATTACTTTCTACAATTTACATTCTCTCACCCTTTTTGTTTTGTTTTTCTTCCTTTGTTTTTTGTTTTGTTTTTTTTTTTTTCTTCCTTTTTTTTGTTTTTTTTTTTCTTTCTTCTCACTTTAAACATAATTTTAATTTATACATAGAATATAATGTATAGGTAATATAATGTATTTAATAATAATATAAATAATTGTTGTGCTGTAATATGTATAATAAAAGCAATATAATAAAAAAAAAAAAAAAAAACACGTGAGAATATCACTAAATAATATTACGTGAATTATCGAAGAGTTCCCGTACTCCTTTCTAATTTACATTTAAAAAAAAAAAAGCGTCTGTGAAAAAAAATATGCATAATCCATTTTAGCGTTATATCGACGAATAGATAAGATTTCGAAATATAGTGTTGAAAAATACAGTTAGGACGCAAAATCGATAATGTTTATTCAGCCGCACGAAACTGATAAACGTCTTTGTCACGAGATATTTGCAGCGCGTCGGTTGTGTTTGATCGCTTTGGGATTAGTTCAAATCAAAAAAAAAAAACACAGTACGGGTTTACGGAAGTTCGTATCGTTGTCGTCTAAAGTGCGCGTCGAAGAATAAAACCAAAAACGCAATCTCCGTTCGCAAACGCTTTCAAATGTTCCGGTTTCAAAACAAATCCGTATGTATGTTACCAAATAAATCATCATCATCATTATTATCGTAATCAATCAAATTTTCGGAACTCGAGCAATGTAATCCCGTCGATTAATCACAAGTTATGGTCGCTTGACCATAATTTCTAGCGTTCCGTCCGTACTGCGTGCACGGCGTTACGTCATCGTGTCACGCGGCTTCCCTTACACGAGATTCACAACTCGACTAATACTAATACGATGTGTCGCGTCTGTCGGGGGAGGGGGGGTTTCCCTTCGTGCAAAACAAAAACGTTTTGACAGTGTGCTAAAAAAAAAAACGTACATATTAATTATCATACAACATCGATTCGTCGCACGCTCTTCGAATGAAAAAATGAAAATGAAAAAAAAAAAAAAAATTCTTTATTACATCTATTTATTTATCGTGTGTTACGCGATTTAACTCGTAAAGTATACGGACTCGGCGTTTCTGTTGAATTAATCGTATTGAAATCAGGAATTTCAAACGATTCCGACCGACGCCGAACGCTCAGACGTGTACATAATAGTGTGAACCGTGTGCGGAATTGTCGTTCCGCACAAAAGGTTTTTTTACCGACAAAAAGGTTAGCGCACACAATCTATTACAATCCATTAGAGAAAAAATAAAAAATAATAATAATAATCGGTACGTCGTCGCGTAAACGATTCAATTATCGCCGTGTCGTGTATTTCATTTAAAGGCCTTTCACGTTTGTAATTGGCCTCCGTTTGAGCGTGAATTAATAATAATACTATTTTTTTTTATTTTTTGAAACTAACGATTTCTCGTATAAAAACCCGTATGTGAAACGCCGTGTAAACGTCGCGTTTGTGTTTTACTCGGGTTCGTCGTACAGGCTGAATAACGGGCACGAAGACGTGGTGTGTATAGGTTTTCGTAAACGCTCTTGTGGATCAATCGATCGCGACGGTATTCGTGAAAACAATCGAAAAAAAAAATGGGAAAAATCGCAACGTAATCGCGTACGTTTAACGTGAACGTTTTATTATTTTTCTTCGCGGTCATCAGTAACGTAAGCATCTGAAACGCATTCGTACTCGAAACGCAGTACTCGTATGACGTAACGTGTTAAACTCTTGTCTTGTCCCACGCGAATAAGACGTACGCGATAAATCGTTGCACGATACGGTTTTTTGTAAATAAAAAGCGTCCGGCGTGACCGGCCGATACGACCGATTGTACCGTACGAATTGATGAATCGCACACGACCGAAATGAAACGTAAATGGTAAAACTCTCCAACCTTCGGTCGTTCAAAATTCTGGCGTTTGTACGATAAGATAAGACGTGTGTCTCGAACTGTGTGTGTGTTTTTGTTCTTATATCCGTTCTAAACGTTCGTCTTCTTCATAGAGGGTACAGAAAACAATAGAAAAGTGTCGCGTTACCGACGCTCGACCGATGGCGGGCCGAGTACGCCATCACGCTCTGAAAAGGTTTTTCAATCACAATTGTACAATACGCTTGGAATACATTGACTCATACCGAAATCGATCGACCAAATGCGCATTTCGCCTGTCCCCGCGATGAAGAATTTTACCGCTACAGATCACGTAGGATCGCACAGGAACTAACGAATGAAACATTGGCTAGGCCCGGCTAAGCCTTGAAACGATAATTACCGGGCAGTTGAAAACGAAAAAAAAAAATGTTTTTCAACCAAACAATCCAGTCCGACGACGACGACGGGTGACGACGAACACGATTAACGAGCGGTCGCGCGAACGGCCGGAAGAACAGGAATAGAAAAAAAGACGGCACAACAGCTTTAACGGATGCTGGGGACCGTTCAACACGAACCGTGAACCACTTCTCAGTGTCACCGCATGGATTTGGAGAACTCGGCGACACCGAGACCACGACTAAACGACGACTATAGACGAACATTACTCGACAAACGCTGAATTGTTGGAGGTTATAATTTCGCGGTAGTGACACTCGCCGCGCACGCGACCGTTACGCGATCGCACGAACACTGTTGGGCGGGAAAAAAAAAATGACGATTCCCGGAACCTCGTACGCGTCCTTTTTCTCGCGTATCAGTTGCGCGTGCGCGTTGCCGCATTTCAGACGGGTAAACCCCCCACCGGTTCTCTCGTGATTAGTTGCGCGTGCGCGGTACGGTTCCCGTCGCGGCCGTGCCCACCGGGTTTCACGGGCGGTCTGGCGCCGTGTTCCCGTCATTTGCGGTTTAGCGCTCGCCGGGCCGTGCCGGTCGGCGACGTTGTTCGACGGGAGCTCCGCGGGCCGTCTTCGTTCGTGTCGACCGCTTTTCGCGCGTTCGTCGCTCCGTTTCATGTTCACAACACTACGCGGCACGCTCTCGGGACCGGCAAACCGAGTAACCCGTTTTCAACGTGTTTCAAAGCGACGATGATCGAGTAAGCGTTTTTATTGAGATAAACAACCCGTACGGGTTCCCCTACGTATCTGTTCGCCTAGCGGAATGGACGACAACGGTTTCGTAGTAACCGCCGCGTACGTTTTTGGTTTGTTTTGTTCCTAACCTAACGGTCTTGCCGGTCGGACGGCTCGGGAAGTGGGTTTCACTACGTCCGCGCGTACTCGGTAACGCGGACGATTGTTCTCTTGTTTTGCTCGTCGGACCCGATAATGACTTACATCGGTGGTTTGAAAATTCAATTCGTACGTCCGCGAAACGGTTTAACTTATACCGGACACTAAAAGCATACGCGAATACGAAAAACGGTCATTTGAATATATTCGTTATGAATGAATTTTCTAACGGGAAATTTGTTGCCGTATTTATTTGGTCGATTTCAGCTGAACTCGACGATTTCTCACGGTTGAATTGGTCGAAGAAAAGAGCTGTTCGCACGCACACGTAGAAAAAGCTTTTCCACGCGATAAAAATCGAGTTTTCCGATTCATAATTGGCTACCAGTCGATCGATCGAATACGATAAATTTATTTCCCCGAAAATTTACTCACCCGAAATTCTATTAACTCTCCTTAAACAATTCGATATCCGACCTGTTCGAAACCCCCGCCCAAGCAGTTTTGCTCGACGCGCCCGTGTCGATTTCCGTTTTCAATAACCCAACCCAACGGCGGTGCGTCGGAGCGGCAGACAGACAGAGACAAGGGTATTGACGATATGAGGCTGGCTCATATATTTATTAGTTCGCCCAGCAGGACTTTTTACGTGCACATAAATTACGCAATAAATATGTTTTCGCGGCGAAAACGGACGGACGGACGGACGGCCGGCCGGCGGCGGAAAACCTCTAACGACGTGTGTTCAGGTGCGTGTATATGTGTGTGTGTGTGTGTGTAAAAAAGCGCGCGCACATAATGCCAGCCCATAAAACACTGTCCGAAACCGGAACGTCGGCGGCGGCGGTCGACGAATATTTATGCGATCTTTTTCGCATGCGGCCAGCCGAATCGGTCTGGTGCCCCTCGTCGCCGTTATCGTTATTGTTTGCTTTGAAACGAATAAAAAGCGGAAAGACGGATACGACGTCGTGAAATGAAATTCTTGGCCGTCGACGGTGACGGCACGACCCGTGGCGTTCGTTCGCCCGGCGCGTGCGTGAGAGACGTCCGTCCGAAGTTTCCGTCTCCCACCAACACGTCGGTTTTCGTCGTGCCGCGATCGTCAGTTGCACACACTCTTTGTCGCGAGATCGGGTCTGGCTTCGGTTTTTGTTTTAAGTTCATTTCAGCCAGCCGGTATTATTGTAAATTTTTTTTCGCATGCCGTCAATTCGACGCAATCGATAGCAGTTTTATCGAAGAAAAAGTACTGGAAAACGTTTAAACGGCGTATATTGAAATTAAAAATCAACATCTGTAGTTCATGCCGCATGACACGTGCGCGCAGTGAACAAACACGTCGGTTCTTATCGGAAAGACGACCCGTCGTGTTTGAAATCAAGACTCGACAGAAATCAAAACCGTCGTCGTCGGGCGCTTTACGATCTACGTCGGTCATATTGCACGCGATTCATCGTTCGGACGGGGTCCGACGCGTCCAAACACTGATGAGTCAAATGTAGTCTTTCTTCATACGGGTTTCAACCGAGCACGCGTCGTGATGTATTCGAGGACGCCCCGCAGGAGCAGTATTAGGATATTCGTTCGAATCGATCCGGTCCGGAATAATCGATTCATGTTTCCGCTGACCCCGTCCGAAACGGTCACGGGGCTACTGATGACCGTACCGTACGCCGTGGAAACGACTTTATAGAACGGCCGTCGTCGTTTTATAATCATTGGTTTCTATGCCCGGGAGTATGTCAGAGAAAAATGATGGCGTGCTACACCGAAATATTTTTTCTGCCGTCCGCCTCGGATGTATTTCACGTGGTTTTGTTGTTTTGTTTTTCGTGACTTCAAACGAACGTATTCGCGCGCCACTTCGCCGGATTCATTCGATCGGTGTCCCCTTCGTCGGTCCGTCGTAAACCCGTAATTTCGTCGGAAAATAAATATCGAATACATTTACAACACACAATGAACAATACACGGTATGTAGGTCGACTAGAAACAAACGGTGTTTTTTTTTTTTACAAAAAAAATTTAACTAATGAATAGCGGACTTGACATTTTGGCGAAAACAAAAATAGGGTTTAAAGTTTAAAAAAACAAAACAAACACGTTTAAAATGTGTCCGCTCGTTTTTAATTATAAAAGTTACGTGTAACTCCCACGTGTACATTATATACAGTTTGTTAATTATTGTTGAAAACCTTAGAAGAAACGAGACATTGACTAACCGTTCGACGTGAATACGTGCACACACGTACATGTACGCCGTATATATTATTCATCGCGGGCTCGACGTTGAAATGAACGCGCTTTCAAACAGATTAAAAATAAATAAACGATCGGGAATCGGGCGGTGGCGAAACCCGCGGACGCCTCTCGTCCCGTCCCAGAACGGACGTCCGGCAAACGATCGGAAATCGGCGTTTCTCCTCTCCGGTAATCCGAGTAACGAACGACCGCGTCCCGGTTTACGAGTCGCGGGGCTATCGAGGATAACGAGACTATCGGATAAGACGGGTACTACAGATAACGTTCGGTCGTGAACGTCGGCTGAAGTAGTAACGCCGTTCGCGTGGCGCGTACGTAATTATGCCGGACGAAAACAATTCAACAGCGTATTGATTTATTAAATTGCTAGTGACACTCGGAAAGTCTGCGACCGAAAGCGTTCGTCCGTTGACGGATGCCTATATGGACCACGTGGTTTCGAGAGAGTGGTGAGGAAATTGATGGCTTATGATATGAACGGTGTGATTAAAGACTGAATAACGGACTGTTTAACCGGCATTCGTTGTGCACAATACAGAAGAAAGCGGCCTGAATTGTGGGAAAACGACGCTTGGATCCTTGCAACGTCTGTCAAGCAGTTTCTGGCCAGTTTCAAACGCCAGCGTTACTACGACACCGCCATCGTTCGCCAGATCTCGTTCCGTGCGGCTTTTGGCTGTTTCCAAAATTAATAGGCGCGTTGAATGGGACGCGTTCCGAGTCAGACGGAGCCGTAAAATGCTAGAAAAGGATTTCCAACGTCGTTTCGACGGATGGAAAATACAGACGGGGCGATGCATGAAACGCGAACGGGAGTATGTACGGAAGGAGAAAGATGTAAAATCATTAAAAAAATTGTTTTCGCGCACGGCGGACGCCACCAGTCCGGTGGCGACCGGACGACGTTGTAAAGTATTCGAATCGTGTTTTACAAACGTGTTGAATTGTCGTTCACGGCGACGGGCGGGTTTCGTTTTCCGAGGACACGTTTCGTACTTCAAAGTCGCACTCGCCCCTCCCGCCGCCGACGTGTTACGCGAACACCCCTTTACGGCGGAAGAAGAAAGAAAAAAAAAATAGAACGGTATCGAACGGATTACGGCTTAACGGACGGGCGGCGTACAGTCCCCGGGGAAATAAGATTTCGTCGTCCGTCCGTTGGCCACCGGATTCCGATAATAGAAACGACAGTGACGACGAAAATAAAAAACGAACGAACGAACGAACACCTAAGGGACAGGTCGGAGGACGAACGCGTTTTCCCCAAAGTGTTTTGTCGCGCGGGCGGTCGCCGAAATATAATAATTAACGTCCTCTCGCACTCATCGAAAGACGACGACGACGAAGACGGCCCGAGCCATTCAGACCCAAGAGGCGGCGGCCGTGACCGTATCCACGCGGTTAAATTCGAATTAAACTATCGAAGTTAAACGCTGAATTCGTGCAAAGTCGTTTTCCGGCCTCTGTCGCTCGGCAAATTCTTACTCAGAACGACTCACACACAATCCCCGACGGCGTGTCCGATTGCAATTCTCAACCAAGTCTTCTTTGTAACGGTTGTTACTACATGTTGTTTTTGAATGTTTTATAATTTGTTATTTAAAAGAAAAAAAATATTTTTTTTTTAATATATGAAATGACCGACCGTCGCAAAGACCATTTTGTAAAGCTTTCAAATCATTTTTTTAGAACTTACATAGGAACACTAGTCCGGCGGTACGCACTGATGGAACTCGTAAAACAAATCAAAACACGCGTGAAGGTGTTTAGACCTGTCTAACGAGTATTGTGCCGTTTTTTTTATAACATCGTTATGCTGTTCTAGGAATCGTTTTACGATTACGAATCTCGTCGCGGTCGCTTTTATAGAGCCAGTAGGTAATATAATAGATTTCAATACTATTTTGTATTCAGTGCATTTATAATTTTACAGTATTTGCGTACAGTACGGTTTCGCAAACGTATTCTTTTTTTTTAAAAAAAATTTCGGTACAAGCTGAAAGAATCGATATAAATCACCCGAGAAAACATAGTAAACACCACGCGCGGAAACGGAGCGTGAAAAGAGACTCGCGGAAAACAATAACGTTACATTGTCGATGAATGTGACGAGACGTTTGCGTTTATCGTCTCGCGAGTTTCATTCGGAACGCCTTTTTTTTTTTTTGTACACGAACAAACGTTCTCTGAAAACTATTTAGTAGTTTTAACCGCGTAAAGCCCGATTCACACTCACACTCACACGACACGACAAAATATTCTATCAATATAATTGAATACGGTAATTCATACTGATCCGGCAAGCTCCGTAACGACACGGCAAGACACGACACGACACGACAAAACATTCGAGCAAAGAATGTTTTGTCGGTCTGTCGGTGCCTGTAGGAATTAATTTATTTTGAATGTACATATTTTTATGTACTCATAATCATATTTATAATTTTTCTAAAGCTAATTTTTCTTTTGGAGGTATTGCTTCTCGAAAGTGCGTATTTTGTTTGGAAATATTATTCTCAATTTTTAAAAATAGAACATTAAATTGGTACTTTGGCATTCGAAAATATTTTTTAAAAATTTTCTTCGTGGTCTTCCAACATTTTACACAAAGTTACATGTTCTCCATCAACTTTTTTTTTTTTTTTTTGAAATATCGTGAACCCATATAGATCGTTTTTTGACTACCGCACGGTCAATATTTTCCTCCTCGTCGGCGTCGAACAATAATGCCATTACTGCCAAATCTTTAAATTTTAAATTTCGAAACATGTTGGGAACAATTTCCGACCGTTGGACACGAAAATTGGAATCAACTGAGTGCGTGTCTGTCGTTTCTTGTCGGTCGTGTGTGAATTGAACATGATTTTTGTCTGTCGTATCGTGTCGTGTCGTGCCGTGTCGTGTGAGTGGTTTTAACATCGCGATCTCGTACGATTTTTTTTTTTCACGTAATGAGACACGCCCGAAAACATCGTTCTCCTATCCGGGTCCCGTCATAGACGTTCATAAAATGTTTCAAACTCTGAATTCGACCCGAACGACACGAGTGTGATTTACAAGTGACGTTGGTTTCGTGATAAGACGGACCGTGACGTAACGAGCGCGGTCACACCCACTCTCGCGTACGTAACAATAAAACAGTACGGATAACGCTCTAATGAACTGAACGCACGTCGGAAGTAAAACTATACGTCGAGAATTCTCGAAATACAAACCCTTCCCCCTTTTAAAAAAAAAAAAAAAAAAAAACAACCCTCGAAAACAATGCGAATCATACAACCGTCTACGGAATAAAACTTTTACTTTTGTTACTTTTTTTGTTATATTTGTTTGTTTAATGAAATTGTCATTGTGTTCCGTGCGAATAATAAACAATAAAAATAAAAAAGTCGCGAGTATAATAACACCTAAAATTATAATCGCGACGACCCTTCAGAAACAAAACAAAAAATAAATAAATAATTTTATATTCAAACAAATCACAAACAAAAGCACGGTCAAGACGCGGAAATTAAATTAACTACTCGTTTCACTCCGATGTGTAGGCGATACAGTCGTGATCAAGCGTTAACGTATTTAATTTCGTCGTTAAATTAACGATAAAATTTTTTCTATCAATATATACATGTAATATACCTTAAATATAAATCTTTTTTTTTTCTTAGTCTCTCTATATACGTACGAGTGTAAAGCTAAACGACTATGCGCATCGTTTTCTGAAGAAAACCACCGCTGGCCGGTTTTGTTGGAAATCGGTGTTTCCTAAATTTGCACGTGTTTTCTTCCGGTTTTCGGTATTTTTAATAACTTCTGCGGTAAGTTCCGAAACGACCTCTTCAAAGTAATTTTATCGTTTTTGGTGAAATTTTCAACGTACGCGAAACTTTCGGAAAACTCCTTCTGTTATATAGCTTAATAAAAACGACGCTGAACATTAAAATACCGGTTTTCGGGTTAGTGTATTCCATTGTTTTTTAGAAACTTATTAAATTATTAAAATAGACAAAGTGACGCGTTTTTAAAACGGCTGATATTCTGTGGGCAAACCAAAAGTTGAAAAAGAAAACAATAATTTATAACGGTGGCGCGTGTTTTTTTATTTATTTATAGAAACTGATCGCCCGAAAAACTATAAATATAAGTCAAATGTTTCAAGCTTATTTGTCGAATAGATTTTTTTCGTTTATATAATGTATTGACACATTGATTATAATAAAATTGTCTGCAATTAAGTTGGACGTTTTATTCGATTTAAATATGTTTAATAAAAACTGGACCTTTTTACGTAATGATTGATCTAACGTTCGCGTTTGTATAAGTTACGAATAAATGTAAAAACGTTTCTATATAAATTTAAGTAGATTAAAATAAGACGGCTTAGTAAAAAAACCTTTAGTTAATTTAAAAAAAAAACAAAGCTTAAATAAAGTTTAGAATCAATTGTATATTTGTTTTTGACGTTGAAAGTTAAATGTTGAGATGTTCTAATCAGCATTAAAAAAATGCATTTATATAAAAAAGCGAAAAATGAGACGAGACCTCCTCAAACGTCATACACGCGTCTTGAATACTATTATTTTTGCGTTTATTTTAATTTTAAATCGATCGGTTTATAAGAATAATTAACTTGAAGTGAACACGGCCAGTCGAAAAACAGTAATTTATCTAATGTTGATCGAGGTAAAAAAAAAAAAAAACTCTCAAACACTTCAACGCCCGGCCTCGATACGCGGGCTCGTGAGAAAACATTTCAAAAATGTTAACACGATTGCGGACGGATCGTGATTTTCGGGCTCTTACGACATGCTAATCGCGAGTTTAAGTCGTTCTTGCGTATCAATGCGAACGGAAACGGACGGGTAAAAAAATGTTTCGCTGTGAGCAAATGAGCTCGACGGCCTTCGATTTCGACCGTCTGCGTGACAACACGTTTGGTAAACACTCTCTCGTTGTTCTGGAAGACGGACGTGTATCGATCGCGGAACGCGGTGAATAACGTCACGTCGCGACGACTGTAATCCGGCCGGGCCCGGTAAAACGTTTGGACGAGGTCGCCGGAACGGTACGTGGACACGTGGATCACGGCGTGAGTATCGAAACGGCGACCGGACGGAGATAATTGAAAAAATGTTTCGATACGCGCGGCGACGGGGTGACCGAAGCCACCGGATTCGTAATTTAAACACGTGTGTGCCCCCCCGTCGCCCGTAACCCGGATACGTTCTCTCGGCAGGTTTGCACCGACGTGATTCGCAATCGCGCGCGAGAAAATCGAATCGCGTTGTTTTCCCGAGTTCCATTCGACAACGGATTTTATTTTCAACGCGTGTGTGTATAAATAGAGCACGTGTACTCGTGATTATACGAAACACCGTTGTCGCTTCGAAGCGCTTAAAAACCAAAAAACGTGCACGGCGTATCGCCCGTGATGGCCACCTAACCTACGAAAGTGTCTCCGCGGTCCTAAATGGAAAACGACCGGATTCAAATAAGAATATATTTGCGCGCGAGAATTTCGCAAGACGCTGATAGCACGGTTTGCACATTTGTCATTAGCGTCGTATTTTGCGTTCTTTCGCCGTTTTTACACGCGACCTTTGTATTTTTTTTTTTTAAATTTTATTTTAAGAACGTTATAACAACTGTGCGAAACGAAATCAAACGAGCGTATAGATAAAATCGATAACACGAAATCGATGACGGTACAGGTCGGAGGTCGGATTCGAGTCTGGATGGAGGTAACCTAGAGAGGATAAAAGCGAAAAACCAAACCCACGACACCCTGACGCGTGCGCGTCCGTTAACGTGTCGTCCGAAAACTTCGGAGGCCACTGCGTACGTACAACATGTCGAGCAAACGAAATTCAATCGTGGGATGACCGAATATGTTTCCGATTTGTCGGAATATCGTGCGATAGATTTGGCAAAAGTCGTGAAATCCGGTAGGGTGGAGAAAAACCGGAAATTATTGAAATTTAAAAATGCTTAGTACCGATAACGGATTTTTTCGTTATTAAAATAAACCGTAAAACCCCGTCGAAAACTACAGTTGTTTTTCACCGATTAAAACACTCGGTGAAAATTCTCGAAAACACTCGTTGATTACCGAGTTCCAACGAGTTAAATATTGTTTAAAAAAAAAATTTATATATATATATATATATATATATTTGTTATTGACTACATGAGCGTCACGCGATTTCGTGTCAATAATTCGGCAAACTGAAAACGAAAACGTCGGGAAATATTCGGAATCGGGATTAATTTTTTTCGGAGGGTTTTTTTTTTTTTCTAGTTTGGTGATGGGGGAGGGGCGTTTTTAATCTATACGCGCAGGGCCGAACGTGTACAAAACGAGTGCACGTTATCATAATATATCCATTACGCGGACGCATTAGTTCGTCCGATTTTCGCGCAACACGCGCGCGCACGGGTTCGAAACGCATAAAAACCCTCAGAGTCACGTAGACGTAAACGTCAAACGGTTTTATCTGGACCGCCGATGTAATTTGCATAGTAAAATAATGCGGAACGGGCTGAAAATCGCGGGAAAATAAAATTACCGTTATTATTATTATGGTTTGAAATTAAATCGCTCGAGCGTGTACATATATATATATAAATGAGTATATATTTATAACACGTGTTCTCGGTTTGGAAACAAAAAAATGAATATACAGTGGATATAGGCGACGAAACGCGCGCTGGTCACGTCAAACAGTCGTCGGGTGAGGGTTTGGGGGGGGGGGAAACGTCATTACGATTATACCGTTACGTCGTAATTATATTGTTATTGATCGCGACATACGAATGAATATATACGTTTAGAACGTCATCACGGTGACGCGTGGCCGCGCGGATTCGATTGGAATCCATTTTTGAACGTGCCGGCCGACGAGTCGGAACGACAACGAAACCGTGCACAATCACGTGACCGTCGGACACCGTGACGATAACGATAACACCGTCTCGCGTGTGTATACGAGTACACGGCCCGTACGGATAAAAAAAAAAAAAATAGCTCCGGAAAGGTCGACCGTAATACACGAACGGTCATGTTTTGAGAAATTGCGTTCTCCCCAAACCACCCCCCCTCCCCCCGTCACATCAAACCGCGCCCGCCATTTTTTCACTTCCCGTCCGACCGATATTATTGTTCAACGGCCGGACGCGGTCCACGTTCGTCCGTTTCGTCTGTTGGATTTCCAACAATATTTCACTCCGGTCTCCGTGCGGACGGACGCGAGAATACGACGAACAATACCAAATCGTATCCGACTTTATTTTTTTGTAAACTGTGTTCGATTATCATTAAAAAAAAAACAGAAGAAAAAATCCGTTTAGAAGAACTCAACGTCATATTCTCCGTCGTGTTCGGAACGGATCGTTAATAAAAAAATAAAACCGTATTGCGCGCGAGACGTAACGAAAGAGGAAATCCGTTTTATTTTCATATTCCATACGTATTCAGCGTATAATAGTTGCTTTTCGACAAGTCGTACGCACATACCAATACCGGATGCGACGGACGATCAATCTTTTGGGCGGAACACCTGTTCGATCTCGGGCGACAATTATATTATTAATATTCATTGACGACGAAGACGATAACAATAGCAATATTACGACGTCGACGGCCGTATTATTGTTATCATCGTCGCCCGCGCCGGTAGCGCACAGTAGTCGTTACGATGCGATTTCCAATACGCGCGTGCAGTAAAAACCGCTACGGCGGCCGTGTGTGAAGTCGATTCCGACAACTGGTTTTGATATAATTCGACTCAAAGACGACCGATCCAGAAGATGTCGACAGTGGCGGATTATCACCGGAGTGATCGGGAGCCGAATCGGATTTAAATTAGCCGCGGTCCGAGGAGGTCCGAGGAGGAGCGCGGACGAACGTCCGATGGATTCCGCGCCCGACGTTGTGTCGACGGAGCCGGGCGACACGTACGCGTCTGTTCGACACCATTCGTGGCATACCGTGGCTCTAAATAAATTCTAGCCGCCGCGGGGGGAGGCAGGTCGTGGTCGTGGTCGGGATTTCAAAACGGGATTGCCATTCGCGACGGCGTTCACGTTTCGGGTCTCGCGGACCGGGGTTTTTTGCTTGTTATTTCAGAACGAACCGCGGACCGGTCGCGATATCTGAATCGTTGTCTCCGCCTCCGATCGATCGTGAACACCGCACGTGATTGTAGGATACGCGTCGATTAAGGCAAACTCGCGGTCATCTCGAGAAGGGGGGTAAAAGAAACGACGTGGCGCGCGCGTAAACGTACACAACGACGGCCACGACAAACACGGTATATATCACACGGATAAAAAACGGGAAAATAAAAAGCCCCCGATCTCGTAAGCGCCGCGTCGCAGTTCATACTATATATCCACGTCGGGCGACGGTTTAGTCTGTTCGGCGAGAAGAACTGGGTACACCGTGTACGGTACGGGCCTAACCTGTGTCTGTGTCCGTGTCGTCTTCTAAAACGGCGGTACGGAACGAATAGGACTGACGCGGGCGGAAAGGATAAAAGCTCTCCTCTCTCTCCGTTACCGCGGCTCGATTTATCATCGCCCGCCTCAGTTATCGTATATTTATACGTGTACGTACGCGCGTGTGCGTGTATATATCAGAAATAAAAACTCGGGTGCGTTATATATAATACGCGGCGGCGTACGTTCCAAAGACAACACGTTTAAAGAAATAAAACGTTGAAAAATGATGGGGACAAAACGCTTAAGACCGGGCGCGCGCGCGCGCCCGCGGTATTTCCGGTGTTTTCCGCCACGTTCCATACGTGCGTTTGCACGCGGTTACGCGACGACACCTCCGTATAAACATATATCATAAGGCTGTTCTTTCTCTTTTTCTCTTTTTTTTTGTATTCTTCACAAATTGTGTTTCCCCGCGACTAAACGATCAATAACGATAGACCGAAACTATCGTCCGCGCCGTCTACCGTATCAGAAATAACTTACATGAACTTTTATATTTAAATGAAATTATCGAATTAAATGTATTCTGAATACTTGAACACTAAAATTACTCAAAATATACTTCAATAATATTACTTGGTCGTATACTTCTCGACTACCCGTAGGTCAACGACTACGAGCTAACACCATCGGCGGGGAACCGCACGAATTCCAGCTCGACGGCTCGATCCCGTGGTCGCGTACGTCACTCGCTTGGAACATGATGAATTCTAATTCTAATATACTACTACTGCTATACGACTATACAACACGACATTGCGAGACGTTTTTTTCCCCCTCGTCGCTTTTATTATCGTTACATTAAAAAAAAAAAAATTGATTCCGTTTCGATCGTCGGACGACGAACTAGGTCTAAGTCATCACCGTGCGAGTTTTTTCGTGTTCGTCGTACAAATGTAGATTGTTCCCGTCCGTCACGGAAGAAATTCAAGCGACGAAAACGGCGACAAAATAATTTCAAGTCGTGGACGGTTAGGCAACATTCATTTCACAAGCTATGAATTCCAAGTCCGTAAGAACGGGAACGAAATCGTGAGAATCCGGACCCGAACTGGTGTATCGTCCCTGGCATCGAAGTGTAGTCCGTGGCGCGGGGAAACGACGCGTTCCGTAGATCTCTGGTCCACGAGTCACAGACGTCGGGGCGTTGCTGATATCGCCTAATGTTTCGACTCGAAACAATCTAAACATACCATAGTGATGCTCGTATATAAAAGTATGTTTGGAATTTATACGCGCGTAGCCGGAATGTAGTTTTTTTGATTAGTCTTATCGCGGCACAAGCTGGCTTCGCCCCCCCCCCCCCCCCGGAGGGTGTGTGACAAATAATTTTGCACTCGGAACGCGGTTGTTAAACCGTTAGGTCGGTTGGCTCCTCTGTTTATTGTTTTCCCGATTCGAGAAAAACCGGATATATTACCGGGAATCGTTTGTAAACAGTTCCTCGCACGGCGTATGCGCATATTATAATATTCGTGTCCGTATCCGGATGCGTTCGAACGCATAACGTCACAAACGCGTAAAGTAACATGTTACGCGTGATAACGTTTCGAACGAATAACTAAAAAGATTTTTAGAAAAAACACCCGTCGCGCGACGTTGTGCTTGATATCTGCCGCACGGTAATTATGAAAACGACTAGTTTTTGAATTTTTAATCCTTTTGTCGCGCGCGGACCGTTAACAAAACCACGCGCGCACGATAAATAAACGAACAACGTCCTTTTCGTTTTGCAAAGCGACGCGCAGGCCAATAAATTAACGTTCGCGTTAAACATACATCCGAGATTATCAATATATTATTAGAACAACGACAACAATGATGATAATGATGATAGTGATATTCAAGCCGCGTAATCGTACGCGTTAGATATTCCGCGCGAAATGCACTGCGGCCGCCGGAACTGTCACGGACGACATAAACGAAAAATATGTATTGCACGTTCGTCCCGGGGTCGTTTCGACGCGATTCCCGTCTCGACGTTTGATTCGACCGACCGGATTATTGTATTTCGTTTCGCGAAACGTCGATCGATTTGATCTCGTTCCGACGTTTCGCGGCGCGTTTTCGGTTTCGCCCACACACAGTCGTAACCAGCGGCGGATCTAGAAATGAAAAAAAATTGAAAGAAAGTACATGTATAGACAATATAGAGTTATTTTATTATTATTAGTTGTTCCTAAGATTTAGGTACGTACCTTTTATTCTTTTATTCTGTGGTTATTATCATGGTCTAAGAAGACTATACGTCAAGTCGATTTATAAATTATTCTTATATTGCTCTTATTTATTTTAATTAAAATCAAAAAATTTAGTAAATTTTAAAAATATATTATTCCCCCCCCCTTGTATCCGCTCCTGGTCGTAACGCATGTGTTTCGACCGCATGACGATTCATACGCGGTTTACGATCGGTTAAAACAACGGTAAAGCGTCGTCGCCGTACGCGTGTATACCGTCTCCAAACACGACTCGTAACCGGGACCGTACTCAGGGTTTTTGTTTTTGTTTTTTTTTTTTTTTTTGGTGAGTTAGGCCAACGGTTCCCAACCTATGGTCCGCGAGGCATACCTATAAAATTTTAAAATATTTCAATTTTCCTTTGGGCGTGTTACAAATATTACGTACCGACAATCGTTACCTAAATTCTAATATCTGCGAAAAAATTGATTCTTATTTATGAGAAAAAATAATGTCTAAAAACGATGGTGGTCCGTGACGTATTGAAAGTTATCTAAGTGGTCCGTAGTGTCAAAAAGGTTGGGAACCACTGGGTTAGGCAAACGAAAACGCACGTCTAAACGCACGTGCGCACCAATAATCAAACGGTCTTGACGTCAATCGCGACCGTAAATGGTATTTTACTGTTACGCTGTACATCGCACATTGCCACGTGGACGGTCAGTCTCGTCGCGATATCACCCAACGGCGAATCACACGAACAATTCAAAACAGTTATTCGATATTATTTTGCGTTCGTTTTGTCGGATTCGTATATATGAATAAACGACGGCCGGCTGGTATATTTTTCGAGACTCGGGATGTTATTGTTATCAAGTGAAAAGTTTGTTCGAGACATTTATACGTTACGATTTTTTTTTTTTTTTTTTGAACCCTGTGAATAAAATTAACTCCGAGTACGAGACTTAAACGTTTGGTTCGGGTGTGAGACAACACAAGCACAAAGAAAGTTTTCGATTCACGTCGAACTGTAATAATATCAATTGTTTTTCGCGTTCAAAGACGTTTTATAAACAACAATCATAATAACAAAATGTAAAACGAAATCAAAACATCATTATACAAAATTATTTAAAAAACTACCATTCGGACGACGACGTGAATATATAAACGCGCGTATGGTTTATTTTGAATGTTTTTTTTTGTTTATCATTTATCTCTGTCGAACGCATATTAATAAATACGTTCTAATTTTATCCGTTTTGTAAAAACCACACTACCGGTTTCGTAATGACACTGACGGACGGACAAACGTCGTCTGTGTTATAATATATGTGTTATAACATACACAGTTGGTTCGAATACCGAACTAAGAGAAATTACATTTGTACCGGATTTGTTCAAAAAACACATTATACACCGAAAACAGTTGTTGTTATTACTCAAAAAAAATTGATTTTCAATATCTTCATTATTTATTTTCTAAATTGATAATTATTTAGGTTAACCGACTTCATATATCACCGAATCAATAGGGACGATCACCTCCCCCGATCCCTAAAAGCGCGAGTGCAGCCGAGCGTGAAGCCGGGAACCCGTACACACGAGAACGACGTCGCCCGCGGTTCTCTTGTTTCGCACGCGAATCCGGATGCCGAGGGGCGGGCCGTTAGAAACGCGATAACGGTTTCTGTACGCTCGACGGGACCGATCGTCTCCGCGGCGTCGTTGATTAGAACGCCCGCCGCCGCAATATCTTTCGCCCCTCTCCCCGGGACGGGAAACGACAGTCGGCGCTGTGCAAACGCCGACCAGAGTTTATCGTTATTGTTCTTTTTAGCTCCTTCTCGCTCGTCACGGTCCTTTTCGTATCATTTCGCGTTCTTCCGCCCACGTCGTCGTCCGCGTCTCTCTGTTCCGCGCTGTATTCCGTGTATTTTTACTTTTTTTTCTCTTCTCACGCGTTGACGACGCCGACCGTGAACCGTGTTCGATACTATCTCGTCGTGGATAACCCGGACGTCGTCATTCCGGTAGATTTCCAAACGGCAATAATCATTGTGAGAACACTCGCGAAACTAGTACTTTGCAAACGTATACGTACGCAATTCGTTTTGACTGCCTGAATAGTAGGTCACTAGACGGTTGCAATCCATACAATTCTGCATTGACCCACATCGGAAATATTAAAATAATTTTTATCAGACGCTTCACGATATTCTCCCGATTTAAAAAAAATTAAGAACGGAAAAATTTCACAAACAACCGTGTTTTAAAGGATTTAGGAAAACCATCAAACAATTAGCATTATTCAGTGTGTTCAAAAATACGGGCTAAACTGCATTCGTTCCGAAAAAAAGACGAAAGTGCATATGTTATTCTTATATATTTATGTAATAATTGTATGATCTGTGGGATACAATAAGTATTGTCATATGTCAGAAAAGAATCTATGTAGATTTTTTAGAAATGAAACACTTGGCAATATCAGCATTTCCAATCAGTAAATTTGTTAAGAATTCTCAAAATTGAACTTCTTGTAGTGGATCTACTAAAATTCTCGTATCCACGCACGATGGACTTCGCTTTGTAGTGTACGATCGGATGTGAACAGTTTACGTAGCAGCTCCGTTTACGTTTGTTAACAAATCAGGTATGTAGATTTTTTACGGTCCGTATTAATTTACTACACTCGGTATTATCGTAATTGTCCGACGACAATTCTACGAGCGTATTCAGCTGGCTTCTCGTACCGTCCCAAATTCTATGTGCTTGTTATTCATACAGAATTCTAAACAAATATTCCTATTATTTCTTGTGGACGTCGACGGTTACTAATGTTTCGGCGGATTTGGCGATTGTGAGTTGTCATACCACCGTTGGGTTGTTGTACACCTGGCGGCGGTGGACGCGTGAACATTTGTCGAAATAGAAAATTTTACGCGTTCAAAAAGAAATCTGGTCGATTGTCGTCGACGTGTTCTTGTCGCGAACATGTAATTTTATGAAAACTGACGACTGTTCGAATCGGACATTTTGTCGTTAATGCACGTCGACGTCTACTAGTGTTTCGACGGAATTTGCGATTCAGCGTATTCGAATCCCCGCCTGGTAGTTGTGCAGCTGGCGGTGATGAACGCATGGAAATATGTCGAAATACAAAATTTTAGCGTACTTAAATATGATGTCAATCAATGATATACGGTTTTTTTTTTTTAATATTGATTAAAATTGTTGTATATACGTAGGCGAAATCGCGTATGATTTTTATATAAAGATTCTATAATCTGTGGGATACTAAAATAATTCTATGATCCGTGGGATACAAAAAGTATTGTCATATGTCTGACATGCATCTATGTAGAATGTTTCGAGTTAAATCATTTGGCAATATCAGTATTTTGCATCGAAAATTTATTAAATTTTTCTAAACTTAGTAACTTTTGTAGTAGATGTACGAATGCATTCGTTTTTCCACTCAATGGATTTCGTGAGATAGACAGCGATCGGATATGAGCAGTTTGGCGTTACATTTTCGTTAATTCACCAGTCAGGTATGTGATTTCCTTTACGATCCATGATCATTTACAACACTAGATATTTAAGTAATTATTTGACGACCAGTTTATGAGCGTTCGTTGGCTCCTCATAACGTACTAGGTCCAATGTACTTTTTCTTCATGTAATATTTTACTCAAATATTCCTAATATGTCATGTACACATCCACAAATATTAGTGTTTCGCCGTATTTGACGATGTTGCGTAATCACACCAAAGCTGGGTTGTTGTGCTGCAAGCAGCGGCGAATGTGACAAAATTAGTCGAAATACGAAATCATACGCGCATAAAAAAAAATTAATATATAAATATATATATATCTTGTCGCAGATCGTCGAAAATTGTTTGTCGCGAACATGTTTTTTTTATGAAAACTGACGAACGTTTTGTCGCATCGCTGCTTGGTTGTTGTACAGCCCGAGGCAAGGACGCGTAGAAATTTGCCGAATTACGATATCGTAGCATGAAAAAAAAAAAATCTGGTCATTTGTCGTCGACGTGTGTTTTTCTTGCGTTTGTTGGTTTGTAATTGTAACCAACGAACGTACGAATCGGACTTGACTGTCCTTAATACACGTTGACGGGTACCAGTGTTTCGCCAGAATTGGTGAATCGGTATTGTCGCATCCCTGCTTGGTTGTTTTAAACCCTGAAGTGGTGGACGCGTGCAAATTTGCCGAATTACGATATCGTAACATGAAAAAAAAAAAATCTGGTGACTTATCGTCGACGTGTGTTTTTCTTGCGTTTGTTGGTTTGTAATGGTAACCATCAAACGTACGAATCGGACTTGACTGTCCTTAATACACGTTGACGGGTACTAGTGTTTCGCCAGAATTGGTGAATCGGTATTGTCGCATCCCTGCTTGGTTGTTTTAAACCCTGAAGTGGTGGACGCGTGCAAATTTGCCGAACTACGATATCGTAATATGAAAAAAAAAAAAATCTGGTCATTTATCGTCGACGTGTGTTTTTCTTGCGTTTGTTGGTTTGTAATTGTAACCAACGAACGTACGAATCGGACTTGACTGTCCTTAATACACGTTGACGGGTACTAGTGTTTCGCCAGAATTGGTGAATCGGTATTGTCGCATCCCTGCTTGGTTGTTTTAAACCCTGAAGTGGTGGACGCGTGCAAATTTGCCGAATTACGATATCGTAATATATGAAAAAAAAAAAATCTGGTCATTTGTCGTCGACGTGTGTTTTTCTTGCGTTTGTTGGTTTGTAATTGTAACCAACGAACGTACGAATCGGACTTGACTGTCCTTAATACACGTTGACGGGTACCAGTGTTTCGCCAGAATTGGTGAATCGGTATTGTCGCATCCCTGCTTGGTTGTTTTAAACCCTGAAGTGGTGGACGCGTGCAAATTTGCCGAATTACGATATCGTAATATGAAAAAAAAAAAAATCTGGTCATTTGTCGTCGACGTGTGTTTTTCTTGCGTTTGTTGGTTTGTAATTGTAACCAATGAACGTACGAATCGGACTTGACTGTCCTTAATACACGTTGACGGGTACTAGTGTTTCGCCAAATTGGTGAATCGGTATTGTCGCATCCCTGCTTGGTTGTTTTAAACCCTGAAGTGGTGGACGCGTGCAAATTTGCCGAATTACGATATCGTAATATGAAAAAAAAAAAATCTGGTCATTTGTCGTCAACGTGTGTTTTTCTTGCGTTTGTTGGTTTGTAATTGTAACCAACGAACGTACGAATCGGACTTGACTGTCCTTAATACACGTTGACGGGTACCAGTGTTTCGCCAGAATTGGTGAATCGGTATTGCCGCATCCCTGCCTGGTTATTGTACAGCTCGTGGAGGTGGATATGTCCAAATATTTCGAAATACGATATATTTGTGCTGTTATGTATAACGACAAGAAACAATGTATAGGTTTTTTTTTAACAGCGTGTTAAATGTTTTGTATTATGTAAATTGATATGTTTGACATGCATGTATGTTTTTTTATTGTTTCGAGTTAAAACAATTGAAAATATCGGCATGTTTCATTGGATAAATTTGCCAACAACATCTCCACGACGTTCCTAGTGAAGAAGATCTACAAAACATATGGGTTCTCCGCGCAATAGTTTTCGTCAAATTTGTTTCGACCATTTGTACCGTAATTGTATTATATTTTTTATAATAGTTTTTGTACATTTACATCGACTTTGTATATTATAATATGTACATTTAATCTTAGTATTCTCTGAGCACGTCGTCAGTTGATCTAGTTTCGTCGGAATTCGTGAAGCAGAGTTGTCGCACAATAGCCGGGATGCTGTACAGTTCGCCGTGGTGGTCGTTGCAAAATTTGGTTGGAAGGCGATATCGACGCGCACTTTTATATTAAGTCAAGCAACAAAATATTGTATTTTTTTTTTTTATTTTCGGCATATCAAATTATTGTATTTATGTAGTCGATGGTGCATATGATATTTTCATATGTTTTTGTAATAATTGTATGATCCGTGGGGTACAGATGGTATTGTCCTATATCTGACAAGCATCTATGTAATTTGATTGTTGGTGTTAAAAATTCTTCAATATCAGCATTTTTATATAGGTAAATTTGTTAACAACGTCTCAACGTTGTAACTCGATTAGTAGATCAACGATAAGTATCTTTTCTCCTCGCGATGGAATTCACCGGGTAGCCTACGATCGTATGTGAGCAATTTCGCGACACGTATCGTTTATTCAACAGTCAGGTAAGTGGATTGATTTACGGTTGATACTGTTTTACTACACACGGTATCTTGGTAATCGTCAGGCGACGTGTCTACGAGTGTGATTGTCTTTTTCTATATAAGTCAACGATTACTTTTGTTTCGGCGGAATTCTCAATTCAAATTTGTCCTACCACAGCCGTATCGTTGTACAGTTTGCGATGGTGGACGTGAAAAGAATCGTTGAAATACGATATCTTGACGCACTTAAATGAAGAAATATTGGCGCTTGTCCTCTATGTGTGTTCGCCGCGCTCAAATTTTTTTTTGCCGCGCTAAATAAATGTCACAATGGCGTATCTTGGTAATCGTCAGGCGATGTGTCTACGAGCGTGATCGTCTTTTTCTATATAAGTCAACGATTACTTGTGTTTCGGCGGAATTCTCGATTCAAAATTGTCCTACCACAGCCGTATCGTTGTACAGTTTGCGATGGTGGACGTGAAAAGAATCGTTGAAATACTATAACTTGACGCACTTAAATGAAGAAATATTGGCACTTGTCCTCTATGTGTGTTCGCCGCGCTCAAATTTATTTTTGCCGCGCTAAATAAATGTCACAATGGCGTATCTTGGTATCTTAGGGTATCTTGGTAATCGTCAGGCGACGTGTCTACGAGCATGATCGTCTTTTTCTATATAAGTCAACGATTACTTGTGTTTTGGCGGAATTATCGATTCAAAATTGTCCTACCACAGCCGTATCGTTGTTCAGTTTGCGATGGTGGACGCGAAAAGAATCGATGAAATACGATATCTTGACGCACTTAAATGAAGAAATATTGGCGCTTGTCCGCTATGTGTGTTCGCCGCGCTCAAATTTTTTTTTGCCGCGCTAAATAAATGTCACAATGGCGTATCCAGGATATAGAAAGGGGGATGTTAAATTTAAGAAAACGTTCAGCAATTTACACTAACATATATTTTTATTTTTATATCGATTGGTCAGGCAATAATATTTAAATTTAAAAACATTCGTTTTGACAAAATACTATCAAACAAATCGATAAGAATTAAAAGCAATAATCCGTAGCATATTATTCAATCGAATAAAATATACTATATTATTACGTTTATATGAACAATTTGGGAGGGGTCATGTCTCCATGGACACGCTATTAATATCTGTATTTATTTATCGTTTGACAACCTGCAAACCGTTAAATTTATTGCACGATGAAAAAATAAAATAAACCGTTTAAAATTAAAGACAATCGTAGGAAATCACTCAACAGTTACGAATCTACTATTAGCCTAAATATTTAATTGATAATATCAATTCTGATGAGTAATAGGTGATGGACTTTCAATGTTGTGTAAAATACGGGATCAGTCAAATTATACATTTTTAAAAGTACAGAAAAACCGATCGGAATACTTTCGGCGCGACTAAAACGGTTATGTTCCAAAGTTCCCACGAGGTTTTCTGTTCGTCGACCGATTGCTGTCGATTTCGATCGTTGACGGAAATTCAATAGATCGCAGTCGGTATTTGAAAATGAGTTTATTTTGTCGTCTTGACCGTTATCCTACCAGAATATAGACGTAGAAATACGGACCGTTCGATCGGGCAACATCGCGTTGTACGAAATCGTTTTACGTTGTAACATAACAATTGCACTGTCGTCGTCTTTTTACTGATGCGCGTGGAAAATGATCGGCGAATGTCAAAAATGTTATTCGAATTCGACGATATTTAAATGAGACGAAAACTTATTTATACCGTTCTTTTTTGGTTTTCATTTAATATCGTTTTGCCGAAAAATCAACTCTTTGGTAAATATCCAAAACGAGGTACGCGAACGATCAACTACGCAACAGGTTATGTACTAAACTAGCGGAATTGCTGGTCACTAAATATATATAACTTTGTAACTATTCATTTTCCGGCTTCCGCGAGATCAACAACAGCGGTTTACTATTCGAGAAACAACGTACGGCCTTTATTTTTCTTCGAAGACAACGAATGATATCTCCATGACGTACACGTCGATGCCATAAGTATACTGATTTGTTTGTATTCTTCACACTCTGGGTAAAATCACGTTTTGGAATGGTTAGAATTAAAAAATTTAATTGTGTGAGAGGCCATTTCCGAAAACGTTATTAAAGTTCAGTGTATTTCAAAAATACGGGCTAAACTGCATTCGTTCCGAAAAAAAGACGAAAGTGCATATGTTATTCTTATATATTTATGTAATAATTGTATGATCTGTGGGATACAATAAGTATTGTCATATGTCAGACAAGAATCTATGTAGATTTTTTAGAAATGAAACAGTTGGCAATATCAGCATTTCCAATCAGTAAATTTGTTAAAAATTCTCAAAATTGAACTTCTTGTAGTGGATCTACTAAAATTATCGTTTCCACGCACGATGGACTTCGCTTTGTAGAGTACGATCGGATGTGAACAGTTTACGTAGCAGCTCAGTTTACGTTTGTTAACAAATCAGGTATGTAGATTTTTTACGGTCCGTATTAATTTACTACACTCGGTATTATCATAATTGTCCGACGACAAGTCTACGAGCGTCTTCAGCTGGCTTCTCGTACCGTCCCAAATTCTATGTGCTTGTTATTCATACAGAATTCTAAACAAATATTCCTATTATTTCTTGTGGACGTCGACGGTTACTCATGTTTCGACGGATTTGGCGATTGTGCGTTGTCATACCACCGTTGGGTTGTTGTACACCTGGCGGCGGTGGACGCGTGAAAATTTGCCGAAATAGAAAATTTTACGCGTTCAATAAGAAATCTTGTCGATTGTCGTCAACGTGTTCTTGTCGCGAACATGTAATTTTATGAAAACTCACGACTGTTCGAATCGGACATTTTGTCGTTAATGCACGTCGACGTCTACTAGTGTTCCGACGGAGTTTGCGATTCAGCGTATTCGAATCCCCGCCTGATAGTTGTGCAGCTGGCGGCGATGAACGCATGGAAATATGTCGAAATACAAAATTTTAGCGTACTTAAATATGATGTCAATCAATGATATACGGTTTTTTTTTTTTAATATTGATTAAAATTGTTGTATATACGTATACGAAATCGCGTATGATTTTTATATAAAGATTCTATAATCTGTGGGATACTAAAATAATTCTATGATCCGTGGGATACAAAAAGTATTGTCATATGTCTGACATGCATCTATGTAGAATGTTTCGAGTTAAATCATTTGGCAATATCAGTATTTTGCATCGAAAATTTATTAAATTTTTCTAAACTTAGTAACTTTTGTAGTAGATGTACGAATGCATTCGTTTTTCCACTCAATGGATTTCGTGAGATAGACAGCGATCGGATATGAGCAGTTTGGCGTTACATTTTCGTTAACTCACCAGTCAGGTATGTGATTTCCTTTACGGTCCATAATCATTTACAACACTAGATATTTAAGTAATTATTTGACGACCAGTTTATGAGCGTTCGTTGGCTCCTCATAACGTCTAGGTACAATGTACTTTTTATTCATGTAATATTTTATTCAAATATTCCTAATATGTCATGTACACATCCACAAATATTAGTGTTTCGCCGTATTTGACGATGTTGCGTAATCACACCAAAGCTGGGTTGTTGTGCTGCAAGCAGCGGCGAATGTGACAAAATTAGTCGAAATACGAAATCATACGCGCATAAAAAAAAATTAATATATAAATATATATATATCTTGTCGCAGATCGTCGAAAATTGTTTGTCGCGAACATGTTTTTTTTATGAAAACTGACGAACGTTTTGTCGCATCGCTGCTTGGTTGTTGTACAGTTTGAGGCAAGGACGCGTACAAATTTGCCGAATTACGATATCGTAACATGAAAAAAAAAAAAATCTGGTCATTTGTCGTCGACGTGTGTTTTTCTTGCGTTTGTTGGTTTGTAATGGTAACCAACGAACGTACGAATCGGACTTGACTGTCCTTAATACACGTCGACGGGTACCAGTGTTTCGCCAGAATTGGTGAATCGGTATTGTCGCATCCCTGCTTGGTTGTTTTAAACCCTGAAGTGGTGGACGCGTACAAATTTGCCGAATTACGATATCGTAGCATGAAAAAAAAAAAAAAAATCTGGTCATTTGTCGTCGACGTGTGTTTTTCTTGCGTTTGTTGGTTTGTAATGGTAACCAACGAACGTACGAATCGGACTTGACTGTCCTTAATACACGTCGACGGGTACCAGTGTTTCGCCAGAATTGGTGAATCGGTATTGTCGCATCCCTGCTTGGTTGTTTTAAACCCTGAAGTGGTGGACGCGTACAAATTTGCCGAATTACGATATCGTAGCATGAAAAAAAAAAAATCTGGTCATTTGTCGTCGACGTGTGTTTTTCTTGCGTTTGTTGGTTTGTAATGGTAACCAACGAACGTACGAATCGGACTTGACTGTCCTTAATACACGTTGACGGGTACCAGTGTTTCGCCAGAATTGGTGAATCGGTATTGTCGCATCCCTGCTTGGTTGTTTTAATCCCTGAAGTGGTGGACGCGTGCAAATTTGCCGAATTATGATATCGTAACATGAAAAAAAAAAAAAATCTGGTCATTTGTCGTCGACGTGTGTTTTTCTTGCGTTTGTTGGTTTGTAATTGTAACCAACGAACGTACGAATCGGACTTGACTGTCCTTAATACACGTTGACGGGTACTAGTGTTTCGCCAGAATTGGTGAATCGGTATTGTCGCATCCCTGCTTGGTTGTTTTAAACCCTGAAGTGGTGGACGCGTGCAAATTTGCCGAATTACGATATCGTAATATGAAAAAAAAAAAAAATTGGTCATTTGTCGTCGACGTGTGTTTTTCACGCGTTTGTTGGTTTGTAATTGTAACCAACGAACGTACGAATCGGACTTGACTGTCCTTAATACACGTTGACGGGTACTAGTGTTTCGCCAGAATTGGTGAATCGGTATTGCCGCATCCCTGCCTGGTTATTGTACAGCTCGTGGAGGTGGATATGTCCAAATATTTCGAAATACGATATATTGTGTGCTTTAGGTATAATGACAAGAAACAATGTATAGGTTTTTTTTTTAACAGCGTGTTAAATGTTTTGTATTATGTAAATTGATATGTTTGACATGCATGTATGTTTTTTATTGTTTCGAGTTAAAACAATTTGAAAAATATCGGGCATGTTTCATTGGATAAAATTTTGCCAACAACATCTCCACGACGTTTTCCTAGTGAAGAAGATCTACAAAACATATGGGTTCTCAGCGCAATAGTTTTCGTCAAATTTGTTTCGACCATTTGTACCGTAATTGTATTATATTTTTTATAATAGTTTTTGTACATTTACATCGACTTTGTATATTATAATATGTAATTTAATCTTAGTATTCTCTGAGCACGTCGTCAGTTGATCTAGTTTGTCGGAATTCGTGAAGCAGAGTTGTCGCACAATAGCCGGGATGCTGTACAGTTCGCCGTGGTGGTCGTTGCAAAATTTGGTTGAAGGCGATATCGACGCGCACTTTTATATTAAGTCAAGCACAAAATATTGTATTTTTTTTTTTTATTTTCGGCATATCAAATTATTGTATTTATGTAGTCGATGGTGCATATGATATTTTCATATGTTTTTGTAATAATTGTATGATCCGTGGGGTACAGATGGTATTGTCCTATATCTGACAAGCATCTATGTAATTTGATTGTTGGTGTTAAAAATTCTTCAATATCAGCATTTTTATATAGGTAAATTTGTTAACAACGTCTCAACGTTGTAACTCGATTAGTAGATCAACGATAAGTATCTTTTCTCCTCGCGATGGACTTCACCGGGTAGCCTACGCTCGGATGTGATCGATTTTACAACCTGTAACGATTATTCACTAGTCAGGTAAGTGGTTTAATTTACGGTTGATACATTTTTACCACACACGGTATCTTGATAATCGTCAGGCGACGTGCCTACGAGCGTGATCGCCTTTTGCTATTTACGTCAACGATTACTTGTGTTTCGGCGGAATTCTCGATTCAAATTTGTCCTACCACCACCGTGTCGTTGTTTTTTTTTGCCGCGCTAAATAAATGCCACAATGGCGTATCCAGGATATTGAAAGGGGGAGAATAAATTTAAAATCAATAAAATGTTACCATAACACACACACACACACCTAACGATTACTTGTGTTTCGGCGGAATTCTCGATTCAAATTTGTCCTACCACCACCGTGTCGTTGTTTTTTTTTGCCGCGCTAAATAAATGCCACAATGGCGTATCCAGGATATTGAAAGGGGGAGAATAAATTTAAAATCAATAAAATGTTACCATAACACACACACACACACCTAACGATTACTTGTGTTTCGGCGGAATTCTCGATTCAAATTTGTCCTACCACCACCGTGTCGTTGTTTTTTTTTGCCGCGCTAAATAAATGCCACAATGGCGTATCCAGGATATTGAAAGGGGGAGAATAAATTTAAAAATCAATAAAATGTTACCATAACCACACCCCACACACCTAACGATTACTTGTGTTTCGGCGGAATTCTCGATTCAAATTTGTCCTACCACCACCGTGTCGTTGTTTTTTTTTGCCGCGCTAAATAAATGCCACAATAGCGTATCCAGGATATTGAAAGGGGGAGAATAAATTTAAAATCAATAAAATACCATAACATACACACACACACATAAACACACATTCTATATAAGCCTATTAAGAAGAATGATTGACGCATACGAGTCCACGTTAAGTGACATATTGTATGTCATGTGTGAACATTTTTTTTCAAATTTAAATTTTTCCAAAACCTAAACAATGGTTGCTATGGAAACAAACCATAAGGGAGATTTAGGTTTTTTTTCTTTAACGCTTTTTCGTGACAGTCCCCAGTGTGGGTATCTTAATTTAGGTGACGCTTTTCGTGGACACTTTTTGGCGGACACTTTTTCGTGACGGTTTTTTATTATAATGTGCCAAAGTAAAGACATAAAATGTCAAAAGATGAACAACAATTTACACTTATATATATATTTTGTTTTTATATCGATTGGTTAGGATAAAATATTTAAATTTAAAAACATTCGTTTTGACAAAATACTATCAAACATATCGATAAGAATTAAAAGCAATAATCCGTTGCATATTATTCAATCGAATAAAATATACTATATTATTACGTTTATATGAACAATGTGGGAGGGGTCATTTCTCCATTGGACACGCTATTGATATCTGTATTTACTTATCGTTTGAAAACCTGCAAACCGTTAAATTTATTGCACGATGAAAAAAATAAAATAAACCGTTTAAAATTAAAGACAATCGTAGGATATCACTCAACAGTTACAAATCTACTATTAGCCTAAATATTTAATTGAAAATATGAATTCTGACTAGTAATAGGTGATGGACTTTCGATGTTGTGTAAAATACGCGATTCTGTCAAATTATACATTTTTTAAAAAGTACAGAAAAAACCGATCGGAATACTTTCGGCGTGACTAAAACGGTTAGGTCTTCTATTCGTCTTCTTCTTTCTGTTCGTCGACCGATTGCTGTCGATTTCGATCGTTGACGGAAATTCAATAGATCGCAGGTCGGTTTTTGAAAATAAGTTAATTTTGTCGTCTTGACGTTATCCAACCAGAATATAGACGTAGAAATACGGACCGTTCGATCGGGCAACATCGCGTTGTACGAAATCGTTTTTCGTTGTAACATAACAATTGCACTGTCGTCGTGTTTTTTCTGATGCGCGTGGAAAATGATCGGCCAATGTCAAAAACGTTATTCGAATTCGACGATATTTAAATGAGACGAAAAATTTATACCGTTCTTTTTTGGTTTTCATTTAATATCGTTTTGCCGAAAAAATTACTCTTTGGTAAATATCCAAAACGAGGTACGCGAACGATCAACTACGCAACAGGATATGTACTAAACTAGCGGAATTGCTGGTCACTAAATAATTATATACTTTGTAACTAGTTCTAGTTCTTGTTCTAGACGTGTTCTTGCCGGGAACATGTAATTTATGAAAACTCACGACTCACAGGGGGCCGGATTGAATATTTAGGTGGAAAAAACCCCATTTTTGAAAGTTGTCAGAATGCGATTCTTATAGGTGGGATTCATAGAGAGGTTGCTGACGAACTTTGCCCTGGAAAGGGGGAGCGCCAATGTTTACATCGAGACGCGTGATGATATTTAAAACTGTCGAAATGCCCGATTTATCTTCATTTCTCACTTTTCAACAGTTTCATAACTTTCATAGCAGTTTGTCTGCTGTGGGCGTCCATTCGCTCTTCAGAATTAATTTGACAATGAAGTGTTCCACCCAAGGTAAGTAGATATCAACCCCTTTAATATCAACTTTTGATAAATTTTAAATTTTTGCTGTTCCTGCTGAGAAAAAGTATTAAAAAATTTGTTTAAATTAGCTTTTTTAAAAATGAATTACTAAAATCGCATGTAATTGCAGGTTTTGTGCTTTTGAGTATGTGATCTGGTAGAGTTGTAGTAGAGGAATAAAAAAAAACGAGCCGTTAACACCCTGCGATAAGGCTTTTTTCGCTAACCTCAATATCTATTGGACAGCTCAGTGAAGAACTCAGGAGTCAATAATTCACCAATTTAAATTCATTAGACAGTTTAGGACTCGAAAAAATTCCAGGCATCACACAAACGAAGACCTATTTCACTACCTGATCCTGTTTTCCGACCCTATCTTAAGCCAAATGAGTAGAAATTATAATTTGGTGAGTAAAAAAACAATTGCCAAAGGATGTACTCACACTCCTCAAAGAGCCGGAAATGACAAGTCATCGCGATTCCGACTTGGGTTGTTGGGGAGCTCCTACCTTGAAGGATGCTGGTGTGATCTGAACTACCTACCTTGGTATCTTTTTACCACGAAAAACCCGTCGTTGACACTCGCAAATAATACCAATATACGCGCGGCGACCAGCGCCGACACGTCCGGATGCGTCCGATCGACGGCAGCGACGGGCGCACGCACGCCGAATCGACGTTGGCGTTTAACGTGTTAATAAACTTTACTATTCATCCAGTGGCGGTACAGACATTTTTTCTAGGGGGGGCAAGATCATGGAAAATTAATTCATGGAATTTAGTGAAAAACCCGTTTATACGGATGTAATATAAATTATTGAAATACACGAAAAATATTGTATTATTAGCGTTTTCGGATTAAAATATAATCAATTTCGAAATCAAATTAAATGGTGGTGTATTCTGTGACATATTGTAGTAGCCTCGAGCGTATAGGCTTTCGAATGGGTAAAATGTGTGTAGAGGAAAAAATAAGTCTGAGCCTGAATAGATACAATATAAGAACTTTATTAATTTTAATGTTATAATATAATTTTGGTGTGGTAACGCGAGGACGGTGTCGAATGCACTGGCTTTTCCTTTAATTGTTATCTGCGTCGGCACCGACCGCGTATCGGGAGGGAATAACACACATAATATACACACATACACAACAACATGTTACAAAAATACAATATCACCACAATATTATCTAAACGAATGCACGTAAAAAAAAAATACGACGAGTTACACAGCGAAACATATAAAACACAGCAAATACATAAATACTTGAAATTCAAATCTTCATTTGTTCTTCAACAGATAGGGCAAAGGTGGGGCAAAATTAAATTTGGGTAGGACGCTTGCCCTACCTTGCCCCCCTCTAGCGTCGCCACTGTATTTATCCTTGGTTTTTAATCATTTAGAAACCTAAACAAAATTGTCGTGATACCTAACATGGAGTTTCTAGGAATATCTCACATTTTATGACGATTGTAGACACAAAACAAAGTATAACTCCTAAAAGATTTACTTTATCAACTGGAGAGCAGTCTAAATCGACTCAGCACATGAAAATACATGGAAAAGGGGATTTTTAGCCAACACGTTACTTATTTAGAGTTTTTTTCCACCTAAATATTCAAACCTGGCCCACTGTGCGACTGTTCGAATCGGACTTTTCGTCGTTAATGCACGTCGACGTCTACTAGTGTTTCGACGGAGTTTGCGATTCAGCGTATTCGAATCCCCGCCTGATAGTTGTGCAGCTGGCGGCGATGAACGCATGGAAAATATGTCGAAATACAAAAATTTTAGCGTACTTAAATATGATGTCAATCAATGATATATGGTTTTTTTTTTTTAATATTGATTAAAATTGTTGTATATACGTAGACGAAATCGCGTATGATTTTTATATAAAGATTCTATAATCTGTGGGATACTAAAATAATTCTATGATCCGTGGGATACGAAAAGTATTGTCATATGTCTGACATGCATCTATGTAGAATGTTTCGAGTTAAATCATTTGGCAATATCAGTATTTTGCATCGAAAATTTATTAAATTTTTCTAAAACTTAGTAAATTTTGTAGTAGATGTACGAATGCATTCGTTTTTCAACTCAATGGATTTCGTGAGATAGACAGCGATCGGATATGAGCAGTTTTGGCGTTACATTTTCGTTAACTCACCAGTCAGGTATGTGATTTCCTATACGGCCCATGATCATTTACAACACTAGATATTTAAGTAATTATTTGACGGACCAGTTTATGAGCGTTCGTTGGCTCCTCATAACGTACTAGGTCCAATTTACTTTTCATTCATGTAATATTTTACTCAAATATTCCTAATATGTCATGTAGACATCCACAAATATTAGTGTTTCGCCGTATTTGACGATGTTGCGTAATCACACCAAAGCTGGGTTGTTGTGCTGCAAGCAGCGGCGAATGTGACAAAATTAGTCGAAATACGAAATCATACGCGCATAAAAAAAAATTAATATATAAAATATATATATCTTGTCGCAGATCGTTCGAAAATTGTTTGTCACGAACATGTTTTTTTTATGAAAACTGACGAACGTTTTGTCGCATCGCTGCTTGGTTGTTGTACAGCCCGAGGCAAGGACGCGTAGAAATTTGCCGAATTACGATATCGTAGCATGAAAAAAAAAAATCTGGTCATTTGTCGTCGACGTGTGTTTTTCTTGCGTTTGTTGGTTGTAATGGTAACCAACGAACGTACGAATCGGACTTGACTGTCCTTAATACACGTTGGACGGGTACTAGTGTTTCGCCAGAATTGGTGAATCGGTATTGTCGCATCCCTGCTTGGTTGTTTTAAACCCTGAAGTGGTGGACGCGTGAAATTTGCCGAATTACGATATCGTAACATGAAAAAAAAAAAAATCTGGTCATTTGTCGTCGACGTGTGTTTTTCTTGCGTTTGTTGGTTTGTAATGGTAACCAACGAACGTACGAATCGGACTTGACTGTCCTTAATACACGTTGACGGGTACTAGTGTTTCGCCAGAATTGGTGAATCGGTATTGTCGCATCCCTGCTTGGTTGTTTTAAACCTGAAGTGGTGGACGCGTGCAAATTGCCGAATTACGATATCGTAACATGAAAAAAAAAAAAATCTGGTCATTTGTCGTCGACGTGTGTTTTTCTTGCGTTTGTTGGTTTGTAATTGTAACAACGAACGTACGAATCGGACTTGACTGTCTTAATACACGTTGACGGGTACTAGTGTTTCGCCAGAATTGGTGAATCGGTATTGTCGCATCCCTGCCTGGTTATTGTACAGCTCGTGGAGGTGGATACGTCCAAATATTTCGAAATACGATATATTTGTGCTGTTATGTATAATGACAAGAAACAATGTATAGGTTTTTTTTAACAGCGTGTTAAATGTTTTGTATTATGTAAATTGATATGTTTGACATGCATGTATGTTTTTTTTGGTTTCGAGTTAAAACAATTGAAAATATCGGCATGTTTCATTGGATAAAATTGCACAACATTCTCCACGACGTTCCTAGTGAAGAAGATCTACAAAACATATGGGTTCTCAGCGCAATAGTTTTCGTCAAATTGTTTCGACCATTTGTACCGTAATTGTATTATATTTTTATAATAGTTTTTGTACATTTACATCGACTTTGTATATAAAATATGTTTCATTTAATCTTGTATTTCTGAGCACGTCGTATTTTTTTTTTTTGTTTTTAAACAAATTGAAAAACGGGTGTTCATTGGTTGGTCC